>JARHVA010001795.1:632500-1197500 GCA_037957365.1 Torreya grandis
TTTTTTAGATGTCATCAAAATCTATTGGTCTTTTGAGACCAATACAAGAGAATAGAGTATGAAATATTTTAAACAAAGGTTTGTGAAAGAGTATGAAAGATATTCAAAATTAGAATAAATTATTAAACAATAAATTAACATAATTATACATAAATTTTCCATGTTTTTAACAACATTCAAAAGACTACAATTTTTAAAAAGTGAAATGTTAAACAATATATGTATATATATTATATCCATACAATCCATTAAGGCATACAAAATATGAACATAATACAATATCCAAGGTCAATGCCATATAGGCTTATACAACATGCCAAACAACTATACATCAATCCTTATAGGCATACAATAAAATTTCATAAAACATGATCTCCTAATCATCAAAATGCATCACTCTCTTTGCCTTGCTTGTTAAATCCTCTCCTCTGGATGCCTTGTGTGTAATTGAAGTTGAGTTAATTGACTACTAGTCATATTAAGCTCCAAACTCCCCTATAGCTCCAGCTTTTCATATGCAAATATTATTATAAATTATACATGGTGTAACAAGATTCTTAAAAAAATAACATGTTAAATTTTTCAAATCATACAAAAATTATTCATATGTTCACTTACCATAAGCTAGTAGTCATGGTCAATTCAAGACTGGCACTCAATAAGGTCGATGATAGGTTCACATTAATGAATAGGAGTGTGAAATGGATCACTACTATGATCAATGACTTGATCCTAATGATGGATGACATAGGTCCCTACAATATTATATATACATACAAAATCAAAAATCAAAATTAGCTCATTAACTAAATCATTGAAATATAATATGAAAATTACAAATTAAATTTTCTAATTGTACCATGCCACCCATGCTAATAATTTTGATAGGACCGGAAGACATTAGAGGAGTTTGTGTAGAAAATTATTTTGTGCATCATCTATTTTCTTAAGTATAGAGGACAATTACAAAACACACATCCATATTTATAATTAAATACTATGTAATATATGACTAGATCATGTACCTCGAAGAGTTGTTGTGTAGATGAAATCATAATAGCAACACCTACATTTGTTCCCTCTTTAATAGACAGTGGAGTGTTTTCTATGGTCATCAACTGAACATAAAAAAGTTGATCACTTCAAAATTCACACACACTCACACACACACACAAATATGTGTATGTGTATAATGAACAATAATATTAATTAACCATTATAAATTACCTCTATATAGGTATAAACCATAGGCACACTCTGAGCAACACAAATGCTCATCTAGACTCTACTAAAACATAAAAATAGTTCATATACATTAAATTACCTTTCAAATTGTACCAGTATTTTAAATTTAAAAAGTCTCACATTTTTTTGTAATAAGTAAAATATTAAACATAACTGGGAAGTGTTAGGCAAGGTGACTGTATGAAATGCAAATGGCTGAAACATAGAAATATCAATATCATCTAGGCCCATGGAAAAACCATTATGTGTGGACTACATGAAATCCTAATCAGGTATACTAAATTCAACACCACATGATTTGTATAATTGAGCTCATCAGGTAGTAGTGTTATACAAAGCCTCGCCACATCCACCCTCTTGAAGAGGAGGATGAGAAACTTGGCTTATATGTTGGATGAGGGTGTTAGGAAGTGCCTTAAGCGCATGCAAGGTATTAATCTCTATAGTATTATTAATTATAGAGGGTAGTGTCTAAGGAGGATGGGGTTTTCCAACACATGTTCTCATTAGATAATTAGATACATGTTATGCCCCTGGCCTATCTTATGTAGAGCCCTTTCCCCTAATCTAGAACTCTAAGAAATCAAAATAATTTGGGATTTCATTCAACACAAATGCACAATACAATTTTCTTAGAAAATATAGAAAGACCTCATTATTTTTACAAGGTGGATGATCAAAGATCATCTACCATCGATCCCAAAAAATTTGTTTGAAAAAATCATGAGTGCACCAATGGATTGGAATCTATTTTGTTGTCACATCAAGTGATGCACCAGTCTCCCCATCAATAAATAGGGCATAAATTTGGGGTTTGGTTATGTGTTTATATTTCAAAGTGGCTACCTAAAATCTATTAGAATAATATATCATACATCCATTTCTATAGTCATCTCACCTATCAATTTAACTTGTTAATGACTCAACTTCATCTAATAATATTTTTAGTGTGTTTATTATGAAAATTTGGTGGGGGTTGTTGAGTGTGGATCCCTTAATGACCAAATTAGATTCTCAAGTTTGAGATTATTTTCTACTATGTGTCTTGCTAAATCTTCTTGACACCTTGGGGTTCTTGAGTAATTACATAATGGCTAGGAGGGTTTTGCATGGGAGGAGGGTTAGAAGGGTTTTGCATATGAGGAGGGATTGGAGGGTTAGGAGGGATATGAGGGTTTTTAGGGTCACATGATAACACATTATCCACTACACGTGAAGATGTATGTACCTAAAACCATAAAAATAAAAATAATTTCAAGAAAAATATAATAAATTTGAAAAAACTAGGGTCTAATTACACTAAAACATGTTGTCTTACCTCTACTTCAGCATGGCATTATCGAATCAAAGGGTAGGTCACTCCAAAATGTGATTTTTTTCTTGCTCAAACTTGCTACTCTAAAATGTGGGTTTGGTCTTCCTTTTTTTACTTGCAGTTACTGATGTGTGAAATGCCAAATGATTTAGCTTTCTTTTTTTTGTTTTATTTTATAAAATCCACGTACATGGATTTTATGTGTATGCATTTTTTACATGTATATGATTTTTATGTGTATGCATTTTAGCCTTGATAACCACCAAGGCTAAGTTCAATAATTGTATATGTGATTCTAACAATTGCATACACAAAATAGTTTTTGGAGGGGAAAGCATAATTTTGTTTGATTTTTGGCCCCCTAACTTCATGCATACACCCCACTACCCATGAAGTTAGACTTTTATGGATCATATTGAGCTAATATACAAAAATAATTGGTTTACTTTTGATATGGTTGAGGTGATTAAATTACTCAGTCTTTCTAGGTTTATAGGTTGGAATTGATTACATCATCCATTCTCACCAGTTTTATAATGTGAGTTGACTTGCTTCACTCACACTCACTAGGTTATAAATATGATTGGATTATATGATTGAACTATACTTAACTATCAGGTGGAAATTCACATTTTCTCCAAGGTTTGGGCATGCATCCTCTAATATCTTTATCTCTCTAGACATATGAACTTTACATATTTTATATTTATCTTAATATTAGTTTTAGTGATTCATAATGAAACGTATTTCCAATCAAAATGTCAAAAGGTAAGATAGTTGGATTGATATAGGTGTACTCCTAAACCTTACTCTCTTTCAATTTCAATAATTTTAATGCTTTAAATTTTATATTATATGTAATGATTATATATTGTATCATGTTCTTAGTTTCAATTCAATCACTAGTGAAACACTTAAGTTGGACTCAAGGAAAGACAAAGTGTGTTATACACACCCAGGTACATATTTATTCTCTTGTAAACCATAAAATTCATTTATAGATTAAATGGAAAGAAAATTTAGACACTATTATTGAATTATATGTCACCTCAGTCTTATACACTTAGAAAATACATATCATAGATTTACCATCATCTTCTAGATCTCTCCCACTACTAAAATGCTTGCATACACTATGTCTTTGTACCTAAGTTTGACCAATGTTATTCTGATAACTAATACCTTTTATCTTTCCCATAATTTTATAAACCTTATTATCTTCTATCTCTATGATTTTTAGACCTATATCTAATTTCCAACTACCTAGACACTTACATCTTAGTCAGATACTTACATCGATGCAAGTGTTTTATTCAAACACAAGTGTCCAGTGCCTTAAAGTCATCTAATTTGCAAATGAAACGTATTCATATGGTGAAACTAAGTGTTTTAACATAGTATATTCTCAAAAGGGATTGGTATAAATATAATATTAACCTTCATTCATTCCTCACCTAGCATAGACCTATTAACTCACAAGGTAACTTACCAAAAACACTCAATCAAGCACTCAAGTGAGAAAAACTTCCCTATTTTTTACAATTGCCATATCAATCATAGGGATAACATATCTATAGGTTTGAATTATTCAAGGAGAATTCCATGAACCACATTTTTCAACTTATAAGCTAGGTCACTTTATGTGCTTACTTATCACACATTACATGATTCACACATAAGTTAATATGTAAGGTAGATCTACATAAGTCCAAGGTCTTATTTAGATTATTGGTTATGTAGGCATTTCTCATTGATAGGGGGATGTTTGGGGTAGCTTGACACTATGTGTCTACTAACCCATTTTTCCCACAACTAATATGAAGATGAGGAACTAGAGTTTTACTATTTGATAAGGAATGACAATCTGTGACCCAGATCTAAATGTACTAGAGTGAAGGTGATGTATAACCCAAAAGCATCAAAATGGTCACATATATTTTTATCAGATATTCTATATTGGACACCTACATCTAAGTCAGATAGTAACATTAATGTAACTATCCCAGGTTGACACAAGTGTTTATGGCTATAGAGATCAAATTTTTAGAATCAAATGATTGTTATAAAATCTAAATTTAGACCAATTTCTACCTCTTCTAGGTCCATATCTATATTATCATCATAATAAACCAAGTATCTTATTTTATTTATCATTTCAATATCTATAATAAATTTACTTTCTCTCTTTAACATCTCAGCATAATAAATTTAGTACATATTTATCTAAGTTTTGCAAACAATTGGCCTACTTAAGAGATAGTATACCATCCTTATGCCCTAGGCTATCTCTTACCCATTTGACCTAATATTTATAATATCTATATTTAGGGTTAAACACATTCATAGGTTAATATCATCTATTCATCACATCCATTCTAACCTTTTTCTCTTTTTTTGGAGATCTTATTTGCATCCTTCATCCCCATATGCCCTTTTGAAGGGGTATCATCCTTAACTAATTCATCATCTTCATCATAAAACCTTCATATCCCATATTTTTTTTTAGCTTCTTATTTATTTGAAAATCCTTTATCCACTTAGTTTCTCATAATTCCCTTTTAAAGAGAGGAAAAATTTAGACACCTAAAAGTAGACACTTCATGTCAATTTTAACTATTTGTTAATTATGCACTGACACGATCCATAAATCCTAAATCAATCTTCTATATACCCTAATATCTCTAGCCTCCACTATTCACCACCCCCTATCCAATTAATCCTTTATTTCACAACCATATCCCATCTCACAAAATTCACATCACATCCTATTAGTTAATTGGTTTACATTAACTAATTAATCTTTCCCATAAAACATTATATGGATTTTGAATATTTATATTTTATAAAAATCAATAAAAACTAAATATATTCACATCATACTCAAAGCCCAAGACATTCACACACTAACTAAAAAAACTAGTTTTAAATATATTTCCCCACATCCCCATGCAATCAACCATTCTTCCAAATCAAATTAGCTCCGTGTTTCATAAATGAAAATCCTTAACACATCTAAACTCTCCATATTTACTCCTCAACTTCTCTCATTTAATGAGGAGGAAGACTCATTATTCACCATTAATCTCTGATCAAGATTAATGGCTAAAAATCATTACTAAATCCTATAAATTGAGATATTCCCCTCTCATTTTAACAAGTCTAATTTGCCTAGTAGAGTTCTTTCAAATTAGTAAGCAAGCCTTGATAACACAGTGAAGTACTTTCATTTTGAAGAGCCACTCTTACATCAAGTCCATCACTCATTTAACAAGGAGATATGTTATTTTTATGATCATGTGTATCAATCAAGAAGCTTGCAACTACATCCATATATCCAAGCACATCACGAATTTGACAAGATAATTACAAAAATGTATAAAAAATATGTTTATTTTCTCTTTTGAATTGCATTATTCTTATTCCTATTCAATCCAACACATACTTAGGTTAGTGGTAGAATTTCATTTAATTTTTGTTTCCTATAACAAATCTAAACTTTGTCTCATGATGTTAAAGAATGCTCAACCACCCAAAATCTGATGGCAAGTTACATAGTTTTCAACAATAGCTCAAAGCCAACATCTTTAAAGCTTAGAGTTTCTTAAAAAAATGTGCAAATCACCTCATATTATTGTAGTTTATTATAATTAAGTTTTATAAAGCATAAATTTCACAAAATGATTTAGGTAATTCCTTCTCTGCACAACCACTTATATCTAACTCTACCATCTTGCATGTTTTTGCTACTACAAATTATTAGTACAATCTTCAAATTTTTGTAGATTCAATTTAAACATCATAAGTGTTAGATGGAGCTTGTTCCTAACATATGGAGGTAATTTGTTATCAATCTATAAATCAAGAGATATTTGGAATAAACCACATAATTTTAATGCAAATAGTATTTTCATGGCTACGATCACAAAATTAACATTGGTAATTATAGTTAGTTATTAACACTACATATTTATATGCTGAATAAACTTCATAAAAGAGCCTATTATATTTCAACTAAATACTAGGTATATGCAAGATAATATGGGACAAAAGGGGGGTATAAAGCAACACTTTTTTTCTAAAAATAACAATAGTTGAACTTGGATAGAATGTTAGAGACACTTCACAAAGGAATTTAACAATGATGTAAGAACATGAATTATGGAATTTTGAATTTAGTTTATAAATATATAATTTTTTTCAATACCCAGATGATAAAATTACATGAAATATATGTATTTATAATAATAGTTTGGTCATTTTTTATGAAAAGATAAGGAGATTGCATGTGTACGAACACACTTTTTTTTAGTAAACGATTGAATTTTTGTATGAAACTTAATATATGGATAGGTGAAATGTTGAATATTGTTTAGAATATTTATTATTATTATCACATATATATATAATTTTTAAATAATTTTACAAGTCAAGATAGCTGAAAAATTGAAACTAAAAGTGCACGAACACAAATTTTTGACCTTAACTTCACGAAAAACATTTTTTTAAAGCATAGTTGACAATGTGTAGATTATTGAATATAATCTTTATAAACTTTTGATTAATATTCAAAAAGTTATAAGGTAATTTTTGACTATATATATAGTCCATAATGATGTATGTTATGTATAAATTCAGTAATAATTATAAATAATATTTTAATATTAAAAAATATATATATATTTAAAAAATAAATATCTCCTCTACAAATCCATATATATATATTTTTAAATAATAAAATATGCCTGATAATATGTGTCAACAAAGATGAAAAAGACTCCTAAATTTCCTAGAAACTAAGTGGGCTATTCCATGACCAATTTCAAGCTAGGTTCAGACCTCTCCACGCCTATACCCAAGGTAGATTTGGAGGGAAAACGTAAAAAAAAATTGAAATGTTGAAAGGGTGTATACCCCTTTGAAATGTGTGTGTGTGTGTGTGTGTGTGTGTGTGTGTGTGTGTGTGTGTGTGTGTGTGTGTGTGTGTGTGTGTGTGTGTGTGTGTGTGTGTGTGTAATTAGAGGTTGTTAATCACTTTGGATTGCAATGTTTTTTTACCATGTTTGGTTTTTTTCAAGGATATATTTAGTAAAATAAATGTTATTCTTATACTTTAAATTTATTTTACTAAATATAACAAATTAGGGCCACTCAGCATCTTCTAAAATTGATTATAGAGCTGTAGGAGTTACCATTTAGAAGTTAGTTTTTTAACTTCCATTTCAATCAATACTTAGTTTTCAAAATTTCAAGATTAGAAGATAGAATGAGAAACGAGGTTACAAATCATGTTACATATGTAATAGATCTATACCATTGATTATGCCCCATATTTTACCTAATTGAGTATGCCCTACCTATTTTACCTACTTTAATATGCCCTACCCGATTGAATACCTGAGCTTGAAGGTAGATTCTTAAATAATTTATGGGTTTTTCAATAAATGGGTCTATCAATATGCATAAATGACTACCCTATATCATATAACTTGTAACATACCTATAACCATGATATAGTCACTCATACATGACATATACCACATACCTATTACATATATGTATACATTCACTCATACATGACATCTACCTATAGTCATGATATAATAACTTATACTAGACATGAATGTAGCTAATCACCCTAATAGAATCCATTTGAAATATAATAAATCAAAACATCATTCAAATTCATTATAAAAATATACCATTCACTCTAAAACAAATGTCAGATAGATGGTCAATCCATGCATTCTTCAATTCCAATATCATGCATTATTCTAAAGTCACATAAAATAAAGTCATATTATAGCACTTCAAATTCACATAGAACACTCTTGTATTGACCCTCATCATCTCTAATTACTCCCTCATCAACCCTCATCAGTTCTCATTGTCCCTCATTACCCTTAATCACTCCCTCATTAGTTATCATCATCTTTCATTGTTACTAGTCACTCCCTCATCAACCCTCATCATCCCTAGTCACTCCCTCATCAACCCTCATCATCCCTAGTCACTCCCTCATCAACCCTCATCATCCCTAGTCACTCCCTCATCATCCCTCATCATCCATAATTTTCATTGATCATCCCTAAACACTTCTTCATCAAACCTCATCATCCCTCATCATCCCTCATTAACCATCATCATTTCTTATCATCCCTAGTCAATCCATCATCATCTTTCATTATCCCTAATCATCCCTCATCAACCCTATCATCCTTAATCATCCATAATCACCCCCTCATTTTTTTCTCATCCCTCATTATCCTTGACCATTCCCTCATTGTCCCTCATCATACCTAATCATTCTTTGATCATCCCGAGTCACTCCCTCATCTAGTAGAGTGTGTTCCAATCTAGTAATTAGTATAAATTTGTTTCAATCTAAACAATATATTTTTTAGATGAATCTTGAATGGTGTTTCAATTCTTTTTATTTTGATTAGAGTTTACTAGGGTGATTATTCTCATCCATGTCTAGTAGATTAGATAGGGTCATAATGGATTACTCTAGGGAGATTGTTGAATGATTTACATGGTGGAAATAGGATAATATCCTCTTTGCACTTGCATGGAAAAAATTCATTTTGAATGATGAGGGATGATGAAAAATGATGATAGATCAAAAATTGCCTCTTTATGCTTGCTTCATAAGAGGTGAAATCCTTATTCTAGACATAGTTATTTACAAATCATTGAGTGAAAGGGTCACAACATTTTGGATCTTCTCATGTGTGTGAGTTATTCTCAAAGAATGATGTGGGTCATGAGTATAAATTATTAGAATTTTTTCCACTAAATTTGTTATGGCATGTTTTCTATTTGCATTAAAATCTTTGTACTTATGTAGGAATTATGATAGCAAACTGGAGAGGGGATTGAGCTGAATTACCAATGCTTACATCATTCCTCTATAGTGTGGGCTCCATAATGTATGTTTATTGTTTGTCATTTAGGTTTCATTTTTAGGTTTTAGTTTTCAAAGTTTATAGTTCAATGTTTGGAGTTTATTTTTTGGGTTTTATCATTTAGGTTTTAAGGTTTAAGGTTTATCCATTTTTATGATTTAGGGTCTATGGTTTTGGGTTTGAGGTTTTATGGTTCTGGGTTTATGGTTTAGGTTTCAAATTTCAAGGTTTAGGGTTTAGTGTTTATGGTTTTAGGATTATGGTTTGGTGTTAAGAGTTTAAGGGTCAAGGTTTTGGGTTTTAGGTTTATGTTTGGGGTTTGATGTTTAAGGTTTAAGGTTCATGATTTTGAACTTTTTGTTTAAGGTTTAATGTTTAATATTAAGGGTATAGGGTTAAGTTTTTATGGTTTAGTGTTTAGGATTTAGGATTTTAGGCTTATGATTTCAGCTTTAGGAATAAGGGCTTAAAGTTTAGGTTTTAGGGCTTAGGGTCTAGGGTTTAAGGTTATAAGGTTCTATATTTAGGGTCTAGGTTTTGGGGTTTAGGTATTATTATTTTGGGTTTAGGGATAGTGTATGAGGGTTACATGTTTAAGGTTTATGGTGTTTAGGTTTTAGGTTTAGGGTTTAACATTCAAGGTTTATGGTGTTTAGGGTTTGGGTTTTAGGGTTAATGGTTTAGTTATAAATTGAGTTTACTAGGGTGATTAGCTACATTTGTGTTTGGTTTGGGTGACTGTATCATGAATACAGGAATATGTCATGTATGAGTGATAAAATACCTACATGTAGTACTAATTATGGATTAGATGTAATGTATGAATGATTATACCATTATTATATGTATGTTATAGGTCAAAAGCTATATGCTAGCCATTTATGCATATTGATAGTCCCATTGAGTAAGAAACACATAAATTATCTAGGTATTCATCTTGAATCCACCTTCAATACTTTTAAATGAATGTGATCTGAGCAATATTTTAGGTGACAATTTGGGCAACGATTCTACCCCAATTTGTGGTATAACTTTTGAGAGCCATAAATTTTACACCATAGCTCTATTTTGACCCCCAAAAACCAAATGGAAGTTCCCCAAATTTCAATTTCAATAGTGCAATCTAAAAATAATAAGTTTCTAAAAATAGTAATTCCTTGAATTCTGTATTATTTTGAATTATGGAAGTCAAACCACTTAATATCCCTCAATATTGGTGATCTTTCACATCATCCTCTTACCTTAAAAATGTGTATAAATGAAGATGTAACTTGAAAAATAAATTAGACATCTCTTCTCATAGATAGGCATATGTTTGGATCTACAAATTTGATCAATAAAACATCTCTTCTTAGAGATAACATTATTATAAGTTGTTCTTATTTCTTGAATTATCTTTTAACCAAAGCTTCTAAGTTTTGGATCATAATGTCCCTAGTCAATCCTTTAACTATATAGGTTAGAATGACCCCTATCCTTTCAATATATGTCTTAGCCAATTCCCCCCTCCTTTCTCTATATAGGTGATAATTCAAGATTATGGTTTATGGATAGAGGTTTAAGATTTATAAATTTAGGGTTTACAGTTTATGGTTGAAGGTTAAATATTCAAAACTTAGGGTTTAGTGTATAGGGATTAGAATTTAGGGTTAAAACTTCATTTTTATGGCTTAGGGATTAGGATTTATGGTTTATGGCTCAAGGGACCAAGAGTTTAGATTTTAGGGTTTGGGGATTGGTGCTTGGGGTTAGTGTTGTCACTTATATTTGTACCCTTTGAGGAGATAAAAATCTCTCCTAATCCAAGTTTCATAATGGAATCACCTCTAGGCTTTTGGGTAGCCTAAGGAATGAGGTGAGTCTCTAGATAGGGCTATCTCCCTTGATATACCACTTAAGATTACAAATACTACTAATTTTGGGGGGTAAAAATGGAGAGAGATAACTAAAATAAAACTAACCTAAGGGAGTTGATACACCAAATATATTTATTGCATCCAACCAGATTCATATTACACTTGAAATCAAAGGACAAGCCAAATCTACACTCTCTAATCTATGTCTTCTTGTATCAATGTTACATTATGGGGTTATGGATGAATGTCCAAAGCTAGGAGGAATATAAAATAGGTCTTGAATGGAACTAATTAATATACTAACTCACTTAAAATTTTACATTTACTATAACACATCAAATGCCCTATAAGAAAAAGCTACAAATAGGTGAGAGAACATGACAATTTGCTAAGGAATCCATAGTCTTCACTAAGAAACTTCAACATTCAATTAAAGCACACTATTAATAGTCATGTAATAGGTAAAAATTAGTAATTATATTGATCAAAAGGTATATAAATGATAAGGTATTCTCCATACTCAGGTGGAGTATAGAATAAAATGGCCAAAATGGCTAGTTCTTATAGAACTTGAGAGAGAAAAGAAGAGAGAAGTCCAAGGGTTACAAGGACACTTTTCAAGATAATATAAGTAGTTAATTGTTCATGTGGAGAGGTTATGGGATGAACCATGCAATTTTATGAGCTAAAAGTGTCAATTCAAGTCACAAACTTCATTAAAAGTGGCAAGAAAACTCCTCAACTGGTTCAAAACAATTGCTTTCATGATTGGAGATATTTGAACATCCTATAACTGATGAGGAGTAGAAAAAATAATTTAAATGGAAGGGGAGGATCTCAAACATTCCTCTCCATTCATTGGTTTCATGGTTGGTCCTCTTTAAACCTTTGAAAGTGAACCATCATCATTTATTGTCCAGAAAACTCATCTTTCCATGCACCCTACACACTTGGCTTCCAAAAGTGCATAATTTACTCATAAAAATAAATAAAAAATAGTTAATGACGTGTTTTAAGTTCCACCATTTCCTTATAATCATCAATGACACCTTAAAAGCACTTTCCCTTAGAGTTTTCATACTTCTCACTAGCTTGTCCAATAGGCTAGTTTTGATTGGCTGAGTTGAAGCACCTGGTTTGGATACTTATGATATTTTTAAAGGCATAAGAGTGATATGGTGAGTTATATTAAGTCTTAATATTTCCATTCATATGATTTTCATCTCTTGAATCTTTATTCAACCTACAAAACACATAAAATGGTGAGAAAAAATACTATTTTGTACCATGTCCATATATTTCCATACAACTAGTTAGAATGTGAATTAGACTAAGGTATTCCTTTTCAAATTAAAATAGGATTCATGATACAACTATTCCATCTAGATAGCTACCCAACTAAGTTTTCATAAATTGGTCTAGTTGAGGGTTTGCAAGGGTTTATGAGTAGTTTAAGCCCTTAAGCTTTGTTCATAAAGTTGGGAGATTAGAACTACAAAAAAATTCAACAAGTGTTTTGTTAAATACCCCTTATAACTTTTATAAACTTATCTAGCCCCTGTGCAAATCATCATAAAATATATAAGCTTCCAATCTTACCCTATCGAGTTCCTTTACCTCTTTCCTACAAGTTTGAGTTTTCCCTTGAGTCATAAATGGATCTCCTAATGTTTTATATAACTTAAAAAATATTTAAAACCTCTATAGTGATCCTATTAACATATCCCAATGAGTTTTAATTTACATCTCAATAAAAAAATGATGTTGACCCTCCCTTTGGATACTAGGCCTAATGCTTGCTTGATAGGCCTGAGTTGGTTCAAGATCCAAAATGCTTCCTCATGGATACCCCTAAAATTTTATATTATTTAACACATTTTTTTTGGTCCCACAAGCATGTTACAATGGATTTTTAATCCCACTTATTTATACAAGTGAAGGAAACCTCTTGTTTGGATTTTAGGCATAACCATGCCTACTAGATCTGACCGCAACCTTAGGAGTCTAGATAATTATGTTGGGTTCCATTCCTTTGTGAGGTGTTTATCATGATTACTTAGGTTTTATATAGCTTCAAAAACCTCCTTGAAGTATATCCTTAACCTTTAGATCATGTTTTTTGTCCTATTCCTCAAGACTGCATACTTATGCACCTAGGGAATTACCCTCTATTTGAGAAAATATAGAGGGAAATTCCCCTATTTTTATAGACTAAAAATCTATTTGATAGTATTTTTTAAGTATCATGGATGATCTCCACAAAATTTGGCCCCTTTACTCCAATCATAAACCTTCTAACTTCATCAAAACTTCAAATAGACTTGTCAAAGAAAACTGTCTGCAAGGTTCAATATTGTGGACTATAGGCATCTAGTTAAGACCTTATTTATTATTTATTTTAATTATATGGGGACATATTTAGGTTATTTTTAATTATTTTGGGCTCATTTTCACCTTTATTTTCCTATATTATCCCTTAGGATTCAAAACTCTCTTCACTATCTAGTCAAGATTGAGTGTCCTTTTAAACTGTGTTCTACCTTTCCACTTGAAAATGACTTTTTTAGGTAATTAATAGAGTCATTCACATAATCCAAGGTCATTCATACATATTTATATCCATTTTTTCACTTGGGTGACCTTGGTTCATTATTTATGACTCTTTTCTTAACTCATTGTTTGATACATAGTCATCACTTGATTGTAGGTTATATACAAGGGTTTTAACATATTTGAGTAGGATTTTACCACTTTTATTAGATCCTATTAAATTTAATATGGTTGATATATAAGGCATTCATAGGATTTCTCACCATTCTATGCTCCCATTAGTCTCTCTTATGCACTTTTGTCAAAACTAGGTATTTCATTATCCTCTAACTGAAACAAACATGCATGTAGGTTACTTTGCATAATGAGACTTTGTGTTAGATGTATGAATTATTTCCATGAATTATCCTTATTTTTAAAATTCCTGATTTAACTAGCTTTATTTTTTTTAGAACCTTAAACACTATCTTTGTATCAACTTTTGATGACTGTCTAGACTAAGACACCCCTATTTGACCCTTGTTTTAGCTTATTTTTGTTCTTAGGGCTTGATTTAGGGTGTGAAAAAGCTTGTAATAGACCCCCTAAAATTCACACAAGGTTATTATACCCTAAAACTAACTTTAGTGTCATGAAAATATATCTAAGCCCCTATGTCAACTCACTGCCTATATACCTTGCTTGTTGTAGGTGCTCACGGGTTTGTGTACGGATAGGGTATGTGTTTAGGAGACAAACATGATGGGTTACCTTCCTTAAAATTGTCTCTTGATTCCTTGATGATCCTTGAAACAAATTAAACCATCTCAATATGTTATCAAGGTCAAAAACTACAACTTTTGGATGGAGATAGTCTATTTTGAAACCATGCCTGTAGATAACACTAACTATTTTTAGTGTCTTTTAGGAAACTTTAGGGTCTCCCAAAACCATCCTTCATTTGACATCTACTCTTCCAACTTTGTAAGGTGCTTCTACACACTAGTGATTATAAGACCAAGCCATTATAATTTAGTAAAATTCCATATAGCTATGTCAAATATCATTCTCAAAACCCTTTAGGATCTTTGTTTTCCCTTTTTAGGGATTGGAAACATGAAACATTCAACTCATGCTATAAAGTGTCTTATGCTTTCACCTTGTCAATTCAAACTCTTAAATGAGTCTATCATGAATCAAAACCACATGCTAGGTTTTCAAATTAATTTTATCATGATTCAAATTTCCAACACAAATACCTATGTCCTCTGTTCAGACCACCTATAGGTGAACATTATCATATGCACGTAGTAGGGAAGAATTGAAGAAATATGTGTGTTGTATGAGTCCTCAACTTAGAATGTTACTTATTTAAAATTTTTAAATTAATATCCTCTAACCTATAAGGGCATGAAACAAGTATTAAAACATCCCATTCAATTTGAAATTATCTTCCAAGCACCTAGAACAAGGCAGACAACATGTTGAATGATTGTTCTAGCATGGTGGAGACATGGTTTTCTTATCAAACAATGGGTTTGTGAGACAAAAACCTATAATTAGGTGACCATAATGGAATTTAAACATATAATACACCATTTCCCATTCAAATGAAGCCTATGTATAGAATATAATTTTTTGAAAGGAGTGAAAATGGCTGAAACTACACATAGTGACCTCATCTTGCAAAGTGAGTTACTTGTGTTGTACCCAAAAAATGTCACTCATTTTTGGGACAACATATAAGCTATTTTGGTTTGGAAAGATAAAATTATCTCTTCCCATTTCAAAAAAGTATTCTAAACCTCAAAATTGGGAATTATTCAAGCTTTCTAGTCAAAAGACTAACAAGTTCAACAGGTTCAAAGGCTTCTACAGGTGAGTTCAATCAAAAGAACTAGTTTCCAACACTTAGTCATTTTTAGGATTGGTTCAACACCTTGGTTCAAACACAATAATCTATCGGCAAGCTTCTATGCAATGTTTGAACTATTGAACCATTTTTAGTTCAAAGGTTCAACGGGTTTAAAGGCTCAATGACGTCAGCAACTTTAACGAAATATTTTGTCAATCAATACTTTTGTCAAGGTTCAAAGTTCAATCACTTCAGGCTCAACAACTTAAAAACACTTATCAAAGAGAAGAAATAATGAACCATTGAACCACTCAAGTTCAAAGGTTCAACGGGTTCAAAGGTTCGATAGGTTCAACGATGGCAGGTTCAACACAGTTTATCTCAAAGATCTTATTTTAAGCAGTCAATAGAAATGAAGAAATGAACCATTGAACCATTGAACCAAAGTTGGTTCAATCAGTTGGTTCAAGTGGCAGGTTCAAAGGAGTGCCCCAAAAGTCAAACAGACAAGTGCCCTTGCAAATGACATTTTGTGGCAAAAGTGACTAAGGCAAGCAAAAGCCTGAAACATAAACCCATCAAAGCATAGTGAAAACTGCCAAGTGTCATCTATAGAGCCCCATTTTACTTTGTTTCTAAGAGCTACAAAATTTTCCATGTGTCCTTTGTAAGATAAGTGAAACATGCCAAGTGTCAACATCTACATGAATCTAAAATAAGTCCCAAGTGTATCTATAGTGTTTCTAAAAGCTCAGTGGAAGCCACCAAGTGTCATCCTCTGTGGGACACTCAAAAGGCCTCCAAAGCCTCTATAAGTTAAGCAGATGCTGCCATGTGTTCTCACCTATTTAACAATGGAACCTGCCATGTGTCACCTATTGAGATCAGTAGAAAATTGACTAAGACAAAGCCAAAGGACAAACAGCCCTTGTAGAGGGTAGGCGAGGGGCAAATGAACCAATTCAAAGGCTGAACAAGCAAAGATAGACACAAAGAATTCCTTCAGAAAAGTTCCCATGGCAAAGTTGTAAAGAAACAATTCCTTTAGACAAATAGTCTGAAAGAATTCTGTTGGACTTTTTGTCCAAAGGAAAAGTCCCCTAAAATAGAAAACCTGCCAAGCCACCATGTGTCACTCAAAAAGTTGTAGCGGAACGTGCCACTTGTCCCTTATGAAAATGCAGTGGAGATCACCGCATGTCATCTTCTGCAAGAAACTAATATGAGTCCCAAAGACTCTCAAAAGAGAAGCTAAATCTTGGTGGAAGCTGCCACGTGTCAACATCCATAGTTTCTCCCTTTGGTTTCTTTATTAAGTAAGGATTGTGGCAGACCCCTAGTAAGCTACTGAAGTAAGCAGAGTGCGCCAAGTGTCATCCTCCACAAGATACTCAAAAGACAAGAAGAAGCTACCACATGTCCCATTGAAACTATGTGGAGTATGACAAGTGTCTGTATCCACATCTTGAGTTTCTTACAGGTTTCAAAGCTTCTTTCAAATAAGCATCTCTTAGAGTCCCATGGATGCTACCAAGTGTCCTTGCCTATTTTACAATCGATGCTTCCACGTGTCAATTGTTAAGATCAGTGGGAATAGACCAAAGAGCAAGATCTGATTGAATCAAAGACCTGATTCAATAGCCAAAAAAGGAGGAATGATGAAGAAGGACTAGAAACATTCACGCATAAGATATATTTCTAGAAGTAAACCGCTAGGTGGACATTGGAGGATACAAACATTCAATATCATGACCCATTTTCTCTACATTGAGAAAAGCAAATGGGCAAATACACCTGATTCTAGCATATCTTCTTAGCGGAATTTAATGCAACAATGATGTGTTACTACTCCTAAGTCTTTCTTGGAGGGCTATATATTGGACTCTCTCTTATTATTAGAAGATCTCTCTCTGAGTTACCAAAAATAAAACTCTATCCAAATTAAAAGGCATTACTGAGACTTTGAGCTCAGATTGTTTATCATATTTCTTTATTTGAATCAGAAAGCAAGTTACTTTCAAACTTTGTGTTGTTATATCTTTTATCATTCTAGGAGATTTTTCTTATGACTATTTCCTAAATGTGTTCTTGTTTATGCAATTTAACAAGCAGAGCTAGTGGAGGTGACAAAGAAGGTGTCCTGAAGCCAGTTACTTTCAGACTTTGTGTTATCATAATTGTTTTTAGTGTGTGTTTATTTTTGTTTCTATGTAAAGAACCTTGGGATGACTTTGTGCCCTCATTATTCTTCGTATTTCACTTTTTGGTAGTTGAAGTGGAGACTTTGTGCCTCATTTCATCTTGCTATGTTATTATACCCTATTACAGTTACTTGTCTTCACCGAAAAGATTCCTTTTGTCTGTTGAACAACACTTTTGAAAGAAGAGGAGTATCTTCTGTCATTTCATCAAGATTTCTCCTTTTATTCATTCACATCATCTCTGAAAAAAGAGAGATGGATGGTTTATCCTACCCTTGAGTGTTATTTTCTATTTATATATATATATATATATATATATATATATATATATATATATTATATAGTTCTTACATATCTATAAGGAACCTCCCCTTGATGAGAGTAGAGATTAGTCCCCTTTTGATGTGGTAAACCTACACATTTGGCCAACCAATCTTCCTTGTGGTTGATCAGACCTATTTTTTGTATCAGTATGATGATTGACAAAATATTCACCCAATAGTTTTTGGTGACTCTGCTGGGGATGTTATGTGCATTCTAAAGCCTCAAGTTTTAGATTGAAGCAATCCCTACCCTTATTCGTTATAGACTCTAGTGACTCCACTCCATTTCCATGTCTTACCCATTATCATTATAACCTTACCATCCACCTCCACACCAACTGGGAAAGAATGCACAGTTTAAAGCCTCAAGCTTTAAGCTGAAGCAAGGTCAATTTTTTTCCATTTTTGTTTCACAACCTTGTAGATTCAAGGTATACACAAAGTCAAAGGGCTAAAGGTATTGTTGACCCTGTATTCGAGTTGGTACAGCAAAGTAATTTTGATTTGTCTCCTTCACTATCTCATCTCCAACAAACTAGGAGCTTTCCTCCTACTAAAGTCAGGTCTCCATTACCAAGTGAAGCATCCACTTCTATTGTTAATAAAGATTTGACAATAATTACCCCCCTAAGATTTTTTATTCCTCCTTTTCATAGTCATATAATGGTAGTTCAAGGCCCCTAGGGTAATTATTTTGGTCTTCTCAATCTTACTCCACCTCTACATGAGTTCCCATGCAGTTCAAGGAAGAACTTTCCCAAATTCTATGGTGATGGGAGAGTTCATCCTGATGAACACATTGCAGTCTTTAGCTTAGCCTGTGGTGTAATTGGAGTTGAATTTGAGGACATGGAAGTTAGGCTATTTGTAGAAACATTACAAGATGCTATTGCAAATTAGTTTTACCATCTACAGGCTCAGTCAGTAACTTACTGGAACACCCTTAAAGCTAAGTTTGAAGCTAGATTCAAGCCTATAGAAGATGCACATGCCCTTCTGGCTCAACTTACACAAATGAAGAAAGAGCCTCATGAAGCAATGAGGGACTTCATAGCCAAGTTTGACAAACTAAAAAATAGGATTCTTGTAATTGCTTGACCTATAGCTAAGAATCTCAAATGTTTCTTCATTAATTCTCAGTTACCTAAAGTGAGTTTCCTTTTGAGATGTGTTGGTCAAATAGACCTTGTTGTAGCTCAAGATTTGGCCATTGAGGTAGAAGATGATCTCATCTTGGCAAGGAAGATAAGAAGAGTTCCTAATAGAAATAGATTCTCATCTTCTAAATATTCATCTATAGGCACCACTGATCCATTGGTGCACAAGTTGGCAAATGAGTTGCTTTCTCTCAAAAAGCAAATGGCGCAAAGAATGTCTTCTGCTCCTTCATACAGAGATATACCAAGAAGGACATTTCCAAATCAGTCGTATCAGGGCAATGCTACCAGGAATCAAGGATAGCTAAATCATCTTCCTTCCCCACAAGGGAAACTTGCTATTGAAGCACCCCCAGCCAATTCAACAATGGGATATCTTGAAACAAAATTAGATTTCTCTTTCTAGCCTGAATTGAGTCAAGAAAATGATGTTGATCTCCTTGTAGAAAACCAAGAAGAATCATCTGGAGACTCCAACATTGGTTTCTTAAACTACCAGGATGAACCCAAAAGTAAAGGAGAAGCTTTTAATGGATCATACGTAGTGTTTACTAGGTCTAAGAGCCAATCAATCCAACAAGTTGATAAAGGGAAAATAGAGGAGCAAACTCAACCAACAATTTCAATTTCTAAATGTGGAACCTCTCTACCTTTCCAGCCAAAGGTCTCGGTGATCACCAGAAAGGTAAGTACATCAATTTCACCTTCACCTTTAACTTCAATTTCACAAATCAGTCCTATCCCCCTTATAAACCAAAAATTTGAAATACCTTCCTCTGTTCCTAGTCCAATTTAGTCATTTGACATAATTGATCATGTCAAGAAAACTAAAATTCAAATGACTGAGTTTGAATATTTACAATCCAATCCTGAGCAATTGGATAGGTTAGTTGAGTGTGTGAAGAATAAGGCTATCCTTGTAGGATAATAGGCTAAGAAAGTAACTCTTGATTCCCCAAAGAACATGCATATTCTAAAAAATCTTGTTAATACTCATCTAGCTGCCCCTGGGAAAATAGAACCTTTCTATGTTTCCTTATTGATAAATGGTCACAAGCTGAGTAACTGCATCATAGACTTAGGTGCATCTGACAATCTCATGCCTACCAAAGTAGCATAATCTCTTGACCTCACACTAACCAAAACATTTGGTAGATGTTTCTCCATGGAGAATAAATAAGTACCTCTATTGGGACAAATCAGAGATGCCCAATTTGCATTTGCAACCTTTCCAGACAAAAGAATCAAGATGATAGTTTTGGTGGCTGATGTTTCAGCATCCTATGGTATTCTACTTGGGCAAAAATTTTGCAAGGATGTTGGTGGAGAATTGAGCATGGATCTATCTGAAGCAAGGATCCCTGTTAAAGGCACCATGCAAAGGTTGCTTCCTAAAAAGGAATCAAAATATATTGTCACTCAGACATCAGCCCATGAAGCTCAAATTCTGTTTAAGTCTTTAGGCATGGGTAACTATTTTATATCTATAGATGAAGTTCATGAAACATCTGATAAAGCTCTTCAAAGTGTCAATCCAAAAATTAGTTCAACTAGAATAGCAAAAGAATTGGTAGGTTACAATATAGATGGAGAAGGATCTTCCCTCTCTAATGAAGGAAAATCTAAAGAAAAATTAGTGTCTGATGAGGTATGGACTCTAGAATTCGATGGCAGTTGCTCCTCTACTAGTTCAAGAGTTGGGATTGTGTTGATATCTCCTCAAAGAGATATTTTTATTTCATATTATAAGTTACAATTTAGAAACACCAATAACACAGCTGAATATGAATCTTTATTACTTGGATTGAAAGCTACCCAAGGCAAAGGCATCAAACTCCTTCATGCCAAAGGAGATGTTGAACTAGTGGTTTGTCAGGTGAGAAACCTGTACCAAACCAAGAATAAAAGATTGTGTCACTACCACAACCTAGTCTAGAACCAAATTAAAAGCTTTGATGCTTTTAACATCTTTGCCATACCTAGGGAATCCAATGACAAAGCTGATGCACTTGTTTCAGCAACTCTCTTAGTCCCTCACTCAAACTTCAAAGAAGATAAGTACACTATTGATCTGGTCTTTAGACCAAGTGTTCCTAACAATTTTGATCATTGGCAAGTATTCAATGATGATCACCAAATCATTGCCTTTTTGAAAAGAAAAGACAGTTTTGAACAACTGCATTTTGAAGGCAGTGAACCTCTGAAGTGTGAACCAGTCCCTGAATCAAGTTCAAATGAAAATGAAGAATTCTTACAACTCAAAGGGAATAAAATTCTCAAAGGCCTGGTTTTCCTTGAGAAACTATTTGACAAGCATAATAGATTCATCAAACAGTAGCAAATAGATTCAAACTCATCTCAAGGATTTGATCAAATAAATCTGACTACTAAAGAAAATCCTAAAATGATAAATATTGGAAAGTGATGCACACTTCAAGAGAGATTCATGGATCAAGTGCCTCAAATAGTGACATGACCAAAGATGTTATCAATGTTATATGGCTTCTCAGGATACAATCAAGTTGAAGTTGGTGAAGCAGACCAACACAATACTACCTTCACCACACCTTGGGGCACGTTTGCATATAGAAAGATGCCTTTTGGCTTGATAAATGTTGGCACCACCTTTTAGAGAGAAATATACCTTGATTTCAAGGATGAAATGGGTAAGTTCATTGTGGTATACTTTGATGACTTGACCATCTTTTCAAAGCATCATTCTAATCATATATGCCACTTGCAATAAGTGCTAAAATGCTGCCACCAGAATGGCATTTCCTTAAACCCCAAGAAGTCTATTTTTGGAGTAACAAAGGGGAAACTTCTTAGACACATTGTGTCCAAAGAAGGTATAAAGATTGACTCAAACAGATTCAAGTCTATTCAAGAGCTTACCTTACCTACATGTAAAAATATTGTTCACTCTTTCTTCGAAAAGGTGAATTTCTTGTGAAGGTTCATCCCCAAATTTGTTGAGAAGACTCGACACATTGTAAACATGATGAAAGAGAAATACACCTTCAGCTAGACTAAAGAAGGTAAGTCAACATTTGAGGATATCAAGACTGCCATTGCCCATGCCCCAACACTAGTTTGTCTAGACTACAACAAAGAGTTTATCATATATAGTTATGCTTCTAAACACCCACTTTCAGCAATTCTAGTTCAATAAGATAAAGAAGGTATGGAATCTCCCATTTCTTTCATGAGTTGCCCTCTCAAAACCTATGAGCTAAAGTACTCGAACATGGAAAAGCATGCTTATGTAGTGGTGAAAGCATTCAAGCATTTCTGCTTCTATATCCTGAATTCACACACTACTGCCTTGGTTCCTGACACTATAGTCAAATCCATATTAACTCAACAGGAGTTTGGGACAAAAAGAGGCAATTGGATTGCAAGATCTAGGAGTTTGATCTAGACATCAAGCCAACAAAGCTAGTATAGGGAAAAGGTCTATGTCTATTACTGATAACAAACCAAAAGAAATAGAGCATGAAGAAGCAGAGGTGGAAGACACACTGACAGTTCTCTTTGTCTCCACTACCAATGAGTGGTATTCAAGTATTGCTCATTTCCTTGCTTATGGTGATTGTCCTACTCATTTATCTTATAAAGAAAGGAGGACTATCAAGTTGAAAGCTACCAATTTTGTCCTTTGGGACAATGGCCTGTATAAGAGAAGCCTAGATGGAGTATTCCTTCACTGTGTAGACAAAGAGCAGCAAAGCCAACTTTTGAAATCCTTTCACAATCTAGCCTGTGTAGGACATTTTTTTGTTCCTGTAACTACCCACAAGATTTTGTGAGCTAAGTATTACTGGCTAACTCTTTTTTAAGATGCATATAAATAGGTGAGAAAATGTGAACTCTGCTAGCAATTTGTTGGAAGACCCAAGTTAGTTGTCTTTCCTCTCAAGCCAGTGATCATAGAAGAACCATTCTAGCAATGGGGAATTGATTTTATTGGAGCTATAAACCTATCTTCAAGTGTTGGACATGATTATGTCCTTACAGCAACTGAATACTTCACCAAGTGGGTAGAAGCTATTCCAACCAAACATGCCACTTCAGAAGTAGTGTGCAATTTCCTCAAGGAGAATATCATTTCCAAGTTTGGAGTCCCAACTAAGATTGTTACTGACAATTTAGCTTGTTTCACTTCCCAGGAGATTACACAATTCTATTTCTATTATGGAATTGCACTCTCCCACTCTTCTGATTACTTTCCACAAGGGAATGGACAAGCTAAATCAAGCAATAAAAACGTGGTGACCATCATCAAGAAGCTGGCAGATGACAACCAAAGGACATGGCATAAAGCATTGGTTGATGCTCTATGGGTAGACAGAATAACACCAAAGAGGACAATTGGTATGTCTCCTTTCCAACTTCTTTATGGTATCAATGCTGAGATACCAATCACCTTAGAATTACCAGCCTTGAAATTGGCTAAAGCAATTGAAGATCAAACATATGAAAGCTCCCTTGATAAGAGAATCATGTGCTTGAGTAAGCTAGATGAGCAGATAATTATGGTGGTAGACCGAATTACTACCCATCAAATCTTGGTAAAGAAACTCTTTGACCAAAAAGCAAAAAATCATGATTTCAAAGTTAGAGATCAAGTCCTGTTGTGGGACAAAAGGAGAGAACCAAAAGGGATGCATGGAAAATTTGACTCCCTTTGGATAGGCCTGTTTATTATTCATCAACGCAATGGTGAAAATAGCTTCCTACTAAAGTATCAAGATGGCACACTCTTTTCTCTACCTCACAATGGGTAGCATCTGAAACACTTCAATTCTTGAAGTACCAGATCATTTCATCTATACATATGTATATTTGTATAGTTTTTAGTTTCATTTTGTTTTGTTTATTTTCATTTTTGGAGCCTTTATTTTTTGGGTAACATGACTCCATAGCCCAATGGTACACATGAAGACACTGGAGATTTTGGATTCTACCCCCTTCAATTCTTTTTATAATTGATAGAAGTTCCCCAACTAGAGCCAACTATTGTACCTGAAAAATGTCACTCATTTTTGGGACAACATATAAGCTATTTTGGTCTAGCAAGAAAAAGTTATCTCTTCCCATTTCAAAAAATTATTCTAAACCTCAAAATTGGGAATTATTCAAGTTTTTTAGTCAAAAGACTAATAGGTTCAATAGGTTCAAAGGCTTCTACAGGTGAGTTCAATCAAAAGAATCAGTTTCTAGCACTTAGTCATTTTCAGGATTGGTTCAACCAAAAGAATCTATCGATAAGCTTCTATGCAATGTTTGAACTATTGAACCATTGAACCATTGAACCTTGAACCATTTTTAGTTCAAAGGTTCAAAGGTTCAACAATGTCAACAACTTTCAAGAAATATTTTATCAATCAGCGCTTTTGTCAAGGTTCGAAGTTCAATTGCTTTAGGCTCAACAGCTTCAAAACACTTATCAAAGAGAAGAAAGAATGAACCATTGAACCATTAAACCACTCAGTTTAAAGGTTTAATGGGTTCAAAGGTTTGATAGGTTCAACATGATTTGTCTAAAAGATCTTATTTTGAGTGGTCAATAGAAATGAAGGAATGAACTGTTGAACCGTTGAACCAAAGTTGGTTCAATCGGTTGGTTCAAGCGACAGGTTCAAAGGAGTGCCCCAAAAGTCAAAGAGACAAGTGCCCTTACAGAGGAAATTTTGTGGCAAAAGTGACTAAGGCAAGCAAAAGCCCAAAACAAAAACCCATTAAAGTACAATGGATACTACCAAGTGTCATCTATCGAGGCCCATTTTACTTTATTTATAAGAGCTGTGAAAGTTGCCACATGTCCTTTGTAAGATAAGTATAACACACCAAGTGTGGACATCTGCATGAATCAAAAATAATTCCTAAGTGTATCTACATTGTTTCTAAAAGCTCAGTGGAAGCCACCAAGTGTCATCCTCCGCAGGACACTCAAAAGGCCTCTAAAGCCTCTATAAGTTAAGCACATACTACCATGTGTTCTCACCTATTTCACAATGGAACTTGCCATGTGTCACCTATTGAGATTGGTAGAACATCAACTAAGACAAAGCCAAAGGACAAATACCCCTTGCAAAGGGCAGGTGAGGGGCAAACGAACCAATTCAAAGGCCGAATGAGCAAAGGTAGACACAAAGAATTCCTTCAAAAAAGTTCCCGCGGCAAAGTTGTAAAGAAACAATTCCTTCAGCCAAATTGTTTGAAAAAATTCCTTTAGACTTTTTGTCTAAAGGAAAATTCTCCTAAAATAGAAAACCTACCAATCTACCACGTGTCACTCAAAAAGTTACTACAGAACGTGCCACTTGTCCCTTATGAAAATGTAGCAGAGATTGCCATGTGTCATCTTCTACAAGAAACTAATATGAGTCCCAAAGATTTTCAAAAGAGAAGCTAAAGCTCAATGGAAGCTACCACGTGTTGACATCCACATTTTCTCCCTTTGGTTTCTTTATTAAGGATTGTGGTAGACCCCCAGTAGGCTAATGAAGTAATTGGAGCGTGCCAAGTGTCATCCTCTGCAGGATTCTCAAAAGACAAGCAGAAGTTGCCACATGTCCCATTGTAACTCTGTGGAGCATGACAAGTGTCTATATCTACATCTTGAGTTTCTTACAAGTTTCAAAGATTCTTTCAAATAATCATCTCTCAGAGTCCCATGGATGCTACCAAGTGTCCTTTCCTATTTTACAATAGATGTTGCCACGTGTCAATTGTTAAGATCAGTGGGAATAGACGAAAGCGCAATATCCGACTGATTCAAAGACCCAATTCAACAGCCCAAAAAGGAGGAATGATGAAGAAAGACCAAAAACATTCATGCATAAGATATGTTTCTAGAAGTAAACTCCCAGGTAGACATTAGAGGATATAAACATTCAATGGCGTAACCCATTTTCTCTGCATTAAGAAAATCAAATGGGCAAATACGCCTAATTCCAGCGTATCTTCTTGACATAATTTAATGCAACAATGATGTGTTACTGCTCCCAAGTCTTTCTTGGAGGGCTATTTATTGGAATCTCTCTTATTGTTAGAAGATCTCTCTCTGAGTTACCAGAAATAAAACTCTGTCCAAATTGAAAGGCATTACTGAGACTTTGAGCTTAGATTGTTTATCATATTTCTTTGTTTGAATCAAAAAGCAAGTTACTTTCAGACTTTGTGTTGTTATAGCTTGTATCATTCTAAGAGATTGTTCTTATGACTATTTCCTAAATGTGTTCTTGTTTATGCAATTTAACAAGCAGAGCTAGTGGAGGTGTCCTAAAGCTAGTTACTTTCAGACTTTGTGCTATCATAATTTTCTTCAGTGTGTGTTTATTTTCTATTTCTATGTAAAGAACCTTGGGATGACTTTGTGCCCTCATTGTTCTTCGTATTTCACTTTTTGGCAGTTGAGGTGGAGACTTTGTGCCTCATTTCATCCTGTTGTGTTACTATACCCTATTACAGTTACTTGTCTTCACTAGAAAGATTCCTTTTATCTGCTGAACAACACTTCTAAAAGAAGAGGAGTGTCTTCTATCATTTCATCAAGATTTCTCCTTTGATTCATTCACATCATCTCTGAAAAAAGAGAGATGGATCGCTTATCCTACCCTTGAGTGTTATTTTCTATATATATATATATATATATATATATATATATATATAGTTCTTGCATATCTACAGGGAACCTCCCCATGATGAGAGGAGAGATTAGTCCCCTTTTGATGTGGTAAACCTACACATTTGGCTGACCAATCTTCCTACTGTGGTTGATCATACCTATTTTATTTATTAGTATGATAATTGACAAAATATTCACCCAACAACTTGGACTATCAAATAAACCCCAAATGTGAAAATAATCATGGATAAAATGATAAAATTGAGTCAAAATCCTTTTAAATCAATCCCATTATCTATATTGTTTAGACTTCTCCATACCAAGGCAAATCTTGAAAGGTACACAAATTGATAAGCAAATTTACATAGTCAAATTTAAACAAATTATTCATAAACCATAATTGAACATTATAAAAAATATTACTATTAAAATGGAGGTATATAAGTGTAAAAAAACCTCCCAAAATTATTCTTGAAACTCTTTCTATTGGTCGTACCAAGCACAAACCTGCAAGTCACTTTTGTATGCCAAGAAAGACAAAAATGGAGTAGAATGGTTTTGGCTTAGAAATGGAACTTTTAGATCATTCCAAACATTTATTTGAGCTGATTAATATTAAATTAAATCCCCTAACCCTATCCCATGTGGCACACTTCCCAATCAAGTTGTACAAGTGTTATTTTCTCTCTTTTGCTCAAGAAAATTGCCCTTTACTCTGCATAACCTGCCATATTTTAGTTTTGTCAATAACTTAAGACTTAATTGTATAATTGGGTATGAAATAATCTATTTAGACATTCACATTTCCAAATAAACCTGTACAAAGCATTAAATTTCCCCTTTTTGACCCTTAAAATAACTCAAAATGATAAATAGACATAAAAATTAATTGACTAAAGCTAAAATAACATTTAATGTAACCAAATGACATATAAAAAACCTCATAAAATGATATTAGACCCCCTAAAACACCTAAATGTCATGTTTTTTACCTAGGGGTTCCCCAATTTGACCTAAAAGTCAAATTTGGACAACAAATTGGTGACTCATAGGGGTAGTATTATTGTTATACTAACTAGAAAAGTATCCTTATCAGTACATTTATCTTGGGAGTCATCTAAAGCTAAGACAAATAAGGAGACCTCTGACCATTGACTCAAACTTTGATCAAGATAAAGACTACTAAAATACTACCTCAACCACACAAAGCAAAGGACACACACAACAAAGAAAGAAAACACACACACATGTGTGCTCAAAGCACTTACGAGAATCTAAAAATAACTATTATGTAAAACTAACAACCAAACATACCTCCCTTTCCAAGATCAAAGGGAAAGTTTCTTGAATCTCCTTTTGTATGAGATGGATGAGGGTGCCAAGCATGTTTCTCTTTAGATTGAAAAATTGATGGACTAAACCTACTCCTTGGCACTTCATTTGACTTGTTTTTTAGTAGATCATCTTCAAATAGGTCTCTAATATAAACATATTCCTCTTGACCTTATTTACATACTTCATGTTGCTGCCCACTTTTTCTCATGATCAACTTTCATCTTCTTTGTATGCATAGTCTCAAAAGGAATGATCTCTTGCTCTTTAAAATATTGAGGCCAATAGAGGTTTGTCTTGACCTCCAAATGTTATTATATATTTTTTTCTTGCTCACCTATGACATGTTGGACAATGTCATCTTTCTTACCATCACTTGTAATCAGCTCTAAAGGAGTTGTAGACAATTTGAGAGATTTAAAATCTATGCAAATATCTTTAAATCTCTACCATAAGTCATCATCCTAACTTTTATTAGCATCATGAAGGGGAAACACAAGAGATACTCCTTAAACTTCTTCTTTATATTCCAAAAGGACCTCTTCCAAGATTTCTTCTGCAACACAAGGAGTGTATGCTTCATCATCAACCAAACAAGGACATTCAACACAAGAACTCACCTCTTCTTCAACACTTAGGACCTCTTGAGGGTCTTCCAATTGTACCTTAGCTATCACAATTTGATCTAGTTTTTCAAGGGCTACAACATCTTCAAACTCTTTCCTAGTGAAGCCAAGACTAGGCATCTTGAAATCTGATGCCCTGGCCTAATAAGGCTACCAATGAGTTGCAACTTTTTTAGGTAAGAATCCTAAATTTCCCTCAACTAATTTCTCTTATTTAGGTTTCCAAACCACAATTACATCAAGGAAAAGGGTGATGGGATGAGGAATAAAGGAACTAGTTGGTGGAGGTGGAAAATAGGGTTCAAAATCAGATTGAAAATGTGAAGTAAGAGTTTCTTTTGGGAGCTCTTGAGGAAGGGGAGGCAGACCTTGGGTTAAAACTAATTGATTTTCTTACTTCCACTTGACCAACACCTCATTCACATATGATTTTTTTCATTAATATCTTGAGTAAGGTTATATGGGCTGTGTTTAGGCATAGGATCTTCTTTTGGATCTAAACCTTCCATCTCACCTTGATTTAGTAACCTCATCTTTGACTCTAACTCCTCAATTTACTTGGCTAGGTTTTCTAGGAAAATTTTCTCTTGAAGTTTATATTAATGATCATGATCATAAGGAATATATGAGGTTTGACATGGGGGCTGACATGGAACATAAGAAGCTTCTTGAGGAAGGGTGGGAGGGACTTGCAAAGGATCAATTCCATTCTCCACTTCACACTCTTGGACAATGATTCTATCTTCTTTCTTACCCCATGATCCTACTATATTACACTAGCTTAGGATGTTAATATTAGAAATATTTGCTTGAGGAAGGATATGAGGGACTTTCAAAGGATCAAGAGTCTTCTCAACTTCACACTCTTGGTCAAGACTTTTCTCCTCTTTTTTTCCTTGTGACTCTACTATCTTGTTCCAACTTAAGATATTTGGATTATGAATCTATCTTTGAGGTGGTGGGGATGCATTATGAGAGGGAAATGAGGGCTTGAACTCCACTTTCTTTGATTCCAACATGGACTGTTGCATATGCATATTTTCCAATTTAATCTACCTATCAAGATTAGATTCAAACACAAGATTTTTCCTTTCAACTCCCTCCTTCAACTGATCAGGAAGAGGATGACTTTGATATCTTTGATTTGGCTCATGAATAGGGGTCATGTATGGTTTGTAGGAAACTTGGGGAAGTGGATATGAAAGCTAATAAGTATGGCTAGGTTTCCTTTCATGAACTCCTAGCCTATCCTCTAAGGAAGAAACTAGACCACTCACATCAAGAATCTCACATGTGAGCCTTTGCCAATTAGCTCTCTCAATAGGTACCCAACCTCTTGGATCAAATCTAATGTTTCTCTCACTTTATGAATAACATGATTGGGAACCTCTATACCACATCCCCTTTGAGTATCAATATCCAACATATATATTTCATATCCCAAGAATGTCTTCTTGAAGGTGGAAATGGGTTGGCTTGAGGAGTGGCTAGGTTGACTAGGAGGAGCAAAACATTAATAAGGTTGGTTATAAGATTGATACACTTCATGCATAGGCTAACAAGGATCATATTGGAGCTGATGAAATTCATATTGATGTTGATAAGGATCATTAATATTTACCAAGGACTTGTTCATATTGATAGGGAATGGTACAAACTTGAAATGTCTCACCAACTTGTAGAGAACAAAACTCAACACCAATGTCAGCAATGAAACCTCATTTAAATCAAGATCACAAATAAAACATGTTACCATAAATCTTCAAAATATAAACCTAGGTTGCTTGACCACTGATATATCTTTAGAATTTCTATTGATTCTTGATTAAATGCCTCTAAAGGCTGATTGTTGAGAGACAACACCAAAAATATCTCAATCTCTTGGGACAAGAGTCCTACTGAGCGTGATAAAAACTATTATCACTTGGATTTTCACCCTTTGAGGAGATGAAAATATCTTATCATCCAATTTTCATAATGAAATCATCTCTAGGCTTGTGGGTAACCTAAGGAATGAGGTGAGTCTCTGCATAGGGCTAGCTCCCTTGATGTACCACTTAGGATTGCAACTACCACTAACTTTGGGGTATGAAAATGGAGAGAGATAACTAAAATAAAAATAACCTAAGTGAGGTGATACACAATATATATTTATGACATCCAATCATATGCATATTACACTTGAAATCAAAGGATAAGCTAAACATACACACTTCAATCTATGTCTTCTTGGATCAATGTTACATTGTGGGGTTATGGATGAATGTGAAAAACTAGGAGGAATAGAAAAGAGGCCTTGAATGACACTAATTAAGATACTAACTCACTTCAAATATGACATTTCCTATCACAAATCACATGCTCTGCAAGAAGAAGCTGCAAATAGGTGAGAGAATGTGATAACGTGCTAAGGTATCCATAGTCTTCAGCAAGCAAATTCAACATTCAAGTAAAGAACACTATAAAAATTCATGTAAAAGGTAAAAATTAGTCATTTTATTTATAAAAATGTATACAAATGATCAATTATTTTCCATACTTAGGTGGAGCATAGAATACAATGGCTAATTCTTATAGAACTTGAGAGAGAGAGAAGAAGAGAGAAGTCTAAGGGTCACAAGGAAAATTTTAAAGTTGAGATAAGTAGTTAATTATGAATTTGGAGAGGTTATGGGATGAACCATGCAATTAAAATATCCAAAAGTGTCAATTCAAGTCACAAACTTCATGAAAAGTGGCAAGAAAACTCCTCAACTGGCTCAAAAAAATTACCTTCATGATTGGAGCTATTTGAACATCCTATAACTGATGAAGAGCAATAAAAATGATTTTAATGAAATTTAAGGCTCTCATAAATTCCTCTCCATTCATTATTTTTATGATTGGTCCTCTATAAACCTCTAAATGTCAACCATCATCATTTGTTGTCCAAAAAACTCAGCTTTCTATGCACCCTGTGCATTTGGCTTCCAAAAGGGCATAATTTTTACATTAAAATAAATTAAATGTATTTAATTACATTTTTAAGTCCCTCCATGGCCTTATAATCATCAAGTACACCTTATAATAACTTTCCCTTAGAGTTTTCACACTTCTCACTAGCTTGTCCAATAGGTTAGTTTTGATTGGCTGAGTTGAAGCACCTATTTTGGACACTTAGGATATATTTCAAGGAATAAGATATGTGGAGTTAAATTAAGTATTAATATTTCCATCCATATGATTTTCATCTTTTGAAACTTCTTACAACCTATAAAACATAGAAAATAGTGAGAAAAACATTAGTTTATACCATGTTCATATATTTATGTAAAACTAATTTTCATGTGAAGTATGTTTAGGGAGTCCTTTCCATATTAAAATAGGATTCATGATCCAAATATTTCATCTAGATATCTATCCAAGTCCATTATTTTAAATTGGTCTTGGTTGAGGGTTTCCAAGAGTTTCTAGGTAGTTTAAGCCCTTAAGCCTTGTTCATAAAGTTGGGACATTGGAACTATAAAAAAATTCCACAAGTTTGTTTTTCAATACCCCTTATAAATTTTATAAACTTCTTTGGCCCCCATTAAAACCATCATGAAAGACATAAGCTTCCAATCTTGCCCTATTGAGCTCCTTTTCCTCTTTCCTACAAGTATGAGTTTGCCCTTGAGTAAAAAATGGATCTCCTAATGTTTTATCTACCTTCTAACAGCCTTAACACCTCTATAGTGATCCTATGAACATGTACCAATGAGTTAGAATGTACATCTCAATCCAAAATTGATGTTGACCCTCCCTTTGGATACTAGGCCTAATGCTTGCTTGATAGGCCTGAGTTGGTTCAAGACCCCAAATGGTTCCTCATGGCTTCCCATACAATTTTATATTCTTTAACACCTTTTTTTTTATCACACAAACATTTTATAATGGATTGGGAATCCCAATTAGGTCTACAGGTGAAGGTAACCTCTTGTTTGGATTCTAAGCATAACCATGCTTACTAGATCTAACTACAACCTTCGGAGTCTAGAGAATTATGTTGGGTCCCATTACTATATGAGGTGTTTTTCATGATTCCTTGGGTGTTATGTAGCTTCAAAAACCTCCTTAAAGGATCTCCTTAACCTATGGTTCATCTTTTTTGTCTTATTCCTCAAGATTGAATACTTATGCACCTAGGGAAGTGCCCTCTATATGAGACAAAATAGAGGGAACTTCCCCTATTTTTATAGACTAAAAATATATTGGATATGATTATTTATGTGTAAATTATTCTATCCACAAAAAAATTTCCCTTGACTCCAAGCATAGGCCTTCCAACTTCATCAAAACTTCAAACAAACTTGTCAAGGAAAACTGTTTACAGGGTTCAAGACTATGGACTATAGTCATCTAGTTAAGACCTTATCTATGATTTATTTTCATGATATGTGACATATTTAGGTTCTTTTTCATTATTTTTTTCTCATTTTCACCTTGATTTACCTATATTATCCCTTAGGATTCAAAACTCTCTTCACTATCTAGTCAGGATGAAGTGTCTTTTTAAACTGTGTTCTACCTTTCCACTTGAAAATGACCTTTGTAGGTAATGAACAAAGTAATTCACATATTAAAAGGTCATGAATAAATTTTTAGAACCATTTTTTCACTTGGGTTACCTTGGTTCATTATTTAGGACTCTTTTCTTAACTCACTGCCTGATACACAGTCATCACCTGACTGTAGGTTGTATACAGGGGTTTTAAGATATTTGAGTAGGATTTTACCACATTAATTTGAGAATATTAAATTTAATTTGGCTGATATATAAGGTATTCATAGGCTTCCTCACCATTCTATCCTTCCATTAGTCTCTCTTATGCACTTTTGTCAAAATTGGGTATTTCACTATCCTCTAACTGAAACAAACATGCATGTAGGTTACTTTGCATCATGAGACTTTGTGTTAGAGGTGTGAAGTATTTCCATGAATTATACTTGGTTTAAAAATTCTTCATTGAACTATTTTTATTTTTTGAGATCCTTAAACATCATCTTTGCATCAATTTTTGGTAACTATCTAGACTGAGACACCCTTGTTTGACCCATGTTGTAGGTTACTTTTATTCTTAGGGCTTGAGTTAGCGTGTGAAAAAACTTATCATATACCCCCTTAAAGTCACAAAAGTTTATTATACCTAAAACTAACTTTATTTTCATGAAAATAGATCTAAACCCCTATGTCAACTCACTACCTGTATACCCTGCTTGTTGTAGGTGCTCATAGGTCTGTGTATAGATAGGGTATGTGTATAGGAGACAAACATGATGGGTTACCTTCATTCCAATGGTATATTGAGTATTTGAAGCTCCTTTAAATGAATTAAACCATCTCAATATGTTATCAGTGTCAAAAACTACAACTTTTGGATGGAGATAGTCTCTTTTGAAACCATCCCTATAGATAACACTGATTATTTTTAGTGTCTTTTAGGCAACTTTAGGGTCTCCCAAAACCATCCTTAATTTGAAATCTGCCCTTAAAATTTTTTAAGTTGATTCTATATACTATTGGTTACAAAACCAAGCCATTATAATGACCTAAAATTCCATATATCTATGTCAAGTATCATTCTCAAAACCCTCCAGGATCTCTATTTTCCCTTTTTAAGGATTAGAAACTTGAAACAGTCAACTCATGATAGAAAGTGTTATATGCTTTCACCTTATTAATTGACACTCTTAAATGAGTTTATCATGCTTCACAACCACATGCTAGGGTTTCAAATTAATTTTATCATTCTTCAACTTTCCAACACAAATACCTCTGTCCTATATTTAGACCACCTGTAGGTGGGCACTATCATATGCAGGCAATAGGGAAGAATTGAAGCAATATGTGTGTTGTATGAGTCCTCAACTTGGCATGGTACTTATATTAAAAAAATTAAATTAATCTCATATAACCTATAATGGCATGATAAAAGCATTAAAATTTCCCATTTAATGTGAAATTATCTTCTAAGCACCTAGAACAAGTCAAGCAACATGTTGAATGACTGTTCTATCATGGTGGAGACATGGTTTTCTTATCAAAATATGGGGTTTTGAGACAAAAAACTATATATAGGTGACCCTCATGTAATTTCAACATATAATACACCATTTTCCATTCAAATTAATCTTATGTATAGAATACAACTTTATGAAAGTAGTGAAAATGGTTGAAACTACACAGTGACCTCATCTTACAAAGTGAGTTACTTGGACTATCAAATAAACTCAAAATGTGAAAAAAATAATGGATAACATGATAAAATGTATTAAACCTCCTCTTTAATAAATCCAAATATCTATATTGTAAGGACTTCTCCAAACCAAGGCAAAACCTGAAGTGTGCATAGATTGATACGCAAATTTACACATTCAACTTCAAACAAATGATTCATAAATAAACATTGATAATTATAAAAAAAATATATGAAAATGGAGGTATCTGATTGTAAAAACACCTCCCAAAATCATTATATATAAAACTCTTTCTACTGGTTGTACCAAGTACAAACTTGCAAGTCACTTTTGTATGCCAAGAAAGACAAAAATGGATCAAAATGGTTTTGGATTAGAAATGGAAATTTAAGATCATTAAAAACATGGATTTAAGCTAAGTAAAATTAAATTACATCCCCTGACCATATCCCATGTGGCACACCTCCCAAAGAAGCTATACAAGGGCCATTTTCTCTCTTTTGCTCAAGAAAACTGCGCTTTCTTCTGCATAACCTACCATATTTCAGTTTTGTCAATTAATTAAGACTTAATTATACATAATGGGTATTAATAATCTATTAATACCTTCAAATTTCCTAATAAATTCGTACAAAGCATTAAATTCCCCCTTTTTACCCTTAAAATGACTCAAAATGATACATGGACATAAAAACTAATTGACCAAAGCTAATATAACATTGAATGGCACAAAATGACCTATAAAACACCTCATGACATGATTTTAAACCCCCTACAACACCTAAATGTCAGTTTTATTACCTATATGTGCCCTAATTTGACCTAAAAGTCAAATTTGGTCAACAAATTAGTGACTCGTAGGGGTAGTGTACCTGCTATAATAACTAGACTAGTAGCCTTATCAGTACATTTGGCTTGGGAGTCATATAAATCTAAGACAAACAAGGAGACCTTTGACCATTGACTCAAACTTTGATCAAGATAAATACTACCTCAACCACACAAAGAAAAGGACACACACAATAAAGAAAGCAAGTGTGCATGCGCACGCGTACGTGCACACACACACACACACACACACACATGTGCTCAAATCACTTAAGGGAATATGAAAATAGTTATTATGTAAAACTAACAACCAAACATACCTCCCTTTCTAGGATCAAAGGGAAATTTCCTTGAATATCCTTTTGCATGAGATGGATGAGGGTGTCAAGTATGTTGCTCTTTAGATTTAAAAAAATTGATGGGCCAAACTTATTCCTTAGCACTTCATTTGACTTGTTTTTAAGTAGATCATCTTAAAATAGGTATCCAATGTAGACATATTCCTCTTGACCTTGTTTACATACTTCATGTTGCTGCCCATTCTCTTTCTCATGATCAATTTTCTTCTTCTTTATAAGCATAGTCTCAAAAGGAATCATCTCTTGCTCTTTGAAAGAATGAGGCCAACAGAGGTTTGTCTTGACCTCCAAAGGCTATTGTGGATTTTTTCTTGCTCACCTATGACATCTTGGACAATGTCATCTTTCTTACTATCACTTGTAACCATTTCTAAAGGATTTTTAGACCCTTTGAGAGATTCAAACTCTTTGAAAATGTCTTCAAATCTCTACCATAAGTCATCATCTTCACTTTTATCAGAATCATGAAGGGGGAAAACAAGAGAGACTCCTTTAAATTCTTATTTATATTCCAAAAGGACCTCTTCCAAGATTTCTTCTTCAACACAAGGAGTGTATTCTTCATCATCAACCAAACAAGGAGATTAAACACAAGAACTCACCTCTTCTTCATCATGTAGGACCTCTTGAGGGTATTCAAATTATACCTCAATTATCACAATCTGATCTTGTTTTTCAAGGGTTGAAACATCTTCAAAATCCTTCCTAGTGATGCCAAGACTAGGCATCTTGAAATCTGGTGACCTAGCCTAATAAGGCTACTAAGGAGTTGCATTTTTTTAGGTAAGAGTCTTGAATTTACCTCAACCAATTTCAATTATTGAGGTTCCCACACCATATGTCTATCAAGGTAAAAGGTGATGGGATGAGGATAAAAGGAACTACTTGGTGGAGGTGGAACATAAGGTTCAAAATCAGATTGAAAATGTGAAGTAAGAGTTTCTTTTGAGAACTCTTGAGGAAGGGGAGGCAAACCTTGGGTTAAAACCACTTGATTTTCTTCCTTCCACTTAAATAACACCTCATTCACATCTAATTTTATTTTATGAATCTCTTGAGTAAGGTTAGATGGGGTGTGTTTAGGCATAGGATCTTCCTTTGGATCTAAACCTTCTATCTCACCTTGACTTAGCAACCTCATGTTTGACTCTAACTCCTCAATTTGCTTGGCTAGGTTTTCTTAGAAAGGTTTCTCTTAAAGTTCATAGGAATCATCATGAGCATAAGGAATAAATGAGGGTTGACATGGGGGTTGACATAGAACATAAGAATATTTTTGAGGAAGGGTGGGAGGGACTTGCAAATGATCAACTCCATTCTCCACTTCACACTCTTGGGCAATGCTTCTATCTTATTTCTTACCCCATGATCCTACTATCTTACTTCAGCTTATGATGTTAGGATTATGAATATTTTATTGAGGAAGGATAGGAGGGACTTGAAAAGGATCAAGAGTCTTCTCAAATTCACACTCTTGGTTAAGACTTTTCTCCTCTTTCTTTCCCCATGACTCCACTGTCTTGTTCCAACTTAGGACATTGGGATTATGAGTCTCTCTTTGAGGTGGTGGGGATGAATTATGAGAGGGAAATGAGGGATTGAACTCCACTTCCTTTTCTTCCAACATGGACTACTACATATTCATATTTTCCAACTCAATCTGTCTATCAACATTAGCTTCAAACACAAGAATTTTCCTTTCAACTCTCTCCTCCAACTGATTGGGAAGAGGATAACTTTAATATTTTTGATTTGGCTCATGATTATGGGTCATGTATTATATTAGGAAAATTTTGGAAGTGGATATGAAGGCTGATAATTATGGTGAGTTTTCCTTTCATGAACTCCTAGCCTATCCTCTAAGGAAGAAACTAGACCACTCACATCAAGCATCTCACTTGTGAGCTTTTGCCAATTGGCTCTCTCAATAAGTACCCACTCTCTTTTGATCAACTCTAATTATTATCTCACATTAAAAATAACATGATTATGAACCTATATACCACATCCCCTTTGATTATTAAGATCCAACATATATCTCTCATAGCCCAAGAGTGTCTTCTTGAAGGTGGAAATGGGTTGGCTTGAGGAATGGCTAGGTTGACCAAGAGGAGCAAAACATTGAGAAGGTTGGTTATAGGACTGATATAATTCATGCATGTGATGAAAAGGATTATATTGGATCTAATGAAATTAATATTGAGGTTGATAAGGATCATGAAAATATTGACAAAGGACTTGTTCATATTAATAGGGAATGGTATAAGTTTGAAATGTCTCACCAACTTTTACAGAACAAAACTCAACACCAAAGTTATCCATGAAACCTCATTTAAAGAAAGAACATGAAGAAAACATGTGAACATAAATATTCAAAGGATAAACTTTGGTTGTTTCACTAGCTGATATATCTTTGAAGTCACCATTAATGCTTGAATAGATACCTCTACGGCTGATTATTGAGTGACAACACCAAAAATCTCCCAAACTCCTGGAACAAGAGTCCCATCAGGCATACTAAATTTTCTTATCACTTGTATTTTCACCCTTTTAGGATATTATAATCCTTCCTCATCCAAGTGGAAAAATGGAATCACCTCTAGGCTTGTGGGTAGCCTAAGGAATGAGGTGAGTCTTTAGATAGGACTAGCTCCCTTGATGTGCCACTTAAGATTGCAACTACCACTAACTTTTTAGGGTGAAAAATGAGAGAGATAAATGAAATAAAAATAACCTAAGTGAGGTGATACAACAAATACATTGATGACATCCAACCATATGCATATTAAACTTGAAATCAAAGGACAAGCTAAACATACACTCTCCAATCTATGTCTTCTTGCATCAATGTTAGATTATGTGGTTATGGATGAATGTGAAAAGCTATGAGGAATAGAAATGAGGAATTTAATGTCACTAATGAATAGACTAACTCACTTAAACTTTGACATTTCTTGGAATACATCACATGCCCTACAAGGAGAAGCTACAAATATGTGAGAGAATGTGACAACTTGTTAAGGAATCCATAGTCTTCAGTAAGCAAATTCAACATTCAAGTAAATCACACTATGAATAGTCATGGAATATGTAATGATTATTAATTTTATTGATAAAAATTTATACAAATGATCAAGTATTTTCCATACTTGGGTGGAGTATAGAATACAATGGCCAAAATGGCTAGTTCTTATAGAACGTGAGAGAGAGAGAGAAGAAGAGAGAATTCCAAGGGTCGCAAGGACACTTTTCAAGCTGAGAGAAGTAGTTAATTGTGTATTTGGAGATTTTATTGGATGAAACATTCAATTTAAATAGATACAAGTGTCAATTCAAGTCAAACTTTATGACAAGTGGCAAGAAAAATCCTCAATTAGCTTAGAAAAATTTCCTTCATGATTGGAACTATTTTGAACCTATAACTAATTATGAGTATTAAAAATTATTGGAATGGAAGGAAAGGATATTATACATTCCTCTCCATGCATTTTTTGTATTCCTGGTCCTTTGGAAAGCTTTGAAAGTGAACCATCATCATCTGTTATCCAGAAAACTCATCTTTCCATGCACCTTGCACACTTGGCTTTCAAAAGGGCATAATTTTTCCATGGAAATCCATATAATATAGTTAATTACATGTTTTAATTCCCTCCATGGCCTTATAATCATCAAGGGCACCTTAAAATCACTTTCCCTTAGAGTTTTCACACTTCTCACTAGCTTGTCTAATAGGCCAGTTTTGACTAGCTGAGTTGAAGCACCTATTTTTAAAAATTAGGAGATATTTAAAGTCATAATAGTTATATGGGGATTTATATTAAGTCTTAATATTTCCATCCATATGATTTTAATCTCTTGAAACTTCTTGCAACCTGTAAAACACACAAAACAGTGACAAAAACCCTGTTTATACCATGTCCATATAGTTCCATACAACTAGTTGGCATGTGAAGTAGATTGAGGGAGTCATTTCCAAATTAAAATAGTATTTATGATCCAAATATTCCATCTGGATAGCTATCCAACTCCATTTTCATTCAACTGGTCCTGGCTGAGGGTTTGCAAGGGTTTTTGAGTAGTTTAAGCCCTTAAGCCTTGTTCATAAATTTTGGATATTGAAACTTTAAAAAAATCAATAATTTTATTTTTCAATACTCCTTATAATTTTTATAAACTTATTTGGTCCCCATGCAAATCATCATGAAAGATATAAGCTTCCAATCTTGCCCTATCAAGCTCTTTTTCCTCTTTCCTGCAAGTCTAAGTTTTCCCTTGAGTCAAAAATGGATCTCCTAATATTTTATCTACCTTATAAAATCCTTAAAACCTCTTTATTTATCCTATGAACATGTCCCAATGTTTTTAAATGTACATCTCAATCCAAAAATGATGTTGACCCTCCCTTTGGATATTAGACCTAATGCTTTCTTGATGCCTAAGTTGTTTCAAGACCTAAAATGGTTCCTCATGGAATTCCATAAAATTTTATATGATTTAACACCTTTTTTTTTTTCCCAAAAACATTTCATAATGGATTGGGAATTCCACTTAGGTCCACAGGTGAAGATAACCTCTTGTTTGGATTCTAGGTATAACCATGCCTACTAGATCTAACTAAAACCTTAGGAGTATAGAGAATTATGTTGGGTTATATTCCTCTATTAGGTGTTTTTTATGATTCCTTAGGTGTTATCTAGCTTCAAAAACCTCCTTGAAGAATCTCCTTAACCTCTGGTTCATCTTTTTGTCTTATTCCTCAAGATTGCATACTTATGCACCTAGGGAAGTGCCCTCTATCTGAGACAAAATAGAGGGCACTTCTCCTATTTTAATAGATGAAAAAACTATTGGATAAGATTATTTAAGTGTAAATGATTCTCTCCATAAAAAATTTTCCCTTGAATATAAGCATAGACCTTTTAACTTCATCAAAACTTCAAACAGACTTGTCAAGGAAAATTGTCTGGAGGGTTCAAGACTATGGTCTATAGGCATCTGGTTAAGACATTATCTATGCTTGATTTTAATTCTATCAGGACATATTTATGTTCTTTTTAATTATTTTGGGCTCATTTTCACCTTGCTTTACCTAGATTATCCCTTAGGATTCAAAACTCTCTTCACTATCTAGTTAGGACTGAGTGTCTTTTTGAACTATGTTCTACCTTTCCTCTTGAAAATAACCTTTATAGGTTATAAACAAACTCATTCACATATTCCAAGGTCATGAATAAATTTTGAGAACCATTTTTTCACTTGGGTGACCTTGGTTCATTTCTTAGGACTCTTTTCTTAACTCACTTCCTGATACACAGTCATCACCTAACTGTAGGTTGTATACAGGGGTTATAAGATATTTGGGTAGGATTTTACCACATTTTTTGGAGCCTATTAAATTTAATATGGTTGATAGATAATTTACTCACAGGTTTCCTTGCCATTATATCCTCCCATTAGTCTATCTTATGCACTTTTGTCAAAACTGGATATTTCACTATCCTCTAACTGAAACAAACATGCCTATAGGTTACTTTACATCATGAGACTTTGTGTTAGATGTGTGAAGGCTTTCCATGAATTCTCCTTGGTTTAAAAATTCTTGATTGAACTATCTTGATTTTTTTATAACCTTAAACACCATCTTTGCCTCAACTTTTGGTGACTGTTTAGACTGAGACACCCCTATTTGATCCCTTTATAGGTTACTTTTGTTCTTAGGACTTGAGTTAGGGTGTGAAAAATCTTATCATAGACCCCCTTGAAGTCACAAAGGTTTATTATACCCTAAAACTAACTTGAGTGTCATGAAAATAGATCTAAACCCCTATGTCAACTCACTACCTATATACCCTACTTGTTGTAGGTGCTCATAGGTTTGTGTATGGATAGGGTATGTGTTTAGGAGACAAACATGAGGGTTTACCTTCCTTCCAATGGTATATTGTGTTTTCTATGCTCCTTGAAACAAATTAAACCATCTCAATATGTTATCAAGGTCAAAAACTACAACTTTGGGATGGAGATAGTCTCTTTTGAAACCATGCATGTAGATAACACTAACTATTTTTAGTGTCTTTTAGGCGACTTTAGGATATCCCAAAACCATCCTTTATTTGACATTTGCCTTCCAAATTTGTAAGGTGCTTCTACATACTAGTGGTTACAAAATCAAGCCATTATAATGCCCTAAAATTCTATATATCTATGTCAAATATCATTCTCAAAACCCTCTAGGATCTCTATTTTCCCTCTTTAGGGATTGGAAACCTGAAATAATCACCTCATGCTAGAAAGTGTTCTATGTTTTCACCTTGTCAATTGACACTCTTAGATGAGTCTATCATGTTTCATAACCACATGCTAGTGTTTTAAAGGAATTTTATGATGTTTCACATTTCCAACACAAATACCTCTATCCTCTGTTCAGACCACCTATAGGTGGACATTATCATATGCAGGTAGTAGGGAAGAATTAAAGAAATATTTGTGTTGTATGAGTCCTCAATTTGGCATGGTACTTATTTATAAATTTTAAATGAATCTCCTCTAACATATAAGGGAATTAAACAAGTATTAAAACATTCCATTCAATGTGAAATTATCTTCCAAGCACCTGGAACAAGGCAAGCAACATGTTGAATGATTGGTCTAGCATGGTGGAGACATGGTTTTCTTATCAAACTATGGGGTTGTGAGACCAAAAACTATAAATAGGTGACCCTAATAGAATTTAAACATATAATATACCATTTCCCATTCAAATGAATCATATGCAGAGAATACAACTTTATGAAAGTAGTGAAAATGTCTGAAACTTCACATAGTGACCTCATCTTGCAAAGTGAGTTACTTGGACCATCAAATCAACTCCAAATGTGAAAAAAATAATTGATAACATGATAAAATGGATTAAACATCCTCTAAAATCAATCCTAATATCTATATTATATGTACTTCTCCAAACCAAGGCAAAACTTGAAGTGTGCATTGATTGATAGGCATATTTACACATTCAACTTCAAAAAGATGATTTATAAAGAAAAATTGATCATTATTAAAAATATTTATATGAAAATGGAGGTATATTATTTTAAAACAACCTCCTAAAATCATTCTTATTGAAACTCTTTCTACTAGTTGTACCAAGTACAACCCTGCAAGTCACTTTTGTATGCCAAGAAAGACAAAAATGGAGCAGAATGGTTTTAGCTTAGAAATGGTACTTTAAAATAATTAAAAACATGTATTTGAGATTATTAATATTAAATAACATCCTCTAAACCTATCCCATGTGGCACACTTACCAATAAATTCATACAAGTGTCATTCTCTCTTTTGCTCAAGAAAATTGCCCTTTCTTCTACATAACCTACCATATTTCAATTTTGTTAGTTAATCAAGACTTAAGTAGACACATGGGATATGACATCATATATTTGGACTTTAAAATTTCTCAAAAAACCCATACAAAGCATTAAATTTCCCCTTTTGACCCTTAAAATGACTCAAAATGATAAATGGACATAAAATGATCCAAAACTTAGAAGTTTTGATTAATAGATATTTTAAGAATATGAAAATAACATAGTATCAATGATTTATCTATGAAGATATGTTTTATTACTCAATATTTCAAATACAACCATATTCTTATCTTTAGGAAGAGATGTCTGATTTCCATTTTGGGTTACATCTTCATTTATACACATTTTGAAGGTAGGAGGAGGATGTGAAAGGTCACCAATATCAAGGGAGATTAAGTGGTTCAACTTCCATGATTTAAAACAATAAAAAATTTAAAAAATTATTATTTTTAGACTGCACTAATAAAATTGAAATTTGGGGCACTTCCATTGGATTTTTAGGGGTCAAAACCCATCAAGCAAAGCTCATGCCATCTCACCATGTTCTCCTCATTCTTAGCTTTCCAATTATTTAAATGGGGAGTCAATCGGAGCTATGGTACAAAATTTATGGATCCTGGAAGTTTCATCATCACTTGGGGTAGAACTGTCGCCTAAATTATCGCTTGAATTATTGCCTGAACGATAAAAACTAATTGACCAAAGCTAATATAACATTTAATGACACCAAATGACCTATAAAACACCTCATGACATGATATTATCCCCCCTAAAACACCTAAAGGTCATTTTTTTAACCTAGGGGTGTCGTAATTTGACCTAAATGTCAAATTTGGTCAAAATTTAAGGTTTTAGGTTTATGGTTTCATACTTAGGCTTCAGGGTTTAGGGTGTAAGGTGTAGGGTTTTGGTCTTCAAGGTTTGGTGGAGGGTTTGGGGTTTGTAACTTAGTGTTTAGTATTTAGTGTTTGGGGATTAGGGCTTAGGGTTTAGGATTTGGGGTTTAGTGTTTATGGTTTAGATTTTATGGTTTAGGGTTTGGGGTTTTAGGTTTAGGGATTACGGATTTAAGTTTAGTGTTAAAGGTTTTTGTTTTGGGTCTTCAATTTAGGTTTAGAATTTTTGGTTTAGGAGTTAAATTTTAAGGTTTATGACTTATGATTTATGGTTTTAGGCTTAGGGTTTAGGGTTAAGGGCTTACATTTAGATTTTATGGTTTAAGATTTAGGATTTTAGGTTTATTGTTTGGGGTTTAGGGTTAAGGGCTTACTTTTAGGTTTTAGGGTCTAGGGTTTAATGTTTTAAGTTTCTATGTTTAGGGTCTATAGTTTAGGGTTATGGATTATTTTTTATTGGTTTAGGGATAATGTATTAGGGTTAAGGGTTCAAGGTTTAGGGCTTAGGGTCTAGGGTTTAGGTATATTAATTAGTGTTCATGGTTTAGGGTTTATGGCTTAGGGTTTGGGTTTTAGGGTTTATGTTTCAATTTTTAGATTTTAAGGTTTAGTGTTTAGGGTTAGGGGTTAGGGGTTAGGGGTTAGGGGTTAATGTTATAGGTGGAAATGGAGTGCACTAGGGTTATTAGCTACATTCGTGTCTAATATGAGTGACCATATCATGACCACAAGAAGATGTCATGTATGAGTGACCAAATACCTACATGTAGTATCATGTATGTGGTAGATGAAATGTATAAATGACTATATCATTACTATATATATGTTATAGGTGCATGTTGTAGGCTATTCATTTATGCATATTGATAGACCCATTAATTAAATTTCATTTTCTAAGTTGAGAACAAGGTTGTTAAGAAGATTCCAAGGCAAAGATAACAAACTCCAAGTATAGTACATCTCCAACTTTGTTGATTGAGTATAAACCTCTTATGAAGGTCCAATGTTATTATGTAAACACTATAAAATACTTACAAGTAAAGTGATTCAAATCATTTTATAGTTAAGCCAAGTCAATATCCTTCCAAGTAAGCAAATTAGGTCATCCAGACCTAAAGAGTAGAGTTTCCATTAAATTTTAATTCTTAATAAAATAATAAAGGAAATTGGTTTATTATCCTTAGAGATAGTCTCCAAACATCTTAATAAAGCTTTATAATAATCCTTTGATGAAATTATATTAATAACACCTTTTCAAGACCAAACACACCTATACATAGTATTATAGTAGTGCTTAGGACTTACTCAACTTTTTGGGCACTTTGGTAATCTAATTGATATCTTGAGCTTATGCAAAGACACCTATGAGTCTTGTATCATTGTCTTGATATTTTCATTGAGTTTTTAAATTGAGTGAGTCCAAAACACAAAGTAGTTGTATACCTCTTTGTTTTAAGTCCTTAAGAGGTAGAATTTAGCCTAATAGGCCTATAAAGGGTAGAGTTGTTATCATTTGAATTTTGAGTTAAATTTCTCCATGTACTAAGAATTTTGAGTTAAATAATTGGTGAAACCCTCATAGTATTATTCAAATAAGTGAGGATGTACAATTGAGTGATTTAGGAGTCAAAGAAGGGTTTTGCTTGAAGGTAGATTACTATCTTGGGACTAAGTACCCTATTTTAAGTTATTAAAGTGCCTTTTGATTTGACTATAGAGGCTAAGAAGTCAAGAGATAATACTAAAGAATAAGGTCATTAGTCTTTCTATACCAATACTTGGAAGACATTTTGTGATAGACCAAGAGATAATTTATGGTTAGGAAGAGACCTAATTGCAATCAAGTTTCTAGAGGACCTTGAAGTAGACTAGGCTGAGTAAGTGGAACACATAATTTGACACCAATAGAGAATAGTAAATATCAAGATATGGCTTGTGTATTTAGGTAGGGCGTATTCCTTGAGATCAAGCCATGGCTTGGTTATTTAATCAAGTATATCGTACTCGAGTAGATAAAGTAAATAGGGAATACTTAAGTAGGTAAAATAGACATGTAATCCTCAAAGGTATAGACCTATTACATACATAACATGATTTGTAACCTCGTTTCTCATTTTACCTTTTGATCCTGAAATTTTGAAAACTAAGTATTGACTGGAATAAAATTTGAAAAACTTTCTAAATGGTAACTCCTACAACTTTGTAATCAATTTCAGAAGATGTTGAGTGGCCCTAATTTGTTATATTTAGTAAAATAAATTTAAAGTATAAGTTTACATATACTTAACATTTATTTTACTAAATATATCCTTGCAAAACATCAAACATGGCAAAAACAGTTGCAGTCCAAAGTGCTTAACAAAAACCTCTAATTGCAAAAAAGTACACACACACACACACACACACACACACACGTCTTTCAACAACCTCTAATTGTTAAAAAAAATGCAGTCCAAAGGGCATGAGTCATTTGCAATGGGTTAGGACAGATCCTTCCTTGTTTTGCATTAGTTTTTTAAAATAAAAGGGCGTATGGCCTTTTGAAAAGGGTGTACGCCCTTTACAAAAAATGTTTTGTATTTTCACTGTGTCATGTTTTTTGTCCCCATCTTTATGCATCTACCCTACTACATAATCTATGGATGAGTCCATGTTTCCTTCCCTATTGAAAGTCGATGCCTATCTCCTTATCAGATATGTTTTCCAAGACCCTAGGCTAATGTAAGTTGGTTATATTGAATCGAAAGTTTGTATATCTTCTAGCTTGATCATACCTCACAACTTTTAATTATGACTTGTAGCCAATTACTCTGTCTCATATCATTTTATAGGTTTGAGCAGACATTTTTATGAAGTGCTTCCATTCCTATGTTCTCTCCACCCCAAATGAAAACTATCAGGGTGAGTTCCCCCTATCCCAATACCCTGGAGATTTTTCAGCGCTATCAAGGTGACCTCCCCCTACCCAATCTGTTGTGTAAATGTAGTGACCTGGAGCTTTTTTAGCTCTATCAGGGTGAGTTCCCTCTGCCTAGTTTGTTATGTAAATGTAGCTACCTAGAGCTTTTTTAACTCTATTGGGGCGAGATCCCCCTGCCTAATATGTTGTGTAAATACAAGAGAAACTGGTCTCCTAAACGTAAGGGGTATTGAACCTAGGTGGAGGCCAATAAATCACTCAGGGCCCACCACTAAGTATCATCGTCAGACCCAACTTGATGACATTTAGATGCGATGTGAGGTACAATTCAATGTCTTGAAGATTGAAATATGTATTGCATCCTCCAACTATTTCCAACACACTATATGATGTTAAATTTATCCTTACTATTGTTCTATATATAAAATTAATAGTAATTATATATTTAGATAGTATTAAATTAAATATATATTATGTTAAATATAATACATAATTTATTATATAAATAATAGCATTTTTATATATTTATATCGCATTTATTAATTAAATATATTGTTTATATAATATTTATTTAATAATTTGTTATATTATCTTAAACATAATACTAATAGTTGTTCTAAAAGTGTACAAGTTACTCAAAAAGTTATATATTTTTTTATTTTGGTTAGAAAATATTTTGTAAAATGAAAAAGTGTAAAGTTTAATATGTTCTAATAAATTTAGAAATATATATAATATTTGATAGTTGGGTATGCTTTTCTTGTTACTCAAGAAGAATTGAACTTACATATTTCTATTTACTAATTATAACCATAACTGTAATTATAACTATGTATGTATGTATAATTTATAGTTGTAGTTTAAGTTGGTGGTGGAGTGTAATTATGTGAGGTGTTAATAAAAATAATTGATTTTAAATTTGATGCTCATTAGGTAGTTATATTAAAGTATTTCTTTTTAGTTGGAGAAGATGATTGAAAATCCTTGATATCTTGAATATACAATAAGAGTTTAGAGTTCTTTTTTTAACCCAATAATATTTTGTGATTCTAACGCAACAATACAACTAAATTGAGGCTAACTATTACCAAGGACTAGAAAATTTTTAGATAAAATAATGGAATTGTTAACAATGTAGTATGTGATAAATTTAAAATAAGAACCTTAAAATTGGTATCTCTCAATATTTTTCATACAAATATATTTAAGACATCTACACTAGTTAAATATATATTTTTTATAATCTATCCATCATCCACAATCCATGATCCATGATCCATGATTATTTTTACACCATGGATCATGAATCATAAAATACAAATCATTTTTATATCATAGTAATGGATCATCAAACATGAAATGTGATCCAAAAATTAATCATAAATAATTATTACAAAAATCTTATATGAAAGTTTTTCTTCTTGCTTGGAGAAGGCGATTGAAAAACCTTTATATCTTCAGTAAACATTGGACTTTGGAATTTATTTTTTAACCTAAAAATATTTATATCGATTCTTATGTAATAGTGCACCTAAATTGAGGCTAACTATCACCATGGATAGATTTTCAGATAAAGTAACGGAATCGTTTACAGCGTAGTGTGTGATAAATTTAAAATGAGAACCTTAAAATTGATACCTCTCGATATTTTTCAAATAGATATATTTAAGATATCTGCACTAGTTAAATATTTATTTTTTAAAAATCTATCCATCATCCACAATCCACAATCCATGATCATTTTAACACCATGAATCATGAATCATAAAATTTGAATCATTTTTTATATCATAATAATAAATCATAGAACATGAAATATGATCCAAAAATTAATCATAAACAATTATTATAAAAATCTTAGTTTCTTCATTTACCATTATACCTCGACCCACTCCCCAAGGGTGGAAAAAAATAAAAATATTTAATTAAAAATCCTTAAACCCTCCAATTTTAACTTAATACCACTATACATAGTTAAATTTATATCTTCATATTTACCATTTTTTGCATTTTATTATAATGATAAGTGTAATTTAAATTCACTGGAGGGTGATGGTGAAGTGCAATATGCGCGCGTTGTTCATAAATATGTAAGATTTTAAATTTAATTTCCATTTGACTTTTATAAAGAAATTTTTAAAATGGTGACTGAAAAACCTTAATATGTTGGGCATACTACAGGGTATGGAGCCAATACATCTAAATTAAAACTAACTCTCACTAACAAGTGAAAAATAAAAATAATAATAAAATAATTGATAATATAATTTATAACAAATCTAAAATATATATATATATAAAAATATTTTTCAAATAAATATATTTAAAATATTTATATTAATTTAATATTTAATATTTTTACAGTCTTTCCACTCCACAATCTATAATCTTTTTAAGAATTGTCATAATGAGTCAAGAATCATAGAATATCAATCATTTTCATAGAACATGAAATATGGTCGAAAAAGTTAATCATAAACAATTATTTCAAAAACCTCAATTTCTTCATTTACAATTATCGCACAAGGGCAAAAACAAGCAATTTGTAAAGTGGGAAAAAATCAAGCAATCATGTAGACCTTGCACACAAAGGGAAAAACTCAGAGCCTGTATGAACATAAGAAATTGGTTTTTTAAAAGTCAGAATTGGGAGAACCCGCAACTTTAACGCTGCCCGGCAAAAGATTGGACATTTGTTTACGATGGATGGCTGCGCAATATAATCATTTTCAGTTTAAGCCTGTGGCATGCCCAGGGCCACAATTTCTGCAACGAAAAGATCGAAATTTTTGAAAGAAGATCCCCCCGGGCTCACCCCTTTTCTGGTAGTAGCCTTCAATTCTGTTACCCTCCTCTTCAACTCCCTACCCTTCTCTTCCTCCATCAGTGACCGTACAAGTCTCTCCACATCATCCCTCGTCACCAGCCAATCCTCTTCGACTCTCTGAGGTGCTTCCAGCGCGATCCGGATCTCGTCCACCACAAACTTGGAGTTGGCGTGTTGCTCAGCGTAGAGCGGCCAAGCGATCATGGGGACCCCCATTGTGCTACTCTCCAACACCGCATTCCAACCGCAGTGTGAAATAAACCCGCCCGTGGCAGGATGCGCCAAAATGCTCAGCTGCGGCGCCCACCCCAGGACGAACAGCCCTTGATTCTTGGCCACCATGCGAGCGTGGAGCCCCGCGGAGAGAAAGTCCAAGGCCGAAGCGAAGGGTTTATTTACCGAGTCGGAAGGGTTACGCAGAACCCACACGAACTTCACACCACTCGCCTCCAGCCCCAGCGCTAGCTCCTCCACCTGTGCGCTCTTTATGGAATTCTCGCTTCCGAAGGAAATATACACAACAGACGACTCCTCCTGCGCATCCAGAAATTGCATACACTTTTCCTCGTCTGTGTTAGTCCTCGTTTCCACCGCGGGCGCAATTCTTTTACGCGGCTGCCTGTCCTTGAACGCCTCGGGAGGCAGCAGTGGGCCGATCGTTCTGATCGGGCTGCTGTTAACCCGCTCGAAATGGTCCACAAACTCTGGTTCGAGCTCGTACAAAGTATTGACGATGGTCCTCCAGCTATGTTTATTCCCGCGTCTCTGCCGCACCCAGAATTGGTAGTTCCCGTTCTCGGTCGTGGCCTCTGGGAGTTCGGGCAGCAGCTGCAGCTGCGTGAGTCGTACTTCTCTCGGGACACCCGGCACGACGTACCTCCCGGACGGCGAGCGCGGGAGGTTCCGCGGGAGATTGTCCCACACGATCTGCTGCACTGACTCCGCGAACATGCCGGAAGCCTCGAAGCTCACTCTGGGAATCCCAAACCTTTTAGCCACAGCCGAGGACCAGCCGAGGAGGAAATCTGTGATAAGGCAGACTGGAGGCGGAAGGGAGCTCATTTCTCCGGCGAAAAACAGCCCGAGAAAGCGCTCAAAGTGGGGTTGAAGCCCCTCGTTGGCGGCCAGCAAGGGGGACAGCTGGTGCCACTGCACGCTGTTGGTGTTGACTTTGCCCAGCGCTAAATAATCCTCGGGCACCTCCATCTCAAGCAGATGGATGTCGAGCCCAGCCTCCCTGGCGGCCTCCACTTTGTTCCGCAGAGAAGGGACGTGATGAAATGTGGTCACAAAGCTAACGGTTAAATTTTTGGCAGCCAATTTATTTGCGAGGTGCATGAAAGGGATGAGGTGACCGTGGCCCAACGACGACAGCATCATCACATGCACCTTGCTTCCCTCCATTGACACGATTGCTCCCTTTGTTTCCTCGCTTTTGAATGCCAGTAGCGAACAAATACCGAGCTGGTTCAGCGAACGATGAGTAAATACTACGCTGGGCAGTGTTGTTATAAATATATGGAAGATTTGGTGCGTTGAGGTTTTGCTGACCTCATCTCTCCCGCAAGTTGCAACCACAAATTGTACCTTTCGCCAAACGCGAGACGATCCGACGGTCGGGATCCGACCCGGGGACAGGTCGGGGGCAACCGTGTTTTTTAGTTAGACTTCCCACATGTATAATATATTTAGAAGGTTGAGTTTGCATTCAAATTTAAATATTAGTAGGGTATTTTATTTGAACTTCTATATATGAGTGTACAATGAATTTTGACATTGTTTTATATAAGTTTATTGAATAAAAATATTTATTTTTATAAATATTCATTATTATACTAGAAAACGTACAGACATTAAAGCAGACGTGACAGCCCTTCCAGCCAGACCATGCCACAGATGAGCTCGCAAGAAATGCTGATTCGTACGCTGCACAGCACTCTTTTAACCCCATGTGCGTACCCTACCCTAAGTGTTTTGATTCATTGATTGATAGTGCAACGAGAGGTGCATAGCTAACACGCACTATTAACCAAGCTTTGACGATGTGTTTTCATCCAAGGCAAAGCTCTCTTATTCCGTCATGACAGACCTCCGCGATTGGTTGGCTTTAACTAATTTGTTGTCCACGTGTCATCCATCAATGCGGTTGATGTGATTACCATTGTATCCATCAACGCGGTTGATGTGATTACTATTTTTCATAAAATATCTAGTTACTTCTGATCTTTTAAGGAAAAGTGTTTTACATTAAAATGCATACTATTTTGAGCAAAATATCTAGTTCGTTATGATTTTTAAAGGAAAAGTGTTTTATATTAAAATGTATATTATCTTTCATAAAATATCTAATTTTTTATATGTATATTATTTTTCATAAAATATATTATTCTTTATAATTTTTTAAAGAAAAATTATAATTCAAAATATAACATACAATTATGTAATTGCATAAGTAATATGTTTTGTATGGATAAGATGGAATCAATGTAATAAGTAATGTAGTAATTTATTTAAATATATAAATAGATAGTTGTCTCAAAGGTGTAAGTTGTGTCGGAAGGAATGGTGTAATTTTTTATTTTGATAAAGTGAAGTTTTTTAAAATGAAAGTGTAAATCGGTAGTCGTAAGTAACAATCTCTTATATTTATGGTGGAGGTCATAGTAGAATATGAGGTTGTATGTTCCTTCATATAGTAATGAGTTGTTTGGGGAGAATATGTTATGAGTTTTACAATTAGTATTCAATAATGACAAAGTGTTGGGAAAGAGAAAGACCATATAAAACATAAAAATGATCAAATATTTCAAGGTGCATTGGATGGTGATGGTAAAAGACAATGACAGAGTATTTCATAAGATGGACTTGAAGAAAGACGAACAAATAAATATACAAACCTTTATAACAGGTCACTTTTATAATATATTAATGTATTATATATTTTATATAATAAAATATTATGTATTAAATCATCTAATATTATAATATACTAAATTTTAATACATTTATATTAATATTATATAATATATGATAAATAATATTAACAATATATTATATTATATTCTATTAAGTATAATATTTTGACATAATGAAACTTATTATGAATTATATTAGCATTTTAAGGAAAATTTTGAGTAGATAACTATCTCACACAAACATGGTTGACCATCAAATTTAGGCCATGAACACAAACACAACTAAATGACATATGTATAAATTAACATCAATGGTCGAAAGAAGTGTCATCTGATTTTTGGTTTGTTTGCATATATGATTCATGACACATGGACAAATTATTTCTCTCAAATAGTCTCCTCCATTTTGATCCTTATTAACAAGCAAGTCACATTACATAACCATTTATATCCATCTATGTATGCAATTTTATCTAATGGTGGGTGTGCATTACAAAATTATTTATATACATCCCCTTCTATAGCTACAAAGCTGTGTGTGTGTGTGTGTGTGTGTGTGTGTGTGTGTGTGTGTGTTCTATAACCTCAATGTTTTGTCCTTGGGTCAGATACATTGCATTACTGATTGGAATTGCACTTCAGATATGGAGCTACATGTCATAATGAAATCAATTCTCATGATGTCTTCCTCCACTTTAGAAAATTGACAATGGCCAATCAAATATGTCACAACATAGAAATCTATGAAGCTCTTTCAAATGGGTGCAATTTAAGTCATGTAAACCCACTATCTACCTTGAATCTGGATTCGATGTACGATATGGGCCCTCTCATATCCAATATCACTTAAAATACCATATAATTTCCCCTCACCATCACTCCCTAGCTAACTTTGAAATATTTCACCACTTCATCATTGGTCAAACTCATTGTGAAATGAAATATCTCCTCCTTGTACAACTCATTTCCACATCGTATGAAGAAACACACAAACTCATTTTACATTGTCACCTCCACCAGAAAATATAAAATTATTCTTGATTAACACTTTGTGTAAAAAAGGTGAGATGTAGCCATCAATAATGGGTTTTGAGTTATGACCGCCAATTTACACTCTTTCACTTTACAAAACCTTTTTTTACAAAAACCAAATAATACATCCTTTCTGGCGTAACTCATATCTTTGGGGCAACTGCTACTATGTCACATAATTAAATTTAGGTTGTGTCAAGGGATTATACCTTCACAATTATGCTACATAGCTCAAGAGGATATTTATTTTTTCAGTCGATTTTGTAGATAATCTTCTTTCATGGTAAGATGCCTATTGGTAGTGATAATATGGTACCACTCATTGATTAAATTGGTACTCTATAAATTAGTTCATTAATATATGTTGTAATTGAAAACACACACGCGCGCGCGCGCGCGGGCGCGCGTGCACACACATCACTTTAATATGTAAAATAAAATATTAATTTTGATCTATGTGAAATATAAATATTATATTTTGTAATACATTTTTATCTGCTAAAATAAATAAAATATTAGTTTTGATCCTTTTGAAGTTTACATCCTTTGATGAAAATACAATCATTAATTCATTCAACTCACTTTTAAAAAATATAAAGTTGTCTAATTTATTTGACATGTAAGTCTGTAATGTTAATTAGTTTAAAGATCAATGTTGGAAATGATGTAAATTTCTATTTTTGTATAACAACATTTTGTATAAGTGGTGAAATATTTCAAGGTGAGATGTGTGTTGATGGTCATGGGAAATGACAAGTATTTAAGGTGATATCAGACACCAAAGAGCCTATATTGTAAGCCACGTTCTCCATCTGCATTCTTAAACGATTCACCGACTGACCTAGTGGTGACTAGATGGCTAAACAGATGAGCTTCATGGGCTTCATGGAAATTCATAATGAAGACAAATAATCATCTAAAATTGGAAGAAGAGACGTCATAGTGGCTTACAGAGGAACCATCATGCCTCTGGAATGGATAAGGAATCTTAGAGACGTCTCGATATCCCCTAATGCTAAACAAGATAAAAAAAAGGTGGCAATTATATTTTATGAACTGACCTGCACCCATTATAAAAGGGTTTGCAACTTACAACATGGTAACATCTTTGATTTGCAGTTTTCTATTGTCAAGGGTGGGTGAGGACATCATGAGTGTTGATTTGATTACGACGGGACTCCACATCTAATGTGTTGCTCCAATCAATATTACAATATCATTGACATAGGAAGTTCAAGAATTTAAGGTTTTGCATTCTATATTTATATATACTAATTATAAATATAATTTATTATAATATTTTATAATATATAGATAATTATATTATATATTTATAACTATAAATATTATTAAAATATATAACTTACTATTAATTATATATATTATTATACATTATATTATAATTATGATTAAATATATAATTTGTAAATTATATATATAATTTTAATAATATAAAATTTATAAAATACGCTATTAATATATATATATATATATATATATATATATATATATATATATATATATATATATATATATATATATATATATATATATTTGATAAGTATATTAATTATAATAAATATTCTATATAATATCATAAAATTATTATATTATATATTAGAATAATAAAAAAATATACATAATATTATACTAATATATATATATATATATATAACATTATTATTATTATCTAATATATATTTTTATTGGTAATTAATTTTTATCAGAGTTATGAATTAGTTTGAGATACAAAATAATTACCAATATATATATATATATATATATATATATATATATATATATATATATATATATATTGGTAATTATTTTTTATCGGAGTTATGAATTAGTTTGAGATACAATGGGACCCAAATCACTACCAACAATCATATCTTGCCTCAATACTAGTACTAATTGTCACAACTGCCTTCGAGAATAACAACAACATCTACAACTAATATTGAGAATACAATAATGCCTACAACCGACGTCGAAAATACCACCAACAACTACATCTAACCTCACATACTTGGTGAGATTTGAACCTCGATAAAACTTAAAACAACCAAACCATTTTAATAATTCGCCCACATCTCATCAAACTTATATAATGTTATATTAAATAAACTATCATAATATTTATACTAAAAATTATACTATATAATATATTAATATAATAATATATTATCATTAATATAATAATATATATCTCTTACTAACAAAGACAGAATTCGAAAGTTCATCAAATCCGACTCTGTGTGACACTGTTGGTTTCCAAAAGTAGGATCTAGGGTCATATTGTGGAAAGATGTAGCTAAGCCCAGAGCCGTCGTCCCTGGAACGACACGAGAGAGTTTCCAATCCATTGTTGAGGGACTGGAAACCTTACCCTACCCATTTTCTTTAGATAGATCCTTCTCAGAATTTAAAATCTGCGCAAAGAAATTCTTCTTCCTGAATTTTAGCTGAGATGAGTCGGCTTGGACCTTGAGGGGAGCTTAGCAGAACATGACAGGAAAAAGTGGCCAAAGCTGATTGCATTAGAAACAACGGAAAGGAAGCCCTTTAACTGGTTGGATTCGCTTAGAATTGATCATATTGATGAAATGGCATAAGGGCTTGGAAAGGTCCACCATGGCACAAAGTGTGACAAAGTTTCTGAAACCCCAAATTGGATCATCATCGATCCTAATAAACTGTCCAATCTTTGATATCATATGTTGCATCAGGTTGGCATCTCTCATAAGTTGTAAATGCAAATCCAGACGGAAACTGTAGTGATAACCGCTGTTGTAGGATCAAAGAAAGGTGTCCAAAGACGTACAAAGAGACCATGCCTCTTAAAAAAAACCACGATCCATTATTCCAGACATAATCTCTATCTTGTTTTAAGGCGAATTTAACAAGGAAGAAACCCATGCCTCACAGAGAGATGCTCAGGAAGTTACCTTTTTCCAAAAAGAAGAAATCCAAGAATTTAAAAGCTCTAGAGAGGGTCGTTTACCCAGGGAATGACACGTGAGGTCCTAATTCCAATGTCAAATTTTACCAAACTAAGGTTATCATCATTGATGCTCAGTTCAGGTGACATCGTTGAGAAATCCACTGTAACATCTCCAAGGGAGATTTGAGTTGGTGCCTGCAAATGAGAGAGACCTAAATCCAAAGATAAATACCTAGAGGTAAAATCTGAATCTAAACAACTTTGAGAAATTTGTCCAATTTCATTGATTTATTGGAAATAAGCCACACCCGGACCGACGATGCGCTGGTCATAGAGGGGTCAGTAGCTCAATTGGTAGAGCACTCCAACAGCAAATGAAAGGTCCTAGGTTCGAGTCCTAGCTGGTCGATATGAGTTGTAGCTCACATGTGGTATCAGAGCCAGGCTAGGAGCTCCAAGCACCTACATTGTGGCTTAAGGGGGGTGTTGGAAATAAGCCACACCCAGACCGATGATGCGCTGACCATAGAAGGGCCAGTAGCTCAATTGGTAAAGCACTCCAGCAGCAAATGGAAGGTCCTAGGTTTGAGTCCTAGCTAGAGCATATGAGCTATAGCTCATATGATTCCCCCAAAACTTTAGCCTTTGCAACCTTACCAGTGTTTCTATTAGGAAAATGCAGAACCAATGTTGGAGTTGTTGTCCCCCAAAAATATCACTCATTTTTGGGACAACATTTGAACTATTTTGGTCCTACAGACCAAAATTGTCTCTTCCCTTTTCAAAATTTATCCTGGACATTCAAATTCCTCATTTTTCAAGCTTCTCAAAAATCTACAGACTCAGCAGGTCAAGTTCAATGGGCTTCTACAAGTTGAAATCTACCGACTCTTTCAAGGTTAGAGACAACTACGGACTTGGTTTCTACGGACTCCGCAAACAGGCTCATTTCTACAAGTTCAACGAGTTCCAGATTCAATCAGTTCAATGCTTTCGATTCAACGGCGGGTTCAATCAAAGGAATGGTTCAATGTCTTGGTTCAACCAAGCGGTTCAATGCTTTGGTTCATCCTTTGGTTCAATCAAACAATTCGTCAATCAGTTCAAGGCTTTGTTTGAACCGTTGAACCAAAACTTGGTTCAACGATTAGTTCAAACACATGGTTCAAAGCCTTGGTTCAACAGAATGGTTCAAAGCCGTGGTTCAATGGAATGGTTCAACAGTTGGTTCATCGCCAAAGTTCAAAGAGCTTCCCGAAGGACCCCGAAGGGCAGGTGCCCTTGCGGGGGACTCTCGGTTGCCAATTCGAAGACACTTCCTGAAGCCGAAGGGATGCCCGAAGAAGCCCGAAGGCCATTCAAAGACTGCCTGAAGGGTAGATACTCTTGCAGGAGGCTCTTCCAGACTCAAAATGGGTCATTTCTTAAGGCCCGAAAGGGCAAGTCCAATCCAGAAAAGTGCCAAACAGAAAAACCGAAAGAGGACAAAGGAATGATGCGCCCGAAAACGTCAAATTCAACACAGTGAACTAGCCATTAATCCTTTGAACATACAGACTAGAATACATTCACAGATTTCAAGGCCAAGACCAGCAGAAAGCGGGGAAGGAATAGAACAACAAACTAAATCTAAGACCCGATTCAATTAACCAGAAAAGGAGGAAGGATGAAGATAAGATCAGATCGCCAGGTGGACATTGAAAGTTGCAAACTTTTAATAAGCGTGACTTGTTTCCCTGCATTGATAAAATCAAATGGGTAAAACGCCCCTAAGTTCCAGCCTGTCTTCTTAACAGATTCCAATGCAACATGATGTATTACTGTTCTCGAGTCCTTCTTGAAGAGGCTATATAAGGAACTCTCTTCTATTGTAAAAGGGATCTCTTTTTTGACAATTGGAATGAAACTCTGCCCAAATTGTAAGGCATTACTAAGACTTTGAGCTCAGATTGCTAATCATATTTTGTTACTGGAATAAGAAAGCAAATGGTTTTTCAGACTTTGTGCTATAATATCTTTGTTGTTGAGGAAACTGTTCTTATGTCTTTTTCTTCAATATATTTTCTGTTCTTTTAATTCAACAAGCAAAATTAGTGACAACAGTCAAGAAGGTATCCTAAAGAGTCAACTGTGGAGAGACTTTGTGCCCCCATAATTGCCTTTAGTGTGTTTTCTTTTCATTTCTGTGTAAAGGACCTTGGGGCAACTTTGTGCCCTCATTGTCCTTCGTATCTTACTCTTGAGCAATCCAGGTGAAGACTTTGTGTTGCATCTTGATTTGCTGGTTATTACATCCTTTGCTACATTTTGTTGTTACTACCCAGAGTATTCTTGTGGCTTGCTTAATAGTACTTTTGAAAGAAGAGGAGTGATGTCTGTCATTTCCCTTGAGTTTTTCTTTTGATCCTGTAGACACCGAAATCGTGTCTACCCCTTGGTCCTTTCTCCCCCCTTAGTCCCCTTTGGTCCACTTAACCATTCCTAACCCATGTCTTATTAATTTGAAATAATTATCTTATTTTAAGTTAATCATTCTCTCTCCCTTGCCACCTCACCACCCTTGGATACCCTTCTTTGGATTCCCTTCATTTCCCACATGGCCAATATTAATGCCTAGGACCCCATTCCAACTTCTCCCCTTTAACCTCTCGTCCATTTTAATCACCTTCGACCGTTTCTTCATCGGGCTCGCTGACTCGGCAGTTGGGAAAACGGACGAAAGGCTATTTTTAGCCTTTTTCCTGCCTTCCAGCCACCGACGTCGATCAACTGTCGACCGACGTCGGGGATATTGCTGGCGTTGGTTTCCTTCATAACGGTTTTCTGCATTCGTTATCCTTCCCTTTGCCCCGACTCTTGATCTGACTCTTGAATCCTTGAATCTTCAGTCTTCGACCATCCGCCACTCTGCCAATATTCAAACCAGACCTCTCACTCTCCCTCACACAGCAGGCTTCTACACCAGCAACAGGTCCTCCACACAGGCTACATCAACAACAGGTACAGGTATCAGTAGTACTCCTTCTGCAAGCCACAAGTTTGCATATTGTCTGTGTTTTCATTATGTTTTCAGTTATTGCTTTCCAGTAATATCACCCCTCAGACCAGACTGTCAACCATGCCAAACCTGAATCCTTATTTCCCTGTCTCCCTATTGGCCTCCTCTACCCTTCTGTCCATTTGACATTCGATCCATTTGACTCCCCTGTATCTCTGCACAGACCCTCCGACTACCTCATACCAGACCCAGACCCTCAGAATACCTCAGACCATTCTCCAGACCGTTCTGCACGTCCATAGACCCTGTCCACAGACCACAAACTCATCCAGACCTCGTCCACAGATTACTGCCCCGACCGATGCCGGCCGCAGAGACCACTTCTCAAACCGACGTCGGCAGACCCTGACTAACCGACGTCGGTAGAACCACCGACGTCGATGACTGTGACCAGCCCGACAGCATCATTCAAGTAAGTATTTGCTTCCATTTCCTTTTCAGTCTTTATCATTGCAGTCTTTTATCATTCTGCTATTTATCAGACATCCTTTTATCAATCAGTGGGTTGACATCCCTCAAGCTTTTGCTTCGGAGATCAAGCTTTTGCTTGGCAACCCACCATCTCCTCATCTAACGCCTTCTTTGTCTTAGTCTCTTTCTCTTGCAGGTGTCATCCTCCACAACCAAAGAGGAGTTCTCACGATGTCTGGATAACGGTGCGCACGACTTCATCCAGGTACATACAAGCCTTAGACCATTTCTCTTAGTTTCTCAGTTCCTCTCTTTGAATGTGAAAAGCGAATCTCGTATAGAAACATTCTGGCACGCCCGGTGGGACCTTAGGGTCTTCCTTGGGTTCCTTTTCTTTTCGTTCATATAGGTGCATTAGATTTCTCCCTTTTCACCTCTTTCTTCTCTTCTAAACAACATCATAAGCAGGATTAAAAAGAACTTTTCTTTCTTTGCTTGCATTTCAAACTAGTCAAAAGTCATATTCTTCAACCCTTTCTCAACTTGTTTTCATTCGAACTTAACATTTCGACTTGGGGCTTAAAACACGTTGCATTGCATTTTTGCTTGCTTGCATTTCTTAGTCCACACCTAGTAATTAATAACCTCATATTGAATTAATCGTAGATCACTTTATGTTACACAACCAAACCACTTGCACCAAATCAAACATCAAACTCACCTGAGACAAGGCCCGACTGGGATTTCATCCCCCAACGGATACCTTACCCATCCCGGCAATCCTACTTGGATTTCATCACCAAGGGGAAAGCCCACTCTGTTCTCTAGCAGAGTCTAATCTCTAGGGAAAGTATATTTTGGCTAAGCGAGACCAGCTTATCACTGGGCTCCTTAGCACCAGGCCATGTACGAAACCTAACCCAGACTCTTGAGCGCCTAAACAAACCTGAAACCATCCATAGACTACCTCTTCTAAGACCCATTCTAACAGCCAACATCCCCAAACATCACTTTAAGGCATAAGCCACAGGATTCTAAAAGTTGATTCTTAGGATTTAACGCTTAGGGTCTGCCTGTCTCCATCTCTGTTTTTCTGTTCCTATCTGGTTTTTTTTGAGCTAGTGAGGACGTTCTTCCTTTTTTCCAAAAACTCTCAAATCTTTTGGGTTTCTGGAAACCACAGTCACCGGCATCGGCTTTACCACCAACATCGGCCACCTTCCTCCACCGGCATCGATTATTTGACCGACGTCGGCCATCTTTCTCACCGACATCAGTTTTTCAACCGACGTTGGTCACTATCACAGTCCTTTTTTCCCAAAATAGCAGCCTAAAACCCGACCCTTTTTTTGCCAAAACCACATTTTGAGTTCCTAAAACTGAAAAAACACAGTTTCTGGAACCTGACCCTACTTGGCTTGAATGGTTTTGACACGCAGTCAAACCAAGGCCCTTCTTGACCATGCTAGCCATCAATCGCTTCCGCCTTCCCCGTCTATAACCAGTCCTATAATGGAGTTCCACTCGGAGACCGAAAACACTCCTACTCGACCGACCCCAACTCAGACCCCCATCATCCCTGAAGGGGACCAAGATTTCGAAAGATTCTTGGACCTCAATGTCACAGCCCTCCAAAACTATCTCGCAAGAAACCCAATGCGAGACTTTTCGGGTGAAGCGGCGATGACACTAACACCACCCGCTACCCAGCCTTTTGCCTCAACCATTAATTCAACCATGGCTAATACGCAAAGTTTGGCCTCCCCATCTATTTTTAGACCAACCTCCATCGGGGTTCCATTACCCCCTCAACCACACACAATTCAACCAAGTTCTACATCATACCAGAACTTGATTGTCTCAACCCCTCACACTCTTGTGCCCATAAATGCAGGAGTGTCTACCTCTTCTTTTGCCAATGCCGCCACATAACCACCTTTGGCGGTATCCAGTCAACTTATGCCTTCTAACTTCATGACCCAACCACCTTTGGCCTCCACTTCTGTCCCTGCGACTAGTTACACATACGTTGCGCCCCTACAAGTGCAACCGACTACGTCGTACGCCTCTCTCAATATCTTTCAAGCACCTTATAACTTAGGAGGCGCTCCACCCACCAATCCATTAGCAGACATCATCAAAATGCTGATAGACAAAATGTCCAGTCTCGAGACCTCTATTTCTGGTTCACACAATGCTCTCTTGTATGCGCAAATTTGCAATGAACCCATCCATCCTTCTGTCTCGATCTGACCATACCCCAACTAGTGGGAGCTTCCTAAATTTACTCGCTTCCAAATCAAGAAAGACCCACAACAGCACTTACAGGCATTCAAACATGCCTGTTACCTCATTGCCCATGATGATGCGTTACTTTTACGCACGTTCCCTATGTCCCTTTTTGGCCCCGCCCTTGACTGGTATAGCTCTCTTACCAGACATTCTATCTTTTCATTCATTCAACTTGCCCAATTATTTCTCGACCATTTTTCTATCAACATCACTAAACAAGTCTCAATCACAGACCTCTACTCCATCAGGCAATTTGACGACAAATCTATAGTCGATTTTGTCGCCCGTTGGAGAGGCCTGATTAACCAACTCTCCTTCTCCTTGCCTCAACCTGAGCTCATCGAGCTCTTTTCTTGAGCATGTGCCAGGCACATCTCTTCTACCTTGCAGATTCAAACATTTCGCACTTTCGACGAAGCTTTCACCATGGCCCAAAAGCTCGAACTCTGTGCCATTGAAGAGGATAAGGTCAAATTGCGTAATACTAACGCAAGAACTACTGACCTTTCTTCTTCCAGACCTTTTTCTTCCCACTCCAAACCCAAAGGAGTGGCCAACACTGTGGTCATTAGATCACCATCCTTGATAACGACTAATCAATCTCAACCTTTTACATCTTCAAGCACCACCAAACAATTCTAACAACGGTATATCCAGCGTTCATACACTCAACTTGGAGAATCATACGCTTCTATTTTGGAAAAACTTGTCAAGCAGGGGGTCCTCAATCTCCCTCCAATTTAACCACCTCAATTCGACCCTTCAAAAGCCCTCTCTACATGGTATAGGGAGGCCGACTTCTGTCACTTTCATCACGTCCATGGCCATGACATTGACAATTGTCGAACCTTCAAAAACATAGTCCAAGACATGATCGACAAGGGGGATCTTGTTTTGGATAACCCGAACGCCCCACCCAACCAACACATCGATATCTTCAAACAACCATTCCCAAATCATCTGCCTACCCAAAACAATGTCCAGACCTTGACCAATAGCTCCCACGAGCATGACATACATACGGTCAACACGGTCTCACCTCTTGTCCCTGACCAATCTCCTTCACAGGTGGAAGAGTCTTCTTCTCCTATTCGTCCACCACAGGTAGAAGAACCCTCTTCTCCCGTTAGTCCTCCATCAACCTCTCTTATACTGGAGGACGCCTTGACCATACCAACACCTTTAGTCCCACCTTTGTCTTTCCTCCTACCAATGGAGGACCCTACCATGCCTACTCTTCAAACACAAACAGAGGGCACAATCATCCCTGCCCTCTGCCCTCTTGAGGAGCCGCACTCTCCTATTTCTTCTCCACCAAGAGAAGAACCAGTCTCTTCACCCATTTCGATCGAGGAAGACCCAATCACGGTTTCCTCTTGCCTTTTGTCTGAGATTACTACATCTCATTCACCTCCGTTCACATCCGAACCCAAACCCGTGTCTAAACTCGCCTCGCACAATGGTGGCCCTCAGCCCAAACCAAAGAAGGCCACTAAACTACACCGGAAGACTCCTCTCCCACCTTTGTCATTACCTTCAATTTTGGGCCCTCATCCGTCCACTTTAATAGGAGTGCTTCCTACTCCCATACTTCACAGAGGCAACTTGCCTCCATTACTCTCTCAACCCATCAGACATATATCTCCTCCAATCCATCGACCAATGCCTCCTAAACCAAAGTCACCAACCCCCACTGCAACAAAACATCCAGACCCGTTAGCAGGTTCTTATGCCTTGCTATTACGGCAATTGTTGCAGTCCTCTCGCATCAACCTCCCACCTCTTAAACTATATCAATCTCTCGAACCAAAACCACCCTGGTTCGACGACACTCAGATTTGTGCGTATCATCGCACGCCTGGGCACGACACTAAGCATTGTTGTGTCCTCAAGGTTGTCATTCGCCAATGTCTAGGGAATGACACCTTTCTTCTCGACCACATCATTAACAAGCCTTCAACACTGCCCCACTCATCGACTCTTGGATCAAGACCATCTTGGTTCGACAACTCTAAATTTTGCCACTATCATCACACTCCAGGACATGATACTGAGCGTTGTTGCGCTCTTAAAGCTGTCACTCATCAACATCAGAGAAAGGATACCCTTCTCATCAAGGATCCTCTTGACCACCCCTTCGACAAATCATCAATACCAACCCATACTTCTCAAACTTCATCACCTAAATTGGGATCTCCACGCCAGACTATGGTCCCTTTGCCACCTTTAACCCCCTTATTCGACATCAACACAGTCAATCTGACCACCAAGCCTCAACCGACCTTGACCAATCTGTCAAACATTCTCCCTAGTCGCTGGGGGAATTCAACTTTCATCCAAGCCTCAACCAACCTTTTAACCCAGTCTCGACCAAATATCAATCACTCTTTTGATCCCAAACCTCGACTACGCAGCCTCGACCAGTCTCAATTGAATCAATCAACCAACCTTTTCACTCAATCAGACACCAACCAATCATCAATCATGACCTCGACCAAACCTTGACCAAATATCATCCAAACATTGACCAAATATCAACAAATCTCGACCAAGACATTGACCTGACATTCACCCAGACATTGACCATGACCAAGACATTGACCATGACATTGACCAGACCATTGACCAATCATCAATCATGACCTTGACCAAACATTCAACCAACCTTTCAACCAGTCTTGACCAATCAGCGGCCATATCAATCAACCAGCTTCACATCCAACATCAATACGTGACCAATCTTGAAGAGGCAAATGGGGCAAGTTTTCTCCTAATTGACTCGGACCTTATCATCACGCACAAGTATGGGTCAGGGACTTATCGTCTATCCTCTCTCGATGGACGGCCAGAACTTGAGCCTCTTAATGCCTTGCATCTTCGACCATTCTACTATTAGTCGAGTACTCAATCACTTGACATTTAACTTGAGCTCATCCCTTGAGCAATCCTCTTCCTTCTAATTCTCATTCCTTTCAACCCTATTCCCCTAAACAAATCCGCTATAACCCTTTTATGATGCATGGATACTTTGTCCTAATAAAAGGAAGCCCTTAAACTTCTGTAGCCTTGTCCATGACTCCAAATTCTGTCAAAAAAAAATAATAAAAAAAAAATTGAGATGTCAAAACATATCCAAGGTCACCAAATCAAATCAAAAAGTAGACTGCTCCCTCGAAGGACAGCTGTACTATCATTGCTGTAGCTAATAGACTGCTCCCTCGAAGGACAACTATTCAAACTTATATAAAGCAAAAATATAGACCACTCCCTCGAAAGATGGCTATGACTAAATCTTGATACAAATAGCACTTTCTTAGAAGCTTCCCGCATCGATCAGCTTCACAAATGACCACCAAGCAAAACAACATCTCTATGCAGACTTCCCGCATTGATCAGTCTGTGCAAAAAAAAAAAAAAAAAAAAAAAAAACGGGTCATGGACTTGGCTTGTAATTGTCTCAGGGTCTCCTATAAAAAGGGGCAATGTTATCCCTACTCATAAAATGGGTTACTCTATCCTCCTCCTATCATAACACCTGCTCAAGGGACTTCGAGCTCACTTTAATGTCAAAGTGATTCGATTACCGCTTTAACACAACTCATGGTCAACGACGCAACGCATGAATGGGGCTCTTGGTTCTAACAACCCCTATCTATGCTGTCATTTTGGTCCTTGTCAATGAAAGGGCGAATATGCCTTTCACTTATCTTTCACACTTTGGTCACATTCAACCAAACCTTTTTCTACCCAACCAAACCAACCCAAACATTTTCAGACCACCAACATCATCATAGTCCATTTCACATAGTTTCTATGGACACCAATACACATGGAAACTATTGACCAGACACAATTTATGTTAAGCATAAACCAATACTTGCTAAAGCATAAATGGACCCAATTCATTTTTAGCATACATCCATCACGCTTATGGAAAATTGCTAGGGATGAAAGACCCCTCGACCAATGTTACAGAATACACCATCACACAATATGGAAAAGGCTGTAACATCTTCTTTCTCCTCATCATTTCGACACATGACCACACCCATCATCGACCCTTTTGGTCTCTTAGTCTGAACTACATTGGTCTGAGGCCCCTTCCAATCTGGGCTATGTAGGCAGCACTCAGATGACACGACGTCTTCTGGGGTTAGCTCGACCACCCTCGTTTGTTCATCTCTCTAATGGACAAACCTTCTTTCTTCCTTTTGACCATGACTTGACCTCGACCAAGACCATCGACCACTTTGACCCTTCCTCCCTTTTAGGAAGAACTACATTGGCCTGAGGCCCTTTACACAAGGGCTATGTAGGCAGCACTCAATGTTTTGAGGTTAGCTCGGCGACATCCTTTCGTCCATCCATCCACCTCGACCAATGACCATTGGAGATCATGCCTATCTCCTCCGACCTTGACCACTTCCAAGACGACTTCGCCTTGGTTGTTTTTGCATGTATGCTACCTCACGAATGGTTAGCAAAATTGTGCACAGACTATTTTTGACCCTCACAAGTATAGGATCGCAAGCCGGTTGATCCTCACTACTTGTGACATTTTCATGTTTCCAGGGGCACTTCCTGAGCCTGGGATACCTGGACCACGATGACCATTGGAGCTTCAGCTTCGATTGAATAACCCAATCAGTAGATGACCAAATGCTGGGGCCCGATTATTTCAATTTTGGCACTCCTCGACCCTTGACCTGCGACAATTTGACCTGACCATCCTGTGGTGTGGTATACGTGCAATCTCACCCTTTGCAGCGTTCACACTCAATCCTTGCCCTCTCTATCCATCTCTTTGTCAAATCAGCACCCGATTTCAGGTTCCTTTCCCTCGACTCCTACTTTGAGGGGGAATACCTCATCCATAATCGGGGCAACCAACCCTCCTATTTTTGTCTTGCAGTTCACTTGAACAACCAACAAGACGAAATCAACCTTATCCCACACCTGGGGCAATCAACTCCTATTTTTGTCTTGCAATTCATCCAGAACAACCAACAAGACAAAAAGGAGCAAATGTAGACACCGAAATCGTGTCTACCCCTTGGTCCTTTCTCCCCCCTTAGTCCTCTTTGGTCCACTTAACCACTCCTAACCCATATCTTATTAATTTGAAATAATTATCTTATTTTAAGTTAATAATTCTCTCTCCCTTGCCACCTCACCACCCTTGGATACCCTTCTTTGGATTCCCTTCATTCCCCACATGGCCAATATTAATGCCTAGACCCCCATTCCAACTTCTCCCCTTTAACCTCTCATCCATTTTAATCACCTTCGACCATTTCTTCTTCGGACTCACTGACCTGGCAATTGGGAAAATGGACGAAAGGCTATTTTTAGCCTTTTTCCTGCCTTCCAGCCGTCGACATCGGTCAACTGTCGACTGACATCAGTGATATTGCCAGCATCAGTTTCCTTCATAACGGTTTTCTGCATTCGTTATCCTTCCCTTCACCCCACCTCTTGATCCGACTCTTGAATCCTTGAATCTTCAGTCTTCGACCATCCGCCACTCTGCCAATCTTCAAACCAGACCTCTCACTCTCCCTCACATAGCAGGCTTCTACACCAGCAACAGGTCCTCCACACAGGCTACATCAACAACAGGTATAGGTATTAACAACACTCCTTCTGCAAGCCACAGGTATGCATATTGTCTATGTTTTCATTATGTTTTTAGTTATTGCTTTCCAGTAATATCACCCCTCAAACTAGACTGTCAACCAGGCCAGACCCGAATCCTTATTTCCCTGTCTCCCTATTGGCCTCTACCCTTCTGTCCATTTGACATTTGGTCTATTTGACTCCCCTGTATCTCTGCACAGACCCTCTGACTACCTCAGACTAGACCCAGACCCTCAGACTACCTCAGACCATTCCCCAGACCATTCTGCACGTCCATAGACCCTGTCCATAGACCACAAACTCGTCCAGACCTCGTCCATAGATTACTGCCCCGACCGACGCCGGCTGCAAAGATCACTTCCCAAACCGACGTTGGCAGACCCTGACTAACCGACACCGATAGAACCACCGACGTCGGTGACTGTGACCAGCCCGACAGCATCATTCAGGTAAGTATTTGCTTCCATTTCCTTTTCAGTCTTTATCATTGCAGTCTTTTATCATTCTGCTATTTATCAGACATCCTTTTATCAATCAGTGGGTTGACATCCCTCAAGCTTTTGCTTCTGGGATCAAGCTTTTGCTTGGCAACCCACCATCTCCTCATCTAACGCCTTCTTTGTCTTAGTCTCTTTCTCTTGCAGGTGTCATCCTCCACAACCAAAGAGTTCTCATGACATCTGGATAACGGTGTACTTCATCCAGGTACATACAAGCCTTAGACCATTTCTCTTAGTTTCTCAGTTCCTCTCTTTGAATGTGAAAAGTGAATCTCGTATATAAATAGATCCACACGCATCATCTCTGAAAAGAGAGAGATGAATGGTTTGTCCTACCCCTGAGTATTATTTTTTGTTTATATATATATATATATATATATATAGCTTATCTATAGGGAACCTCCCCTTGCTGAGAGGAGAGATCAGTGTCCTTCTGATGTGGTAAACCTACACATTTGGATGACTAATCTTCCAACTTTGGTTGATCAAACCTATTTTGTTTATCAGTACATTGATCGACAAAATATTCAACCAACAAATTTTGGTGACTCCGCTAGAAATATACATAATATTGTGCAATTTGGAACCTCAAGTTTTAGATTGAAACATCACCTATATAACCCATTATAATTATAACCTTATCCATTACAAACTCTGGCAACTCTGTTTCATGTCTTACCCATTATCCATTTATAGCCTTACCATTTTCATCCATCTCCATTATATTGTCTGGTCTGCAAAATCAAAGCTGCAGGGAAAGAAAGCGCAATTTGAAGCCTCAAGCTTTAAGTTGAAGCAGGGCCAATTTCTTTTTCATTTTTGTCCTATAATCTGGCAACTCCCTCAGATGTGTTATCCCTATTGTTCATAATCTAATCATGGCAGTTCGAGGCCCCTGGGGTAACTCTTTTGGTCCACTTAATCTAACTCCACCCCTGCATGAGCTACCACTTACTTCAAGGAAGAATTTCCCCGAATTCTTTGGTGATGGAAGAGTCCACCCTGATGAACACATTGCAGCCTTCACCATAGCCTATGGTGTGATAGGGGTGGAATTTGAAGACATGGCAGTCAGGGTTTTTGTGGAGACCCTACAAGGTGCTACTACAGATTGGTTCTACCATCTACAAGCTGGATCAGTGACTGACTCGAATACACTCAAAGCTAAGTTTGAAGCCAGGTTCAAGCCTGTAGAAGATGCGCATGCCTTGCTAGCCCAACTCACTCAGATGAAGAAAGAGCCCCATGAACTTATGAGGGACTTCATTGCCAGGTTCAACAAGCTGAGGCATAAGATTCCCATGGTCACCTATCTGACACCTCAGAATCTCATGTGTTTCTTCATCAACTCCCAGCTGCCTAAAGTGAGTTTTTTGTTGAGATGGGCTAGACACATAGACCTTGAGGCTGCTCAAGACTTGGCTACTAAGATAGAAGATGACCTTATCTTGGCAGAAAAGATAAAGAGAGATCCTAACAGAAATAGAGCTTCATCATCTTTTGAATATTCATCTATAAGCACCACTGATCCAATGGTGCAAAAGCTGGCAAATGAATTGCTAGCCTTGAAAAGACAAATGGCACAAAGTATGTTTTTTGCTCTTCTATATAAAGATATACCAAGGAGGACATTCTCTAATCAGTCATATCAAGGCAACACTGCCAAAAGTCAAGGGCAACCAAATTGTCTTCTTCCTCCACAGAGGAATCTTGCCCTTGAAGGACCTCCAACAAACTTTGTAGTTGGATATCTGGAAACAGAGCATGTTTCCTATTCCAACCTAAGTTAGAGCAAGAAAATGGCACTAATATCTTCAAGGAGGATCTAGAAGAATCAGCTGGCGACTCCCACATTGGTTTCTTGAATTACCACGATGAACCCAGAAGTGAAGGTGAAGCAGTCAAAAGATCATACATTATATTCACCAGGTCCGACAGTCAATCAATATAGCAAGCTGACAAAGAGAAGACAAATGAGCGACCCCAACCAGTAATTTCAATTGCTGAGCAGAGAACCCCTCTTCCTTTTCAGTCAAAGGACTCGGTGATTACCAAAGAAGTAAGTACATCGAACATCTCTGCACCATCTACTTCAACTTCATAGATCAGTCCTCCCCTCCTAAAAATCAAAAGGATGAACTCCCATCCTCTCTTCCAAATCCATCTCAGTCATTTGCCATGACTAATCATGTCGAGGAATCCAAAATTCAAATGACTAAGTTTAAATCCCTGCAAGCCAATCCTGAACAATTGGACATTGATAGAGAACCAAGTGTAGACCTATCTGAAGCAAAAATTGTGGCCACCCAAACGTCGGCCCCTACAGCTCAAATTCTATTTGAGCCTTCAGGCAGAGGTAATTACTTCTTGACCATGGATGATGCTCTTGTCTCAGCTAATGAAAGTCCTATAGCTGGCAATCCAGGATTCAATTCAAACAATGCATTAGAAGAATTATTAGGGCATAGTACAAATCAAGAAAGATCTTCCATCTCTAATGAAGAGAAATTTGATAAAAGATCAGCTTCTGATGATGCTTGGATCTTGGAATCTGATGGCAGCCTTTCTTCCACATCTGGATACAAATCTCTGTTGCTTGGATTGAACACTGCTCAAGGTGAAGAGGTTAAACTCCTTCACATCAAAGGAGATGTTGAATTGATGGTTTGTTAGGGGTTTGATGCTGACAATCAAAGCATGTGCTGGACTGGACCAGCAGAACAACAAGTTATGATGGTGGACCATGTTGTTGCAAATCAAAATCAGGCAAAGGAACCCTTTGCAGGGAGAGCAAGGAGTTATGGTTTTCAGTTTGAAGACCACGTCCTGCCACAGAGCAAAAAGAAGGAAAGACCAAGAGGAAGACACAGAAAATTGGTCTCCTGGTGGAGAGCTCCATTTCTAGGGACAAAATGTCTTCTTGCTAGTTTACCAAGGCACACTATTTTCACTATCTCTCAAGAAGCAACATCTGAAATACTTCAATTCTTGAAGTATCAGATCATTGCATATGTATATATGTATATTTGTATAGTTTTTAATTCTATTTTGTTTTGTTTGTTTCCATTTTTAATGCCTTTCATTTCTGGGTAGCATGACTTCGTAACCCAATGGTACACATGAAGGCACTAGAGATTCTAGATTCTACTCCTTTCAATTCTTTTTTGCAATTGACAGAAGTTCCCCAACTAGAGCCAGCTGTTGTCCCCCAAAAATATCACTCATTTTTGGGACAACATTTGAACTATTTTGGTCCTACAGACCAAAATTGTCTCTTCCCTTTTCAAAATTTGTCCTAGACATTCAAATTCCTCATTTTTCAAGCTTCTCAAAAATCTACAGACTCAGCAAGTCAAGTTCAATGGGCTTCTACAAGTTGAAATCTACAGACTCTTTCAAGGTTAGAGAAAACTATGGACTTGGTTTCTATGGACTCTGCAAACAGGAGCATTTCTACAAGTTCAACAAGTTCTAGGTTCAATCGGTTCAATGCTTTCGATTTAACTGTGGGTTCAATCAAAGGAATGGTTCAATGTCTTGGTTCAACCAAGTGGTTCAACGCTTTGGTTCATCCTTTGGTTTAATCAAACAATTCATCAATCAGTTCAAGGCTTTGTTTGAACCGTTGAACCAAAACTATGTTCAACGGTTAGTTCAAACACATGGTTCAAAGCCTTAGTTCAACAGAATGGTTCAAAGCCATGGTTCAATGGAATGGTTCAACAGTTGGTTCATCGCCAAAGTTCAAAGAGCTTCTTGAAGGACCCCGAAGGGTAGGTGCCCTTATGGGGGACTCTTGGCTACCAATTCAAAGACACTTTCTAAAGCCGAAGGGATGCCCGAAGAAGCCTGAAGGCCATTCAAAGATTGCCCGAAGGGTAGATACTCTTGTGGGAGGCTCTTCTCAACTCAAAATGGGTCATTTCTTAAGGCTTGAAAGGGCAAGTCCAATCTGAAAAAGTGCCAAATAGAAAAACTGAAAGAGGACAAAGGAATGACGCACCCAAAAATGTCAAATTCAACATAGTGAACTAGCCGTTGATCCTTTGAACATATAGACCAGAATACATTCACAGATTTCAAGGCCAAGACTAGAAAAAAGTGGGGAAGGAACATAACAACAAACTAAATCTAAGACTTGATTCAATTAACCAGAAAAGGAGGAACGATGAAGATAAGATCAGATCGCTAGGTGGACATTGAAAGTTGCAAACTTTCAATAAGCGCGACTTGTTTCCCTGCATTGATAAAATCAAATGGGTAAAATTCCCCTAAGTTCCAGCCTATCTTCTTAACAGATTCCAATGCAACATGATGTATTATTGTTCCCGAGTCCTTTTTGAAGAGGCTATATAAGGAACTCTCTTCTATTGTAAAAGGGATCTCTTTTTTGACAATTGGAACGAAACTCTGCCCAAATTGTAAGGCATTACTAAGACTTTGAGCTCAAATTGCTAATCATATTTTGTTACTGGAATAAGAAAGCAAATGATTTTTTAGACTTTGTGCTGTAATATCTTTGTTGTTGAGAAAACTATTCTTATGTCATTTTCTTCAATATATCTTCTATTCTTTTAATTCAACAAGCATAATTAGTGACAATAGTCAAGAAGGTTTCCTAAAGAGTCAACTGTGGAGAGACTTTGTGCCCCCAAAATTGCCTTTAGTGTGTTTTCTTTTCATTTCTGTGTAAAGGGGTGACTTTGTGCCCTCATTGTCCTTCGTATCTTATGCTTGAGCAATCCGGGTGAAGACTTTGTGCTGCATCTCGATATACTGGTTATTACATCCTTTGCTACATTTTGTTGTTATTACCCAGAGTATTCTTGTGGCTTGCTAAATAGTACTTCTGAAAGAAGAGGAGTGCTATCTATCATTTCCCTTGAGTTTTTCCTTTGATCCACATGCATCATCTCTGAAAAAAGAGAAATAAATGGTTTGTCTTACCCCTGAGTATTATTTTCTATATATATATATATATTATATAGCTTATCTATAGGGAACCTCCCCTTGATGAGAGGAGAGATCAGTGTCCTAATGTGGTAAACCTACATATTTGGATGACTAATCTTCCAACTTTGGCTGATCAGACCTATTTTGTTTATCAGTACGCTGATCAACAAAATATTTAACCAACAGGAGTGAGAAGAGGTTGGAGTTGAATGATCTTCGCATGACAATAATCATTGCATTCATGAAAAAGAGTTATTTGCATTATGACACTCTACATAAACAAGGGTTAAACCTTTGTCAGGGGTCACTTTCTTCCCCATTGCCAAATATTTCCTTCCAACCTCACCATCCTAGATCCACCAATTGCATCATTGAGTCCTTCACTCAAAGATGATCCTGAACTGTGTAATGCATCTCCACTTCCTATTGCCCTAACTTGTTCACCGTTTGTTACCATTATCGCCACTATGCTCCAAGTTCTCACCATTTCTTTTTGTATACACTATTATAATATATTATATTATTATGAGTGTTTTATAATTATATATATTTTCCATGGAAATGAGGAGTTGTGTTCCTCCACAAGACATGTAATGTGTTGGGTAGGGAGGAGACCTTTTCCCCATTGTGAGCTTAAACAATGGTGAATTTGTGGGGAAAGGCAAGGCCATATAGAATATGAACGTGGTAAAAGATTTCAAGGTGAGCTAGGTAGTGATGGTGAAGGGCAATGAGAGTAGGACTTAAACAAATATTTATATCTACAACACCAATAATGATATACTAAACAAAGAGTAGAAAAGACAATCTAATCTAAACGCTTTTGATCAGAGCTACGAACTAGTTCAAGACATAATTAAGGGCCCACATCCCTAAATGATCATCTACCAATATACCATAATACTAACAATGACCACAACTAGCATGAGAATACTATAACGACCACCATTGACCTTGAGAATAAGTAACGATCATTAATGACCTTAAAAATATAAACCATGACCACAAACCAACCTCATATGCCTTTTCAAAAATTTAAACCTGGGTGGAATTTGAAACAACCAAAACCACTTAACCAACTCACCCACATCTTATTATTATTATTATTCTAATAATAATAATAATAATTTATGTATAAAGTAATATTATATATTATATAATTAAAATATATTTTATCATATATATTAATATATAAAATTATATATTATAATATAATATATAATAATTATATTATAAATTACATATTATTTTATATTATAGTATAATTGTAAAATAATATAATTTGTGTGTGTTTATATATGTATGTATGTATATTGATCGATACTTGATTTTGATCGGAGCTACAAATTGATTTTAGGGCACAAATCGAGGGCCCAGTCCTTGAGAACTATTAAACCAATTTAAGTGGCTACCACTTGATCATTTAAAACCATCGAGTAAACTCAAATGACCACATCCGACCTATAAACACCTTGTGAGAACCGAACTTAGGTGGGGTTGGACACAACCAACTCACTTTACCAATCCTTCTACATCTCATTGGAAATATAATGTATATAATTACTATTATAATAATATTATTATAATGTTATATTTTATTAAAAACTAATATTATATTAAATTATATAATAATAATAATATAATTATAATGTGTAAACTAAAGCCAGAGAGTAATACATGTTATAATTAATAGAGTAATAACATGTATTATAATCTGTCAATGCCACAGAGTATAACATGTATTATAATCTGTCAATGCCATCCAATTGACACCTAACTCCTCTTAAGAAAGTCATGCAATAATTGAAGATATGTACAATGTGAAAGGTGATGCGAGAGATGAATATTTGAGAGGCTATGGACACATGTGTAGGTCCTTTAAAGGTCTCAAGGGAGATAATGTTCAATGCTATGACTATGAACACTTGGTTACTGCCATCGAGTCTCTTAAGGAATTTCAGCCTCATTTATATGAGATGATTGACACATATATTAAGACACTTACCAAGGTTGTTGTAATGTATTAGAATTGAAGTCTTCATTTGTAACTTACTCTACAAGAGTTTTTTCATAGTTTTCTATGACTTACCAACCATGGAATGGGCATGTTGTTTGGAAGACTTGACATTCAATAGTTTTTTACTTTTAGGTACTTAGTATTTAATTACTTTTGGGTGTTGTTATGCTTATTGGTTTTGGGTAATGTTAGTTTATTATTTTAATTGTTTATGACTTATCTGCAATATGGTTAGCCTCTTGTTATTGAAGACATGACATTTAATGCATTTTACAGTGAAGAGGAGGCCAAAAAGAGAGTATATGCATTATCCAAAACAATTTATATTGGGTTTCGATCATTAATTTTTGAGGAGCTATCTGAGAAATGCAAGGGTATGTTACTATTTTCCTTGTTTGTGCAATGAATATAGGAACAATGTTGGTCATGGAAAATAGATCCTTTTCTCACATGGCCTTGAACAATGACACATATGGTGTGACAAGAAATAAATCCAATCCCATATCAATTATGGATAAGAATTCCTCAAATTTTATTTATAAAGTGATGTGAAATTTTTTGACCTGATCTAGGTCATTCTCTTCAGGGCATAAGGGAACATATTTTTGGTTTATAGGACACCTCACCAAATCCTACACCCATGAATAGAGTTTCCCATCAAGTAGAGAACATAAGCCACGGCATGTCAAAATAGGTAATAAATGGTTTTAGATATGATGTTCTCCCTATTTACACCACATGTTCTTCTAAATTTGTAGTTTTTGATAAGTGGTTGAATGACTTGGGGATTATGTTAAAAGTATAGAATTTGGGTGTGTAGATCTAGGGCTTTTGTTGATAGAGGTTTGGGGGTGGGAAGAATCAATAAAATGGATGTAGATGGGTTGTTTTGTGTCCAAGGTAGAGAATTCATTAAGGCTTTTCTCAAATGGGAGTAACTTATCCACAATCAAAATTTACTTTAAGAGGAGTACAAAGTCCACTCTATTTCAAATGCAAGCATTGAGTAAAGCATGTCAAATTCCAATAAACACATGATCATATAACCAAACACTAGAGGATCTCAATTATCTATGGTCCCCTATTCATCGCCTGCTTCTTACCATTCATCATTCTTGTCAATAGAGAATAACACATATGAAATAAATGTCATGTAAAAACTAGGGTAGATAGTGCCTAGAAGATGAAGACCATGTCCATTGAGGAACTTGGATGAAAATATGTCATAGTCTGCATGCTTCATAAGCACTTTGTCCATTTACTTCTTTGACATCTACTTTATAGGCAATTGAGGTGGTGAAAACACAACTATCAATAGCTAACAATAAATACCATATTCTAGTCTTAAATAAAACTAAAACATGTTATGCTTAATATCTTTGATGACAGTTCTATCCAGTCACCACAAAGATATATTTCATGAAAAGTCTCTTTCAGGGCTTTAGCATGCCTAACAAGTTGGTTGCTTATCTACCTTATCAATATATATATGTTCTAAATTAATCAACATTACCAGTATTTCCCATAACCTTGTGTAGTTTTAATTTAAATGACATCTTTAGATGCCAAGATGAATATAAGGAGGTTTCCCCTTAATGAATTGCCTCTGGCATAATCAATGCTTGGTACAATTAGTATAAATATCTTAAATAGATCTATCTAAAAAATTCCAAGAGATATAAATCTCCAGGCCCTTATCTTATATTTTTTATAGATACTAACATATAATTTATGTAGTACCTTGGTTTTGTATACTTGGAAAATACCTATCATGGTTGTACCTTTTATTTATAGACCCACCCATTACCGAAAGGCTCATGCTCATTATCTCTTTGTGCCTAAGTTTCTTATCTCTTAGTCCAACCATTGTTATTATGATGACTAGGCCTTTTATACTGTGAAAAAAGCTCTAATCCCAATTATTATCCTTCATTGCTATTTATGTACATGTAACTATTTTCTAGTTTCTTGGACACTTGCATTTGAGAAAGACACATGGATCGATGCAAGTGTCCACTTTTCCTACAAAGTGTACAGTGCCCAAAAGTCATCTAATTTTTAAATGAAACATATCTTAAAGGTTGACCTAAGTTTTTTAGTGCAAGATATTTCCAAAAGGGACTAGCATATATACAAGATCAACCCTCATTCATTCTTCACCTAACAAACACCTAGAACTCATAAGGCAACATACCAAATATCACTCAATCAAGCATTCAAGTGAGAAAACCTATTTTATTCATCTCTATTTCTATATCAATCATATGAGAAGTACTTAGGCAAGTCTAAAGCACATCAAGAGAAATTCATGAGCCATATTTTCCAAGTTACAAGGTAGGTCACTATATGGTTTTACTTATCACACATTGTATCCTTTTTCACACACAAGCCAACATGTATGGGAGAAATACATAAGTCATAGGCCCTATTCATAGTATTAACTATGTAGGCAATGCCCATTGATAGAGGGGTCATTGGAGTAGCTTGACACTATGATTCCACTAACCTATTTTTATCACAATCACTCTAAGGGTGAACAAGCTAGGGTTTGATCATTTTACAAAGAGTGATATTTTATGCACACGATTTGAAGACACAAAAACAAAGGTGATAGAAAGCCTAGAAGGATCTAGTTGATCACATCTAGATCCATTTAGTATTTTATATAGGACACCTATATAAAGGTTAGACACCTGTGTTGATGTAATTGTATAGATCCAACATAAAAGTTATAATCCATATAAATAATATTCCTAGAGTCTAATGATTATTTAAGGATCACCTTAAAGTTTACTTCTATCATGTTCTATATCAGACATGTATGTACATAGTAAACCATTTAAATATCATTGTTCCCTATTCATTTTCAATATTTATCAATAGTTGTACTTTACTATTTTTATAAATCTCAATTGTATAAATTCATAACACTATTTGTTTGAGTTTTCTATTAATTGTCCTACTCATTAGCTTAGTTCACCATCCTTGTGTAAAAGCTAATCTAATACCCCTTAACCATAGACACTACACATATCTAAATTTAGGGTTAAACATTTGGTGAACTTGACCTTTGGTCTCAAAACCCTAGATTGACCTAGGGTTTCCTTTTTTTTAATATAATTTTTTATTTCTAAATTGCAACTAATTTAAAATTAGATTTCCATTTTCTTTGAAGGAATTATGTATATATGCATATATCATTTACCTCCTCCAATATTTCATAATAACCATTGTTTGTTATACTTTAGGCATGGATAAATTAAACAAAAAGATTAAAAAGGATAAGCATAAAGTTTATTTCTACAACTCCTTTTACAATGTTATAGAGTCATATTCTAGATGCTAACATGCATGATCCTAGCCCTTTATTCCGCCTAGATCCATTTCAATGATAGCTACCATCATGCACCAATAATTCACCCATGGCTTATAGTGTATTTTCATTGTCCATGTTATCACTAATAAAAAAGGTAAGGGTTCCCAACCTATCCCACCTCATGCTTACTATACAATAGGTTCCCCCTAAGCCTAAACTTGTTATCAAATCATAAGAATATGATCTTATTGAATAATTGAGAAACACACGTGCTAAAATTTCAATCCTCAAAAACCTAAGTAAATCTACTATTTACAAGGATATTTTATATGAATAATTACGTGACACCCAAGTACCAAGTGATATTAAACCAACCTCTTTTGTAGATATTATATAAAATCTCAAAAATAATGCAAATATTATTACCTTTGATCCAAAAGATTTACCATCAAAATATATTATTCACCAAGATTTAGCTTTGTTCATACAAGTATGCTTTACAAGGGAATTAAAAAAGTGTTACTTAATAATGGTTCAAGCCTAAATATTTGTGGCATGAATTTTTTAACCTCCATGGGTATTAGCACAAATCTTATTCAAAAATTAGATATGCATCTTAAAGTATTTGGTAATTTATATAGCCCTTCAGTTGGCCAAATCACATTATATATGTCATTGGGGCCAAAATTGGTTCCAACTACATTCGATATAATGTCTCAATCATTACACTATAACTTAGTTTTGGGTAGACCATGGATACATACCATGGAAGCTTTCCCATTTACATTACATTGATGTGTGAAATTTAGACATGATGATACCTTATTCATAATGCATGTTGATGATGAAACCTTTAAATTTTTGAAAATGGTACATTACAACACAAAAGGGATACCTAAAGTGGTACCACCTCAACATTCTATTACAATTAAAAATATACAAACATATGAAATAGGGGAGTCAAGTAAAATGAATCTTTTACCTCAAGAAAAAATGAACCGCTAACCACTGAGGTACACATGGATGCACATAAAGAATAAGAACCATTATTGAAAGAGCCAATGATACCAAAAGAATAATAAAATCAAACATTTGAGCTTCCTTTATTCATTAACACTTAACAACAAGAATAAAAATTTATAGCCTTCTATGATAGTGATGATGAGCTTCTTCATGATATGATTGATGAACAATTGTAAAAAATTAGCTTCAATCTACTTGAACATCTTTCATATAACCTATTCACACCCACATGGTCTACTACTGTTTAATCTTAACAATCTAGATTTGGGGTATCTAAGGTTAAGAATATAGAAATGAAGAAACATAAGGGTGATAAAATAGATATATATCAAGTCAATTATTTGTGAAACTCAGATAGAACATATACTAAATTTATTATATTGAGATATGCTAATAATGAAAAATACATTTATGCTATATATTATAATGATAATGAATATAAGTTCTGAGCTAAGTTTAATGCTAATATAGATCTCGATATAGAATAGGTAGGAAGTTAACTGAAAGATTATTTTAGAGTAGTTGCCAAATTATTTATTTAGTGCCTCTACAACTTCAAACTCTTATGTTAGCATTAGATGGTTGCATTAACACCAGTGTTTGGGTTGGACACATGTGTCCTATACATAATAGCTATTAAAATAGGATGTGACCAACTAGTGTTTAACCTTAAAAATAGAGATTGGGGTTATCTAGGTTTAAAAGGGTAGAGATAGCCTAGGGAACAAGGATGGTAGACTCTCTATAATAGGCCAATTAGATGCTAAATTCAAATATAACATATAATGAATTAATTAAATTGAGATATGATAAAAATAGTAAGTACAACTATTCTAGATATGGAAATGATAAAGAAACAATGTACTTAGTTGGTTTTGATGCTAACATAATTCTAATTTGAAACAGGTAGAAAACATAGTAGAAGAGGGTTCTAAAACAATCACCAAAATCTAAATTAAGTGCCTATGGAGATTCATACACTATCATTAGCCTTGAATGATTATGTTAATGCTACTATTTGAACCTAATGTAGTTATCCTATACATGATACTTATTATAAAAAGATGAGACCACATGGATGCTTATAGGTTTAACTTCATCTTCACTTTGGTGTATTTAGATCTGGGTCATGGAATATTTATCTTTATGAAATTGAAAAACCCTAGTTCTTCATCTTCATAGTGACCTAAAGAAAAATAGGTTAGTAGGCACATGGTGTTGAGCTGACCATAAATACCCCTCTATTAATAAGTGTTACTTACATAGCCAATTCTCTAAAGAGGGTCTCAAAATAATGTAGTTCTCCTGTACTTGTTGGCTTACGTGTGAATCATGTAATATTTAGAAAATAAGTACAACAATGACCTAGCTTGTAACTTGGAAAATTAGAATCTTAGATTTTTTCTTCAGTACTTTAGACTTGTGTATGTGTTATCCTTATGACTGATATGAAAATTGGATAAAATAGGGAAGCTTTACTTTATCAAGTGCTTGATTGAATGATTTGATAAGTTGCTTTGGTCTATGCTAGGTTTTGGAATGAATGGGGGTTGATATTTTATTTATATCAATCCCTTTGGAAAAGTAACTTTATTAAAGCTATTAGGTCAACCATTATGATAAGTTACATTTGCAAACTAGGCAATAGACACTTGCATCAGAGTAAGACACCTACATCGATGCAAGTGTCTATTCGAGATGATAATACAAAGGGAACATGAAATTAGGTATAGGTTCATAACTTGTAAAGGTGGAAGATAATTAGGTTTTAAACATTGTGGGAAAGATATCAGGTCTGGGTCATCAACATAAGACTAGTCAGACCAAAAGATAGGCCAAGGGTCACAAGATAGAGTAGATGCAAGACATTTGAAAGTAGGAAAGGTACAAAAATAAGAGGAATGACCAAGGTCTAAGTGTATAATAATGAGGTGTTATGTAATCCATAAATATTATCTAAATTCCCCCTTTTTAATTTAGTAATGAAATTATTGGTTTAAAGAATAAAATGTTGAGTTGTGGAGCTAAAAGCTTCACCAAATGAGCGAGTGTAGAAGTTGCAGGAGTCACACAGTCATCGATGATGGTCAGGAATGGACCAGAGGATGCCAGTATTGGTCATGGATCGTCCAACGTCGGTCACAGGCAGACAGGCAGGGACCGACGTCGGTCCCCTGTGCGTCTAGAATCAGTCACCTGTGCATCCAAAATCTATTTTCATGGACAAAACATAATGTTTGCATGATAGGATTAAGTGTTAGTCTTAAGTCCGCATCTCTATCTTTAGTAGGACTATTTTGAGCCCTTGATTAGGAGGTGCATCTAATGGTTGTGATTGTATGCTTATGATCCCTAATCTTATATAATGGGATAGATCTTCATAGCTTGTGTGTAGTAGAACATTATTGAACATACATGTATATGTGAATCAATCCAGGTTGTTAGAGTTGATTGTAATTGAGAGAGAGAACTCTTGAGGGAAAGAGATCTAGACATCTGAGAGAGGTGTGGAAGAAAAGAAGTTTCTTCAATTGTATTTCCTTCTGGAAGAGTTTAATACAAGTTTTTAGGGTGGTTTCTTGTATCTCTTATTGTTTGCTATTTTTTATTCTAGTTACTTATCATTCTAGTTTAATTCCATGTTTAGTTGATTTCATAATAGTAATCAACTTTGTTGGTTGATCCCCAACAAGTGGTATTAGAGCTCAGGTTGACTAACAGGTGTTTCAGATCTGGTTAGTGTGTATTGATTACAGGTTACTCACAGGGGTTTCTATTTGAGTGGGAGAAAGCAATGGTAGAAGAAAGTAAACTGAGAATGGAGAAGTTTAATGGCAAGAATTACCAATTATGGAGAATGCAGATAGAGGATTATCTGTATTAGAAAGATCTATACTTACCGTTAGGTGGAGTTTCAAATAAGCCCACAGACATGGAAGATGAAGAATGGGAAGTTCTTGATAGAAAGGCTCTTGGATCTATAAGATTGAGTCTGGCATCTACTATGATATCTAATTTATCACAGGCAAAGTCAATGATAAAGTTAATGACTACTTTAGCAAATTTATATGAAAAACCCTCAGCTTCAAATAAGGTATATCTTATGAAGCAGTTATTTAATTTGCAAATGCAGGAAGGTGGATCTGTATCTAATCATCTAAATGATTTCCATGGAATTGTAAATCAATTAAATTCAGTCAAAATAGTGTTTGATGATGAAATTAAAGCTCTATTAATCTTATGCTCTTTACTTGAGCACTGACATAGCTTGGTAATGGTAGTTAGTAATACTGCATCTGCTTCAAATATTTTAAAAGTAGATGATGTTGTTAGTGTAATCTTGAATGAAGAAATTTGTAAGAAAAACACAGAGGAAACATCAGGGAATGCTTTAAGTTTTGAGAGCAGGGGAAGGCAAAAAGAGAAGGGCAAGCATAGGAGATCAAGGTCTAAGTCAAAGATGAGAGGTAGATCCAAATCCAGAAATGGCAGGAGGATAGCCTGCTAGAATTATGGAAAGATAGGGCATATAAGCAAAGATCACTGGTCAAAACCTAAAGAAGACAATCAGCATGAAGGTAAAGAAGAAGCAAAAGTTGCAGGTATTGTTGCACAAGATGCTCTTATATTCTCTTTGCATAATAATATAGAATCTTGGGTTTTAGATTTTGGTGCCTCTTTTCATGTTACCCCAAATAGAGAATATTTTAGTGACTATGTCCATGGAGATTTTGGAATAGTTTATTTAGGGGATGATGAGCCTTGTAAAATTATTGGCAAAGGAAAAGTGTAGCTAAAAATGCAGAATGGCAACACATGGGTGTTGAGAGATGTCATGCATGTTCCCAGCCTGAAGAGGAATCTGATTTCTGCAGGAAAGTTAGGGGATGAAGTTTGCACAGTAACTCTCACAGTTGAATCTTGGAAGGTTTCCAAGGGTGCACTTGTATTGGCTAGAGGTAAGAGAGTAGGTACTCTCTATTTATGTAATTGTATTACTGATAATTCTCCTTCTGTATTATCTACTTCAGATGTTGATGCAAAGTTGTGGCACCACAGGCTTGGCCACATGAGTGAGAAGGGAATGACTATTCTTAAGTCAAAAGGTATGCTTTTAGATTTGAAAAATATAGATCTAGATTTCTTTGAGCACTGTATTTTTGGGAAATAGAAGAGAGTGAGTTTTCTCAAGACTGGGTCAACAAAGAAGAAGCACAAGTTGGAGCTTGTTCACACAGACGTGTGGGGACCAACTCAGATTGTTTCTATTGGAGGATCACGGTACTATGTTTCTTTCATAGATGATGCTACAAGAAAGGTATGGGTCTATTATATAAAGAAGAAATCTGATGTTTTTGACACTTTTAAGATTTGAAAAGCTTTAGTTGAGAATGAAATAGGTAGAAGATTGAAGTGCCTTAGATTTGACAATGGTGGTGAGTTCTACAGGTACAAGTTCAACTAGTATTGTTATATGCATGGAATACATAGGCAAAGGATGGTTCCAAGGACACCTCAGCAAAATGGAGTTGCTGAAAGGATGAACAGAACAATAATGGAGCGTGCACGATGTATGAGGTTGCATGCTAGTTTGCCCTTAGAGTTTTGGGTAGAAGCTATGGATACTGTAGTTTACCTGATTAACAAAGTACCCTCTATAGCTCTAGATGGTGGAATTCCAAAAGAGGCATGGACAGGTAAAAAGGTAGATCTCTCATTTCTCAAAGTTTTTGGTTGTGAAGCTTTTATGCATATTGATAAGGAAAATAGAAAGAAGTTGGATGCTAATTCTATGAGGTGCACATTTATTGGTTATGGCTCTGGAGATTTTGGATTCAGGTTTTGGAATCTAGGAACTAAAAAAATAATTAGGAGCTGTGATGTTGTTTTTAATGAAAAAGTGATGTATAGTGATCAGCTCAAGAAGCTGAAGAATTCTGAGCAGGGCCATGAAGAATTGGATGAGGTGACCGTCCAAAATGAGCTCATGGGAAAGAATAATCATAGACAGGAAAACACAGAGACAGATGTCGGTCAGGAAGGAACTGATGTTGGCAATACATGAATCGATGTCGATCATACAGTGACTGATGTCGGCCATGAAGGAACTGATGTCGGTCATGTGGAACTGACATCGGTCAGTTACAGGCCTAGAGATGACCGAGATCGGTCACTGTCAGAGAATTTGGGTGGACAATGTGTTGTGAATGAGTCTCAAATGCCCATTAGGAGGTCAGAAAGGGTAAGTAAACCTCCAATTCGATATTCCCCTTCATTATACTATTTATTACTTACTGATGGTGGAGAACCAAAGAGTTTTGATGAAGCAATATAGGTGGAATCCAAGAATCAGTGGGAGCTAGGCATGAATGAGGAAATTGATTCCTTGAAAGAGAACCAAACATGAAATTTGGTTGAGTTTCTAGCGAGAAAGAAGACACTGAAGAATAGATGGATCTACAGATTGAAGGAAGGTGAGAATGGACAGATGAGATATAAGGCTAGGTTGGTAGTGAAAGGATTTGCACAAAAACCAAGTATTGATTTTGGTGAGATTTTTTCTCTTGTAGTTAAAATGACTTCTATACGAACTGTATTATCTTTAGTTTCTATTGAGGATTTGCATCTTGAGCAGCTTGATGTTAAGACATCGTTTCTTCATGGAGATTTAGATGAAGAAATATATATGGATCACTCAAAAGGATTTGAGGTCAAAGGTAAGGAGAAACTTGTGTGCAGATTGAAGAAAAGCTTATATGGTCTCAAGCAAGGTCCTAAACAATGGTATTTGAGATTTGACAGGTTTATGACTGAGCATGGCTATAGTAGATGTCAATCTGACCATTGTGTGTATTTTAAGAGATTGGATAATGGTAGATATATTATTTTGTTGTTGTATGTAGATGATATGCTAGTTGCAGGATCACACATGCAGGATATCTCTGAGCTTAAGGTGAAATTAGCTCACACATTTGCCATAAAGGATTTGGGAGCAGCAAAGAAAATTCTTGGCATGAGTATTAAGAGAGACAAGAAAAATCATAGGTTGATTTTGTCTCAAGAGGATTATGTGAACAAGGTGTTGAAACGGTTTAATATGCAGGATGCAAAACCGGTAAGTACACCTATGGCTGGACATTTCAAGTTGAGTAAAGAACAGTGTCTTAATTCACATGATGAGGTAGAGTACATGAGTAGAGTTCCATATGCTTCCATAGTTGGGAGTTTAATGTATGCAATGGTATGTACTAGACCTGATATTGCCCAAGCAGTGGGAGTTGTTAGTAAGTATATGGCCAATCCAGGGAAGGAGCACTAGAAAGTCGTTCAGTGGATCCTCAAATATCTGAGAGGGACCAGTAGTAGGCATTTGTGCTATGGAGGGTCAAACACCTCTCTACATGGTTATGTAGATTCTGATATGGCAGGTGATTTGGATGGTAGGAGAAGCACCACAAGATATGTTTTCACTGTTGGTGGAACGGTGGTTAGCTGGATTTTAAAGTTGTAGAAGGTTGTTGCCTTGTCAACTATAGAAGCAGAATATATTGCAGTCATAGAGGCTAGCAAAGAAATGATATGGATGACATGGTTCATGGAAGAGCTAAGAAATGAGCAAGAGAGTTGCAGATTATACAGTGATAGTTAGAGTGCACTTCATTTGGCTAAGAATTCAGCCTTTCATTCAAGAATCAAACATATATAGCTAAGGTACCACTTCATTAGACAGGTATTGGAGGATGGTGAGTTAAAGCTGGAGAAGATCCATACAGATAAGAACTCTGCTGATATGTTAACCAAGCTGGTAACAAAAGAGAAGTTGAATCTTCATTCAACTTTTGTTGGTCTTCATGATTGAGTTTGAAGATGGAGAAGCTAGAAGATGTTGCTGAATAGGTACTTGTGCAGCTATTTATCTCCAATTGGGAGATTGTTGAGTTGTGGAGCTAAAAGCTTCACCAAATGAGCGAGTGTAGAAGTTGCAGGAGTCACACAGTCACTAACGATGGTCAAGAATGGACCAGAGGATGCTGATGTCGGTCATGGAACGGCCGACATCGGTCACAGGCAGATAGGCAGGGATCGACGTCGGTCACCTGTGCATCTAGAATCTATTTTCGTGGACATAATAGAATGTTTGCATGATAGGATTAAGTGTTAGTATTAAGCTTACATCTCTATCTTTAGTAGGAGTATTTTGAGCCCTTGATTAGGAGGTGCATCTAATGGTTGTGATTGTATGCTCATGATCCCTAATCTTATATAATGGGATAGATCTTCATAGCTTGTGTGTAGTAGAACAGTATTGAACATACATGTATATGTGAATCAATCCAGGTTGTTAGAGTTGATTGTAATTGAGAGAGAGAACTCTTGAGGGAAAGAGATATGTACATCTGAGAGAGGTGTGGAAGAAAAGAAGTTTCTTCAATTGTATTTCCTTCTGAAAGAGTTTAATACAAGTTTTTAGGGTGGTTTCTTGTATCTCTTATTCTTTGCTATTTCTGATTCTAGTTACTTATCATTCTAGTTTAATTTCATGTTTAGTTGCTTTCATAATAGTAATCAACTTTGTTGGTTGATCCCCAACATAAAAAATGCGTACTTAGGTGTGTACAACACACCTTGCCTTTACTTGAGTCCAAATTGAGTGATTTGATGGTGAATTAAATACAACCAAGAGCATGTTACAGTACATAATCATTGAATATAATCTTAAATTTAAAGTCTTTAAAATATTTAAATTGAAAGAACAAGGTTTAAGAGTAGACCTGTGTATTAATGTAATCGCCTCACTTGTTGGCAAGTTGATTTAAAAAGATGCATCATTGTAAGGATATGAAACTAAGATTAGGTCAAATATATAAAATTAGAAAGTGGATATATATAAGGAGATAGAGAAAAATATATATTGGAAGTAACATGCCCCCAACCTTGGAGAAAAGGTGAGTTTCCACCTAACAATTAAGATTAACACAATCATAAAACCTAATCATACTTATAACCTAGTGAGCATGAGTGAAAAAATTCAACTCATACTATTGTTATCACCAAATATTTCACCCTATAGGAGGTTTTTCAATCATACTCTAATATTTGGAAAACACTGGAATACATCTAGGCCTGTGGGTTGCCTATAGTAGAGATATACCTCTAGGTTTAAGGGTTAGCTCCCAGAATTGATATTGATGTGCTTATCACCTATGCTAATTGATTTATTATGGGAAAAGGGGAAGAAATATGTAGGTAGATAAAATATTCTAAGGGGGGTGATACACCATGAAGATATCCACAATATCATTATACTGCTTTCACTGATAAATAAGACTTGCAACACTAGCTTCAAAGTCATAAGATGATCTAACATTAGTGTTTCATTATAGAGGTAATATGCATGAGAAAACTCAAAAGAAGTGGACCATAGGTAAGATTGTGACTCTAAGGATGCTTTCACACTTGAAGAGATCCAAAAACACTATCTACACTCTATATGACATGTTAGAATGAGAACTTCTTGCACTAGACATGAAAGGATAAGGAGAAGTAAGGATAAAAGCTTATCACTAGACCTCACCATTCATCAATTTTCACACTTAAAAAAGATGTTTATGAAATCAAATAAGTAGTGCATATATTATTCAAAGGTAAAGTACAACATAAAACCAATAAGGCTTTACCATACATGGTGTGGAATTAGATACAAGAGCCAAAAATGGCTAGTATATATAGAATGTGAGAGAGGAGAGAGAAGAATGAAGCTCAAGAGTCAATCAAACAAGTGTCAAACTATGTGTGTGTGTGTGTGTGGGTGTGCATGCACATGTGCACGCGTGAGAGAGAGAGAGAGAGAGAGAGAGAGAGAGAGAGAGAGGAGAGAGAGAGAGAGAGAGAGAGAGAGAGAGAGAGAGAGAGAGAGAGAGAGAGAGAGAGAGAGAGAGAGAGAGAGAGAGAGAGAGAGAGAGAGAGAGAGAGAGAGAGAGAGAGAGAGAGAGAGTCACATATTCATATAAATGAATTACGAGATAGACCATACAAGGTCTCTTTGGATAAATGTTCCTCAAAAGCATCAAACTCCCCAAACTTGGTGTAGAGGTCTCTCAGCTACCTTCTTAGAAACTACCTTCATCATTGGCTTCTCTTGAGCACTCTAAAATATACTAGGAATAGATAAAATAATTTGAATATTAAAGGAGAGTTATAAATAGGCTTCAACATGCCTTATATATGTCCATAATCACTGATCCTCTTTTGGACAAGTGTTCTCACTACCTACAGTCATTATCATCCTCCTTTCACTCATCCTTCACACTTGGTACCAAGGTGGTCTTTAGTTTTCAAATCCAATCCATACATATGGTGGTATAAATTTTTTCAATATTCCTCGTGTCATTAGATCCATCAGGCAGATCTTAAAAGGCCTCCTAATTAAAGTTATCATCTTCTCACTTAGTGATCATCTTCTATTCATAATGCCAATTTGGATTGGCTAAAGTGAAGGTGATTGTAGAGGTACTTGTGCACTTTAATGATTCAAATAATAGATATGAGGATTTATATTACATCCTATTATATCTTCAAAAGTTATCCTCATACTTTAAAACTTTTATGCACTTACAAAACATCAAAAATTGTGAAGAAAACTAGTTTTATACCCTATTTGTATAAATAGAGTAGAAGCCAACTTGATGGGAAGGAGCCTTGGGGAGTAATATGAAAGTTAAAATCATTTCCCTAACCAAAATATATAATTTGGATGCTTTTCTATCAACGTCTTCCCCATCGGATCATTAACAATGGTTTTGAGTAGTTTTACCCCTTAAGGATTGTTCATAAAAGTTTGAGGTTAAAACTATGAAAAAACTCCAAAAAATTCCAATTTAGGACCATATCCAACATATAATAACTCATAATTCTCCCATGATAAGAATATTTAATTTTATGAGCTTTCAAACTTAGCCTCTCGAACTCTCATTTGCATTCTATGCACCCTATCATGTTTCTAAGCTAAAAAATGGCTTCGCTGTGACCTTTTATGCAAAATAAATGTTTAAAATCACCTTATAAATCCCCATTATTTTCCTTAAATAATTTTAAATGTTAAATTGGTTTTATTAGTGAGGATACATCCCTTTTAGGCATTAGGCCTAGTTAAGGCCTAGTCAAGGCCTAGTAGGACTTGACTGTGTTTGGCTCCTCACCACCACCTTTGAGTGGTTGGTCATGACTGTGAGGCATTCCCTATGTTTTTTTCATGTCCAATTAAACTTCATACATATCCTTGTAATATTTAAAAAATTCTCAACTCATCTCATTACCCTTTATTCACTTAACCGGCATATTTTCACTTCCTAGGAGTTCCCTCTATTTGAAACAGAACAAAGGGCACTTCCCTATTGTTTGAGGTAAAACAAGGATATGAGAGGCTTGGGTAGGTATTAGAGACACTATATATATAATTTCAGGTTTTAACCATAATTATATTACCTTAAAACCTCATAAAACCCAAAGCATACTTTTGTAAAACTCATTGTGTGCAGGGTTAGTGTGTTGACTGTAGGTTAAGGCTTGAGCTTAGTTTCTTCCTTGTTTCCCTATCTTTAAAATATCATGAGATGATCACTAATACTATTAGGGTCATTTAAAAAATGTTAATCATCAAAACCTTTTCCAAATATTTTAATGTAGACCTTCTATTTGAACGTGCCTAGTTGGCAGTCAACTGTGTACTATGTTTTTTGCTCAAGAGGGAGACCTACTTGTAGGTGTATACTATAGTTTTAGGTTTTATGTATTGCCTTAATTACATTTTTAATTAATTTATGATCACTTAAAAATAATTTTAACTCACTTTTATGCTTAAATACTTGTGATAAGACCAAAATGCCATATGCTAATGCATTGTCATCCTACAGTTGACATAGGTGACCTTTTTGAGGCAAAGGTACACTTGTAGGTGATTTTTTATGATTTAGTATTGGTATATAATGCATTATACTATTCTATATGTCTATAATCTCTCCTTTTATTTACTCACATCCATACTATGCATTGTATTCAATCAATAGTCAGACTGCTAAAATCTCACATGTCTCATTCTACAGTCAACTGTAGACATCCATCTTGACGGCAAAAGAGTTACTGTAGGTGGTAGTTTGAATTCAAACCTTGAATATCAACTCCCTCACTATTATTTGATAACTTAGTACCATTATTAATTTAATAATTACCTTTACCATGAGGAAATGCTCCTATCCTACCACCTTGGACTATGAGGTCACTTGAAGTTTAAGGCACTGCAGAGAACACTAACGTTCTATAGTGTAAGAATGTCTAAAGTAGAGGCCTCTTTTACATCACTTATGGTACCAATCACCCACTATTATTTTGAAAGGTATTAAAACTACATGGGGGCTACATGATAGGATAATTTATTCTTATTTAGACCTCCTACTATGAAACTATGAATGGATCAAAACAAGGCAACATCTTTGTTTTAGAGTTTTTAAGGTAACTTGTCCCTAAACTCAGTTTTCCAATCATGAACCATAATTCAAGCTTGCTTGCCACTCTATGGATCATAATTATTTTTAGGACATTTCCAAAATTCTCAATCCTCCATTAAGGTCTCCAACATGCTCAAAATCCTCTAGACAACACCTTCAGGCCTTTGTGAAAGCCACATGTAGGTGCATGTGCAGGATATAGGGCAGTGCATAGAGATGTGGACAATGAGCATGGTATATGGTTCTATAACCAATTATATACCTTATCAAAGTCTTAAAATTAATCCTTTACACTTTGAAGGACCTAAAACTAGTTCTCATGTCCTCATTCTAATGTGATTAGCTTCCTGTAGAGCACCTCTAGGTGTACACTAATGGTGTAAGACTATGTTAGGGACTTAATTGGTTATCATAGTCCATTGCATGTTAATTGAAAGCTTAGATTAACTGATCATGTTATAATATTATGTTAAAAACCTATTAAAAATCCTAATTACATCTCCATGGATGTTATGCAATCTTTCATACACTTAACTGTAGGTGAATGGATGCAAAAAATTGACTGTGTTAAACATAACTGTATTCTTGATTGTGACTTCATTGGTATCAGCATTGGAGAGTGAGATTAGAAGGGGAGGGTTATTTACATGGCATGAAAATCATAAAATATAACATTTCACATTAATTTTAAACCACTATAAGAATAAGGACCTCTGTACCTAGTGAAATGTGCCTGCAACTTAAAAATGGTGATCTCAACTTGAAACTTGAGATGTTTGTATCATCCAATCACATTTAAACATGAAAAAAAATATGGAAACCATAAAATAAGGATGTTTATATATTATATAATCACTTTCATCCATTGGTTTATACTAAACAACTCAGACAAAGAGAAAACCTACAGGGTATGGGGATTAACATGTAAAAGGAGGTAGTTAACTTCTTAGCATTGGTTCATAAATCATGGGAAAACAATATTTGAAATCCTACCATGAAATGGAAATTACAATTTTTATTATATCCCTCAAATACATTTGACTCAAAACAACTCCTATTATCCATATCATGAGAAAACATGTCGATCAATTTTATATGCCAAGAATAATGATGGAGGAACATAATGGTTTTGGTCCATGTTTGAGAATTACAAAGTTTATAAAATGTGTAAATTAACTCAAAGAAGCTAAAGAGTCATTCCAAAACATTCCAAATGTGCCACAACACTTGTCTTTCATGGAATACTATATAACCTTCACAAATGACTCAAAATAGTGACCTTAAGTGACATGAAAGACTTAGGACTAATTTTGAATATGACCAAGGTTAATATCATATTAAATGACATTATATAAGACCATGACACATGTTATTTCATCTTAATAGAACCCTATATCAAGTTTTTTTACTATAAAAAGATGACTTATTTTGACTTGTGGTTAAAATAGTCAACATTCTTAGTGATTTCCTAGGGGTGGTATGCTTGCTATGCCAAGACTAGTAGGCTATTCCTATCCATTGGGATATGGATTCACCTATGCAAAAGTTTGACACTTAATTTCATTTAAAAAATACCAAACAACAAAGGAAGACACAAAAACAAGGCACACCAAAGTAAACACACATGTGTTCTCAAGAACACTTATGAAACACACACACACACACACAATTGAAACAAAGACACACTTATCCTAGTATTTACAAAACCTCAAACTTTGAGGTGAAAGACATCTTACCATGATTCAACTAGGGTCAAATATGGTTCCTCTTTTATCCCTATTGCTCCATGAAATTAACTTGTCATGTGAAGCATGCTCATCATCAAGCACTTGACTATGTAGGTGGTGAAATGACTTACCATCCTTATGTCTTCTCATGCCTAAAAGTGACCTAATTTGAGCTTTCATGAAATATCTCTCTTGCCTTCCAAATAACTTGATTAGTTCTATAATTTGATTTATCTTTATTATATCTAATATGTGCTCCTCAAATTATAGATTAGGAGTGATTATGACTATCTCATCTTCACTCTATTCACTATCATGGTGCTCTTGAGATAGGAGACCATCAGGATCATATTATTCATGATCTAACCCATATGCATATGATTCATCTTCAAGTTAAAGTGTTGAATATTTTTCAAACTCAAAAACTTCTACCTTGACTTCACTAGGCCCTTCCATGATTACAACTTCTTGGGCAGTAGCTTCACTAAGCTCTTTTATGACTGTAAACCTTTGAATAGTGATTTGTCATACACTTTCATGCTTGATGGAATAATCAACAAACTGCTCATTAGTATCATTAACACACTCATCATATATACACTTCTTAGGAGGAGAAATAGTCTTACCTATCTTCTCAAACTCTAACTAATGGTATTGAACCTTTGCCATAGGTCATCCTCTTCCTCATGAATGTCATCTTCAAGGGCTACTTCATCAAGTGCAAGCATAATTACGTGGTTATTCTCATCAGAGTGATTGATAATAGCTTGGGAGAAATAATGTTCAACACTCACCTCAAATTATTCTAATGCTCCCTCATGGATGATATAGGTGCCAAAGTTAGTCTGCTCAAAATAAGTGTAAGGATCATGTTCACAAGTAGCTACACCATACTCATATAGAAAAAAAGTTAGATATACCTTCAATTTTGGAAGAATCACCATCATCTACAATAGACTTTTCTTTCTTATTGATGACACAATTCAAGTTAGAGCTTGCTTCTACATAGGGTTAAATGTGAGATCTAACAAGTGGATGAGTCCTTATGGTCATCCATATCTTGTCCTAAAGGATAATAAAGATCAATCAACTAAGATGTATCCTCCTATCTTGGTTATGAAATATCTTGAAAGACATATTAAAAAGTGGGAAAGCAAGTCAACAACTACAATATCTTGAAGGATGGGGAAACTAGGAGAATCATGAAAGAAAACGTTCAACCCTTTGATCAATCCTATTGACTTTGCAGGTGTACCATCTAATTAAATCACCCATTTGCTATGTGGTTCATATTTTAGGATAATTTTTTCAGCTACAACTTTGGGCATCATTGATGTAGAGGCTCTACTATCAACTATGCAATTATGAAATAGTTTATCACCATTACCTGATGATGGAGGACTAATATGGATGGTAGACAACTATTTTTTCAAGAGATCCCTTTGGCCAAGCATATGAAGGACATCCCAAAGGGAAATGGATGCCTTATCACTCTTAAATGAATCTAAAATGTTTAGAGTAGAAGTGTTTACCCTTTCTTGAGTTTTTGGAGGTAAGGGAGTGTTTTTAGATTAAGGAATTGAATCCCTTTGAATAGACCTTCTTGCATTCTGATTTGGAGGAGGTGCAAGAGTCTTACAGACTACCATGCTTGCAGTCATGCCTTGCCAGCTTGTAGGAGGATTATTTTCACTTTTAGGCACAACATTAGAATTACCTAGAGCCTTTATTTTAGCTATTGTATTGTCTATAATAGAATTTACTTGGTTAAGCACAAAAGTATCTTCAATTAGGAAGTTGGTGAAACTTTCTCCTTGAGGTTTCCAACCTTCCCTCATTTTCATTAAGAATTCATCTTCTATTGATAGTATAGGAGTGAATCCTCCTTAAGAAACTCGAGATTTATCTCCACTTTCATTGGTATCTATGGATTGACCTTTTTATCATTCATCTTTTTGGATCAGATTGATATGCACAGGTACCATTGCTCTTGTGTTGGATGTTGAAGTAAGATTGTATGCATTGGTAGGTATGTTGAAATTAAGATGCGCTTGGCCTCTCCCTTACCCATATTGTTGACTATATTTCTGATTGTATGGGTAAGGATTTTGAGGAGCACCACGTTGTAAATTGGATTGCCTAGTTTGAGCCTTGAAGGCTTCGTATCTTTCTCTTCAATCTATATCATCTTCTGCCTTCTTAGGAACAACTCTAGGTTTGGTATTTGCACTTGGAACTTGAGCAATGTTTGGAGTAGTAGTAGTAATTTTAGGTAGAAAAGGCATATAAATTTTTGGAGGTAGCTTTCCTACTTGAATGAGTCAATTCTCATCACTAATGGAAAGGCCATATGCTTCAGGAAGAGTGAAAACACCCATGGATTGTAGCATGATGGTGATATAAGTACCAGTGGCTCTCAAATATGTAGGAAACACAAAGGTAGTAGGTGGTTTCAAGGAAGAAGGAAACCTATTCCAAGTATTTTGTAACGTCTCATTGAATTCATGCATTGAGGGCTCTTTGCATCATATTGAGATGATGCATGAGTTAAGTGGGGTCACTCATATCCTCAAATATTAAATTTAGCAACACTCCAAAGTTATCCCATGTTATGATACAACCACCAGGAAAAGTCCTATGCCAGTCAAGTGATTTCCATTTAAGGGACATGGAAAGGAGTCTAATGGAAATATTGACCTTAGTAATAATGTGAAAACTACAAAAATTTGATATATCCCTGATGTGTTCCATAGGAGTAACATGGATTTCACCATTGAATGTAGGAACACTCTTTGTATCATTAGGGGAAATGTCATCATAGGCATCTAAATGGATTGGATTTTTAGTATTTAAGGTTGGGAAGGCATGTTGTCTAGCCATTTTTTCTTTAAAATATTTGTCACTCTCTTGGATTTATTAGCTATCAAATTCCTCTTACTCTTCAAAGGGTAGAATAAGATGAGGGTGTTGAACTTCAAGAGGAAGTTTAGGTTGAAGAGGTGGATTGATAGGATTGAAAATTATACTGTAAGATGACATAGTAAGAACCATGAAGTATGAGCACAAATATATGACAAAATAATGGTCTGTAACTAGATTTTACCTTGAATAGAGTTACCAAATGTTGAGTAGCACACTAATATGTAGTTGATGTTGTCAAGACCAACATTCACCTTGACAAGTTATATTTAGGATGATGGGTCCCACTGGGCATGCCAAAACTATTGTCACAAAATATTTCACCCTATAGGATGTTGTTTAATCCTAATATAATATTTGGGAAACATTGTAATACCTCTAGGCTTGTGGGTTGCCTATAGTAGAGGTAAACTGGTTAACTCCTTGAATTGATCTTGAAGTTCTTATCACCTATGCTAACTGGTTGCTTGTGGGAAAAGGGGAAGAAATATGTAAGGAAATAAAATATTCTAATGGGGTGATACCATGAATATATCCATAAGATCATTATACTTCTTTCACTAATAAATAATACTTGCAACACTAGCTTTAATGTCGTAAGATGTTCTAACATTAGTATTTCAATATAGAGGTGATATGCATGATATAACTCAAGGTAAGTGGACCAGAGGTCAAATTGTAGACTATAAGGACAATTTAACACTTTAAGGGAGCCACACACACTAGCTATACTCTATATGACCTATTATAATGATAACTTCTTGCACTAGACATGAAAGGATAAAGAGAAGTAAGGATATAAGCTTATCACTAGACCTCACCATTCATCACTTTGAACACTTAGAAAAGATGTATATGAACTCAAATAAATATTAAATATATTATGCATATTAAAATTAAAAAATAAAATTATAAGGGCTTCACCATACATGGTGTGTAATTAGATATAATAACCAAAAATGGCTATTACTTATAGAATGTGAGAGAGGAGAGAGAAGAATGAAGCTCAAGAGTCACTCAAAAAAGTGTCAATTTGAGAGAGAGAGAGAGTTAAATATGTATATTAATGAAGTATGAGATAGACCATATAAGGTATATTTAGACAAATGTCCCTTAGAAGCATCAAACTCCCCAAACTTGGCATAGAGGTCTCTCAGCTACCTTCTTGGAAACTACCTTAAACATTGGCTTCTGTTGAGCACTCCATAATAGACTAAGAATAGATAAAATAATTTAAATATAAAAGGGGAGTTAAAAATAGGCTCCAAAATTATTTGGAGGTGTGCCTAATCACTGATCCTCTATTGGACAAGTATTCTCACTGCTTGTAATCATTATCATCCTCCTTTCACTCATCCTTCACACTTGGCACCAAGATGGTCTTCAAGTTTATAATACAATCCATATAGAGAGTGGTATGAAAATTTTAAATATTCCTCATGTCATTATATCCATCATTCAGACATATAAGGCCTCCTAATTGAAGTTCTCACCTTCTCACTTAGTGATCATCTTCTATTCACAATACCAATTTTGACTAGCTAAAGTAAAGGTGATTATAGAGGTACTTGTGTAATTTAATGAGTCAAGGAATGGATATGAGGAGTTATATTAGGTAATATTATATCTTCCAAATTTATCCTCATCCTTTAAAACTTTTATGCACCTGTAAAACATCAAAAACTGTCATGAAAACTAGTTTTGTACCCTGTCTATACAAATAGGGTAGAAGCTAACTTGATGGGAAGGATCCATGGGGAGTCATATACAAGTTAAAATAATTTAACTAACCAAAATATATCATCTATATGTATTTATATCAACTTATTCCCCATTGGGTCATTAACAAGGGTTTTAGAGGGTTTTGAGTAGTTTTACCCCTTAAGGACTATTCATAAAAGTTTGACATTGAACTTGTGAAATAATTACACAAAAGTCAATTTTAGGACCATATAAAACATATAATAACTAATTATTCTCCCATAATAATCATATATATTATTTTGAGCTTTCAAACTTAGCCTCTTGAACTCTCATTTGCATCCTATGCACCCTATCATGTTTTAAAGCCAAAAATGGCTTCTTTGTGACCTTTTATGAAAATTAAAGGTTTAAAATCACATTATAACTCCAAATTTTTGTAATTAAATAAATTTTTATGTTCAATTGGTGTTATAAGTGAGGCTACACCCTTTTTAGGCGTTATGCCTAGTCAAGGCCTAGTAGGACTTGATTGTGTTTGGCTCCTCACCACTACCTCTAAGTGGTTGGTCATGACTGTGAGGTATTACCTATGTTTTTTCATTTCCAAATAAAATTCCTACATCTCCTTACAAGGTTTAAAAACTTATAAACTCATCTCATTTCCATTTAGTCACTCAACCTACATATTTACACTTCTTGGGAGTGCCCTTTATTTGAGACAAAACATAGGGCACTTCCTGTATTGTCTCAAGAAAAAAAGGATTTGAGAGGATTGGGTAGGTATTGGAGACACTCTATACATAATTTCAGGTTTTAACCATACTTATATCACCTTCAAAACTCACAAAACCTAAAGTAGACTTTTGTATAACTCACTATGTGCAGGATTAATGTGTTGACTGTAGGTTAAGGCATGAGCTTAGTTTCTCCCTTGTTTCCCTATCTCAAAAATCTCATGATATGGTCACTACTAATTTAGGGTCATTTAAAACATGTTCATCATCAAATCCTTTTCCAAATATTTCAATGTATACCTTCCATTTGAACAGGCTTAGTTGGTAGTCAACTGTGTACTATGTTTTTTCCTTAAGAAGGAGACCTACCTGTAGGTGTATATTATAGTGTTAGGTCTTGTGTATTGCAGTAATGACTTATTTAATTCTTTTAGGCTCAATTAAAACTCATTTGAACTCACTTTTATGCTTAAATACATGTGATAAGACCAAAATTCCATATTCTAATGACTGTCATCCTATATTTGATTGTAGGTGACCTTTTTGAGGTAAAAGTACACATATGGGTGAATTTTTATGATTTAGTCATGGTATACCATGGATTAGACTCTTATAAAGGTATTTAATCTCTATTATTAGTTACTCACATCCATACTTTGCATTGGATTCAATCAATAGTTAGAATGCCAAACTCTCAGATGTCTCATTCTACAATCAATTATAGACGTCCATCTTGAAGGTAAAAGAGCTACAGTAGGTGGTAGTTTGAATTCAAACCTCGAATATCAAATCCATAACTATTACTTGTGAAATTATTACCATTATTACTTCAATAAAGACCTTTACCATGAGGATGCTCCTATCCTGCCACCTTGGGCTATGAGGTCACTCGAAATTCAAGGTACCACAGAGAACACTGACCTTCTATAGTGTAAGAATGTCTAGAATGGAGCCCTCCTTTACATCACTTATGGGACCAAGCACCCACTCTCCTTTTAAAATTTATTACCCCTACATGATGGATACATGATAAGATCATTTATTCTTGTCTAGATCTCTTGCTATGAAATTATGGAAGGGTCAAAATAAGGCAACATCTCTATTTTGGAGTTTTTAAGGTAACTTGTCCCTAAACTCAGTTTCTCTAATCATGAACCATAATTTAATATTGCCTGCCACTCTATGTATCCAAAATGATTTTAAAGACATTTACCAACTTCTCAATCCTCCATGAAGTTCTCCAACATGCTCAAACTCCTCTATGAAACACCTTAAAGCCTCTATGAAAGCCACTTATAGGTGCATGTGTATGATATAAGGCAGTGAATAAAGATATGGATAATGAACATAGTGTATGGTTCTCCAACCAATTATAGACCTTATAAAAGTATTCAAATGGATCCTTTCCACTTTTAATGACCTCAAACTAGTTCTCATGTCCGCATTCCAATGTGATTAGCCTCCTATAGGGCACTTATAGGTGTACACTAATGGTGCAGGACTGTGTTATGGACTGAATTTGTTATCATAATACATTACATGTAATTTGAAAGATTAGATTGAATTTTTATGTTATAAGATTATGTTTAACACCTATTTAAACTCCTCATTACATCTCCCTAGATGTTATGCAAGATTTCATACACCTAACTGTAGGTGAATACATGCAGAGAACTAACTGTGATAAACATGATTGTATTATTGATTGTGACTTCATTGGTATCAGCATTTGAGAGTGATATTGGAATGAGAGGGTAATTTACATGACATGAAAATCATAAAATACAATATGTCATGATCATTTGAAACCACTATAATAACAAGGACCTTTGTACTTGGTGAAATATGCCTATAACTTAGCAATGGTGATCTCAACCTATAATTTGAGATGTTTGGCTCATCCACTCACCTTAAAAAATGAAAAAATATATGGAAACCATAAATTAAGTATGGTAATGTCTTACATAATCACTTTCATCCATTGGTTTATATGGACCAACTCAGACAAGGATAAAACCTGCAGAGTATGGGGATTAGGATGCAAAAAGAGATAGTTAAATTCCTAGCATTGGTTCATATAACATGGGAAACCAATATTTGAACTCCTACTATGAAATTAAATTGGACCAAATTTTATAACATACCTTAAAGATATTCTACCTAAAACAACTCCTGTTGTCTGTACTATGAGAAAACTTGTTAACCAATTTTTCATGCCAAGAAGAGAAATGGATGAGTAGAATGGTTTTAGTTAATTTTTTATAATTCCAAAGTTGATAAAATGTAGAATTTAACTCATGGAATCTGAAGAGTCATTCCACAACCTTTCACACATGCCACAACACTTGCATAGGTCATATAACTACCAAAACTTCTTCTTTTCTAACTATTTTTTTGATCTGACTTACGAACCTACATATTTTTAGTTAGTATTGACATGACTGACCATATTATGACATATTGGATGTTGAGGAATATTTTAGAAAACTTGTCTTTCATGGAAAACTATACAACCTTCATAAATGACTCAAAATAGTGACCTTAAGTGACATGAAAGACTTAGGACTAATTTTGACTATGACCAAGGTTAATATCATATTAAATGACATCAAATAAGACCAAAACACACCCTATTACATATTAATAGACCCGTAATCAAGTTTTGTAGTATAGGGGGTTGACTTATTTTGACTTGTGGTCAAATAGTCAATAACTATCAAATTAGTCTGGCTAGATGATACATTCAAGTCCAAACAAAAAACTTGGAAAGATTAAATGAATTAATTATCTCAATCATACCAAATTGAACCAAATATTACAATAAATTAGCTTGTCTGTAAAATTCCATCATGGTGGGTGATAATAGTCCTTGAGAGTGTTTTGAAATCTGAAAATGATTTGGATTTTTTTATAATAGTAGGTGCACATTGCATAACATATATACATTAGATATGTCTCATATTAAAAATATGTATAACAATAGTACTAATGTATAGAATTTTTTCACAGCTATGAATTTAAATTTATATAACTATGTGCTTTAGGCAATTCAAAAACTATGTGACTATGGAGAACATGCTTCCAAATCATGCCCCTACTTTATATGGAGAAATTTGAAAACTTAAATAAGTTCCAATATGGAGGACACATTTACAAAACATTCCCCCACTAAATCTGGGTGTTTTGAATACTGAATAAGTATGGAGAAAATAATTCCAAAGCATGCCCCCACTAAATCTAAAAACTATGCCCAATGTGAAGAAAATGCCTCTATGACATACCCCGCTTTGAGATGAGGAAAGAATATAAACATGTAGTTACCTAACCTCAAAAGGATAAGACAAATATATAATCTATGAATGGAATCATGTAGCATATAGAAGAACATGTCTAGGTAAATGTAGCATTGAAGTGCATAAAACAATGTGATCACATGAAGGCCTACTATGAATGATAAAGATCATGGTAATGTTTGGATAGAAATAAGACAAGCTCAATAAGAAAAAAAGCACACACATAAGATCACTCAAAATAAATTCAATATACAATGGTCCTAAGAGACCACAAATAAGGGGCATGTTCAAATGTCTCACAATCAAAGGGACATGCCTTAGTAAAATGTTGACAAAATTAAGAATGAAATATTTAAATGTCTATACAATAAATAATGACATATTTATATGTCAAATAAAAAACACATAGGCATAGGTTTACAAAAAAAAGGAGTGTATTCAAATTCTCAAAGAATCAAGACATTAGTGAGGCAAGACACTCAATAAAGTGCATAAAGGAAAGCATAAACAACCATCATAAACATATCATAGTATCCCATGAATCAAATGTGTTAACAAAAAACTTCAGGTGCATAAAATATCCAATACACTATAGAAGATATAATTATGGATAAATATGTGTAAGTACACATATGAGCTAAAAATATAATAATGTAAAGTGACCATAAAATGATACAACATGAAAGTATCATGATCATAGAGGTGGATGCCCCTGATGTCCATATGACATGAGTAGAGGGAAGGACCAACATTTAAAATAGGAATAGATCATGTATCTATGTATTCATATATCACACTCAAGTAGAATCATGCCACACATGTGTATGTATAAGTAACTTATATGCCATCCATCAATAGTGAATTAACCCATAAATGCCAAGGAGCCAATATAACACATTTATGCTAAAAATACTTTTGGATTTTTGAATATTTTTTATTTTTTTGGTATTTTTAGAATATTTTAAGAGGAAATATCATCTTATGATCCCATCCAAATAAATTTAATATGTATCTCCCAACTTAAAATTTGGTGCAAGGCAATTGTGGTACTACCAAAAAGCTTGTGTAGATGCAATATATATCACTGTAGTATTTATGATGATTTATGTATGTATAATAGGACTTTGAGGTTGTTAAGTATAAATAGAAGGAATATGGGTTTTTGGAACCCATCTATATATTCTCTATGGTTTTTTTGGAATAAAAATAGTAGATACATGTTTAGATGTTTGATATGTCCTAAAACAATGGATAATAGAAGATGAGGATTCTATAGAATCCACTATATGTCTCTGATGTAATGGTCTCTCAAATAATGGCCACCTAGTAAAGGGTATTTCTTATTTATTCCCTTTTTATATGGGTTAAAATTAGTAGGTTTTATAGTTCATTGCTTAGGTATAAGTTTTTATTCTTCAAGAAGATGCTCACTGTAGATTTTGAAAACTATAATTATCCAATTGGCATGAATGTATTTAACACACCCATACACTATAGAAGGTACTACGTAAAGTGTATGGATCCAAGATATTCCTAATAACATATCAAATATTCCCATGGAAGGTATAATTGAAAAGATAGTAACTGCGCAGGACCAACCTGTAAAGGTTGGTCAATCTCTCCAAGAATCATATGAGAGGTCCCATTGAATTCTCTAACTAATCTAGTAGATGGATGAACATTGTGATAAGTATAACCTATATGTGTAAGTAATGCCAAAGTGCAAACATTATCACTTACAACATTATCAATCATAACATTGTGTATAGGATGGTGATCAAGGAAAGCTCAAATGAATAAAGAATGAATATTAGAGTCATCATCCTTAATATCAACATCATTGAAAGTAATATAAGGTCTCTAAACCATAAGAGGTATATGTCATGTATAAGTACCAATAATCCCATCTAAAAAATGCTCATAATGTGATGGAGGAGGATGTGCATTATATCCCATTTGCAATTTTGGTTCCTTCTTATAATGGTTTTGCAAAGGATTGTTAAATATTTTCTATTTTGGGGGATCACTAGGTTGTGAACCTAATTCCTTGGGAGGATCATAAAATATAATAATTTTGTCATCAATAAGGTTTTTGATATTATGCTTTAAGGTAAAGTATATGTTCATATAATGCCCTGGTCCTTGATGATAATAACAATAAGGTTTTGGAAATTATTCTTTAAGGTAAAGCATATGTTTATAGAATGCCCTGGTTTATAATGATAAGCACAATAAGAATTCACATCATATCCTTTGGGTATAGGTATATTCTTATCAACCTATATATGATGTGGGAGAGATATAAGATGACACTCTATTATCCATGAGAGTAATGAAGCTAGAGACTCAGTTGAACGTGTATTAGATAAGACAAACTAATTAGGCTACTATGAAACTATGTTAACCATGGTGATTTTTTGTTTTTAGGCTTAGGAGGTTTTACCTTATAACTTGGTTTTATTTTAAAATTGGTACTGAATGTAGATCTAGCTAGTGTGTTTACTATATACTTGATCTTATTCAATGAAATAAGCTTCATTTCATGGTCCCATACAACATGACATAACTCATCAAAATATTTTAACTTCTTAAAAATAATGGACTCATGTAAATGATACAAAAAATTTGCTTGAATATGTTTTGAAACATCTTATCTACCATAGGATTAGTCATTTTATTCAACATTATCTTGTACCTCTAGACGTATTCATTTATAGGTTCATTTGTTCCTTATTTGATTTATAATTTATAGGAAACCTTTTTGTAAATATTAATGGAAAAGTGTGTCAAAAAATGATTTACAAGAGGTTTGAATAATTTCATAGATTGGAGAGGTAAATCATAGATTACATCAAAACATAGTCCTTAAGGCTTCACAGGAATAATTTGGTCAAAAATTTATCATTGGAGGCATAGTCAAGGCATGATGCAAAAAAGTATACAATATTATATTTAGGATCACCCTTTCCATCATAAAATGTGTACGTAGGTGCAATAAAACTAGTTGGTAAAGGGTGAAAATATATCTCGAGTGTAAAAATATTATGTAACACATATTGGGAATTAATAGCATGAGTAGAATTCAAAGCATTTTGTTCAATGTTTGTAACCTTTTCCTATAAGGTATTTATAACTTGAATGAGTTTTTGAATTGTGGACCCATTGGGATTTAGATTAACAAGCTAATTAGTCACCAAAGGGGATGTAATCATGGTTTGAATAAGCATAAAAACTTGTATTTGAGTTGAAACATTTGTTAGCCCCATGGTAGATGTAGTAATAGTAGTCTTAGGAAACAAAGGCTAAAATACATATCCCTTGACCCCATTATAAGTATTAGGTTTTAATGTGTTCAAGGGGAGGGTTATTGGTATAAGGAGATAACCCATAATTCTAATAGTATGATCAATAAATAGACCTGTTTGGTCATCTATGTTTTTTTTGTTCTTAGTTTCTAAAATGGTTTTTAGTATTTAATTAAGATATTTAGGTTTTTGATGAAAACACTCATGAAATAATTCAATTGAATATACTTTATCATGATATATTTTCTCATGTTCATTGGTTTCATTAGACTGATGGTTTTCATTATTAGAATCTTATTCTATGGTAACAATATGTTTTTCATTCTCAACATTGGTATCATCATGATCCATAGGATTAGGTATCTCATTAGTTTTATACATCTTAGATGGTGTGAGGGGAATCTCAATGTGTTCAATAAGCACACCTTTCAATCTAGGCCTATGCCTAGATTGCATGAAAAATAATATAAATAGGAAATGAAAAAGTACATCAATCTAAAATCCTAGTTTATTGAAAACCCTAGGAATCATAAATGTTTGCATTCATATGAATAGGTTTCACCAACTGTTTAACCCTAAAAATATAGACTAGGGTTATCTAGGGTTAAATGGGTAGAGATAGCTGAGGGCACAAGAATGGTAGACTATCTCTATAGCAAGCTAATTAGATGCTAAACTCATATATAACATATATTGAATTCATTAAACTAAAATAGGATAACAATAGTAAGTAGAACTATGTTAGATATGGAAATGACAAATAAATAATGTACTTGGTTGGTTTTGATGCTAACATAGTTTTAGATCTGGGATAAGTAGAAAGTAGATTGGAAGAGGGTTCTAGAACAGTCACCAAATTTTGGATTAATCTATAAATATCATCTACATTTATATGCTTTTGGGTTTTCTATCACCTTCACCCTAGTGAATTTAGATATAGGTTATGGACTGTCATTATTTATCAAATATAAAAACCCTAGTTCTTCTTCCTCATAGTGGATGTGGGTAAAAATGAGTTAGTGAGCACACATTGTTGAGCTTCCCCAAATACCCCTCTATCAATGAGCACTACCTACATAACCAATACTCTTAATAGGGATTCATAATTATGAAGTTATCCTCTATGTGTTGGCTTGTGTGTTAATCATGCAATGTGTGATAAATAAGTACAATAGTGACCTAGCTTATAACTTAGAGAATTAGGATCTTGGGATATTATTTTAGTACTTCAAACCTATGTATGTGTTGTTATTATGACTAATGTGAGAACAAGATAAAATAAAAAAGCTTTTCTTTATTGAGTGCTTTATTGAATGTTTTTGATAGTTTTCCTTGGTTTGTGTTAGGCGAGGAATGAATGAAGGTTGATATTATATTTATATCAATCCCTTTGGAGAAATAAATTTCATTAAAACACTTAGGTTGACCATTATAATATGTTACATTTGTTAATTAGATAAATTTAGGGTACTAGACACTTATGTCAGAGAAGGACACCTACATTATTAAATGTGTCTATTCAAGACATAATTATCCAAGGAGCAAGAAAGTAAGTACATGCTAAAAACTTCTAGAGGCATAAGATAAGTAGGTTTTAAGAATTTTGGGAAAGATAAAAGGCTTGGGTCATCAATATAAGACTGGTCAGACTAAGAGATAGGCCAAGTGGCATAAGAGAGAGCATATGTGAGACTTGTAGAAGAAAGAAAGGTATATAACTAAGAGGAACAACCAAGGTCTAAGTTTTTCAAGTGTATAAGAATGAGGTGCTATATAATTCATAAATAGTGTCTACATTCCCCCCTTTTAATTTAGTAATGAAATTTCTAGTTTAAAGGTAAAGGAACATGTACCTGGGTGTGTATAACACACCTTGTGTTTGCTTGAGTCCAACTTGAGTGATTTTATAGTGACTAGCCTACAACCAATATCATGTTATAGTATATAATTATTGCATATAATCTGAAATTAAAAGGATTGAAATTGAAAAATACCAAGGTTTAGGATTACAGCTTTATATCGATGCAACCATCTTGCCTTTTCATGTTTTCATTTAAAAGATGTATCATTATGAATCACTAAAAATGAAATTAAGAAAAAAATAAATATAGAAATTGAATATACCTAAGGAGATAGAGAAATATAGAGAGAGAAATAGATGAGGGCCCATGCCCTCAACCTTGGAGAAAAAGATGAGTTTCCACCCGAAAGTTTAGACTAGCTCAATCATGCAACCCAATCATACTTATAACCTAGTGAGTGTGAGTGAACTGAGTCAAATCAAATTATAAAATTGGTAAGGTTGAATGATACAATCAAGTCCAACCTAAAATCTTGACAATATTGAGTGATTTAATCATCTCAACCATACCAAAAAGTGAAAAAACCACTATAGTAGATTAGTTCAATATAGTTCATAAAAGTCTGACCTAGTGGGTGGTGAGGTCCTTAAGAGTGTTTAAGATTTGAAACTATTGACAATTTTTCCCTCACATGTCAAATTTTCACCCCTAACATTCAAAAATTTTCATATCATACTAGTTTGCCTTGCGAGTCATTAAGTTGATCTTGAAAATTCCTTAATGTGATTATTGGAAACCAGACTATCATAACACATCATGCACAAATGGATAGATCAATTTGGTTGTGTATTTCATGAGTGGACTTGGTAAGTTAACCAATGTCAAATAATTACATGAAAATGATATAATTTATGCCAAGATCATCCCCTACAAATTTAATGTCTTGATGATTTTTCTATCTCAAGATATAAGCCTTTAAAAATGATCTAACAAAGTGAGATGTTCCTGGGAATGTCAAGTTAAAGCCAAAAAGAATAATCATTTAGATTAAAAAATCCTCAATGAGCTTTAAGTTGAATAAAGGGTTAACAAGTGGCATGATCTCAAAATCTTGAAGCAAAGATCAATGACATGTGGGTGATCTATCAAGTCAATAAGTCAAAAGAAGATCTATGATGTGTGTTTAATCATGTAGTTAAAGACCAATGAAGATTGCAAGGTCAAAAGGTCAGTAGATCTTGAGAATGAATGATATGAGGATAAATGTCTCAATCATGATGAACTCCTAAACAAATTGATGGAGTGCATTTGATCAGGAAAAAATAGATCTAATGGAGTGCATTTGATCACGTAGTTGTGGATCAATGGTGCAGTCAAAGTCAAAAGGTTAATGAGATCAAATTACACATGAGGTCACCACATGGTGTAAGTAAATTAACTAGATAAAACTGATACTAGGATCCTAAGGATAAATGTAGGGCTGCCAAGTGACACAATCTATAAAGTAGGTCATAGATCAACATAGAAAATTTGATCAAGTTATAAGAGGGTTGATATGAAGACACATGTTCAAGGTGACAATAGTCATGTTTTAAATGGAAAAGATTAGCCTAAGAAGATGCCACGTGGGAAGACATGTTAGATCAAATATTTTTTCACCTAAATAGGTAAATGTATAAATGCAAAGATCAAGATATGATCTAGATTAATAGGAGCAGACCTTACAGAGTCGTAGGATGCCATTAAAGCTCGGCCAAACCTCTCAAAATCTCTCAAATGTAAGTTTTACATCTTGTTCATGATAAAAAAAATCCTAACTTGTGGATCTTCATTGTAAATATGGCTACATAAAAACTAATAGGGGATTTTTTGCATCTATAGTGGACCTATGTTTAGGATTTGGAGTAATAGTAGAATGGTGACTATGAAAGGAATGCCAGAGGAGACACTAGATGAATGAGTTTAGGCAACTATTTAATAACATAAAGGACATATCAAGTTTTATCATGGTGTTATAAGCTTATTAAGGAGATGGAGAGTTGGGAGGCTGAGAAAGACAATCGAGCATTTATAAAGTTTCAAAGTCTTTAGGGGATTTCCCCTTTTGATGGATCATGACTCAGCACCTTCAACAAATTTCTCATCTTCTAGTGCATTTATAAGCTAATGAGAGGGCTTGAGAGCTATTTAGAGCTGATCAATGGTTAATTTTCTAAACAAAATCAATGTTAAATGATCAAAAGTGGTTAAGCCTCATTTATTAGTTTCTACTTGCTTGGTTCCCTCTCTATCTTCCCCTTTTCTTATATATCTCCCATTTTTTCCTAGTAAAAAGAGACTCTTATGCTTTTGGCATGCCTAGGCTATGCCAAAAAAATGTGTTATAACACCTATTTGATGCAATAAAAGATTGAATTCCTCCATTTACACACTAAATTTAAGTGTGTCCCATGAATTTGTTGATGTGGTCAAGTGAATGTATGCATACCTTTGCCTCTATTTGAGTTTTCTCACCTTCATGAAGTGATTTGTAGCTATCATGGGTCACTCCAAGTGCAATAAATAGTTTGTTGATTGGTTTAGAAGTGGAAAACTACCCTCCCATGCTATATTGATAGTTATTTCATGCCATTTTATGAAATACTCATGTATAAGCTGATAAAAGAGTGAGTGAAGTGATATTTATAGTCTTGAAAGTATCTGATACTATGTCTTGTGAAATTGTAAGCATTTAGAATATTGGTACATCACATCATTTTAAATTTTTTCATGCATTATTGTCTATTTATCTCCCTTTTCCAAGTAAGATATTAGTTTAGGTGATAGATCCAAGGGAAAAAACCTCTATGAAGGCTCAAACTCACTATAGGATACCCACAACCTGAGGTTGTTCCCATTTTATGGCTTAGTTGGAGAGAGCCTACATAACTCCCTCTATGGGTGCAAATTAAGACCATAATAGTTTCTAGCACACCTGATGGGACCCATTCTCCTTGGCATAAGTTGAATTTTTGAGCTGAGGAGAAGTGTTTGTAGTGGAAGAAGACATCCACCACCATCAGAACCTAAAGCTTCTTCAAATTGCAGAGTTCATAAATCTAGGCACTACTCTCCTACCAAAGGTTACTACAAGGTCATATAGTAAAGTTATTCCTCTTGAATTTATTGAGTTTCCTTCTAATTCATATAAAAGAGCAAGGTTTAGTAGGATAAGACCATATCCTTAGAAGAAATATTCATCTCTTGGTCATCCTATTATCCTAATTAGTATAATCCCCACTATCCAGATGGCCATTAGAAATCAAGTGTTTGTTTCATTTAATAGAGGTAGTCCATTGAATTTAGTCCATTTTGATGACATTCTTCAATCTAATCTAAAGAGTATCCCATTATTCTCAAGAGAAGATCAAACAAATCCTATTGAACACATCTATGATGTTGCCAACCTTTGTTCAGTCTACAATGTTTAATGTAGCTATTATACTGATTGCTATTTATTTCAAAGGAAAAACACTACAATGGTATAAAAATATCCCACTAAATTGCATTTCTACCTAGGATGAATTATATTTAGCCTTAATCAGACAATTTTATGATAAATTTGATCACCTATCTTTAGTTGAATAGTTGATTACCATACAAATAGCCCCTCATGAGTCTATGTCTAATTTTAACCTTAGGTTCCAAAAGACATGGACTAGGATACCTGTATTGATTAGGCCATCCCCATAATATTCTTTATTATACTATCTAAATTCCCTCAACTCTAATATTAGTGTAATGATGTAGTCAATGGGTGGTATTACCTTATCAGATGCTTATGAGGTTGCAATAAGAGTAGAGAACAACTTGATACAAGATAGTTAACTCTCTCTAAGGCCTCCAATGCTTATATTCCTAGATTTGAAGTCTATAAAAGTTCCTCAAGTTCCTCAAATCCCATATTTAGCTCCTATCCATCCCTTAAAGATTAATTATAGCCCCTTCTAGTCAAGCTAGTCAGATTGGAGAGTTAAAAAGTTTGTTATAATATTTTGGGAATGAAATAATTCAGCTCAAGAGATAATAATACTAGGATAATAAGCTTTATAAATAACAAAATTAGACCACCTATTATCCCTTTAGAGATCAAAGGCCTCCTTATCAAGGGTTTAGAGAAAATTGACCACTCTACCAACCACAAGGAGTCATAACTCAAGCTAAACCATATGCAGATCTTGATCTTAATGCACTTTTATCTTCAAAAGATATTGTTCCCACATAATCTCAAAATAAATTAGTGTAAGATTCAGCTTGGCATCCCTCTAATCTCAATTATTTTCAAAGCCAACCCTTGGTGTCACAAAATATTACTATTCCACTAATGACACAAGAAGAGTTTTCTTTTTAAAGAGGTCAATATCAAGAGATAGTTTGGTACCACAAGGAGAGACTCAAAAATTTCAAGGGTAACATGATGCCATTAATTTAAATTGGAAAATGGATGATCATGTTGCATTCATTCAGGGTGTTGAGACTAGCAATATAAGTGGTCAAGTTGTAGCTCTAACTAGAGCTAAAAGAAGAGCCATTGATAAGGCTCAAAATGTGAAAAATGATTCAAGTACCCCTAACATTATTTCCAAAAGTATCAAATATCAACTTTATACCCCTAAAACATTAAAAAATAAGAATATGAAGGTTGAAAGGGTCCATCAAGTGCCTATAGCTCATGAGTAATCAATGGTTTAGAAGGTGTAATAAAATATTAGTGCGGCTCAATTCAATATAGTGGATCAGATGAAGAAATCTAACATTAGCATTAGTATTTGGGATTACCTCTCTATTCTAGGGCAAAAGGATATGCTCATTCAAGAGCTTTCAACTCTCAAATTATCTCCAAAACTAGTTGAGAAAAGAGGCATTATCCTAACTAATTCATACTAGCCAACCAAATAACAAGTATAATAGGAACATAAGATGGTAAAGTTGGGAAAAACTAAGGTAAAACCAAATAAAACTCCTCCTTTATACCTCTGTTTGATAGTTGGTGACACTTTGGTTCATAACTGTATGGTGGATAGTGGAGCTAGTAACACTCTTATGCCTAAGTAGATTGTAGACAAGTTTGGTCTTATTTATGAACCAAATACTAAGGGAGTATTTTAACTGAATGGGTCACCAAAAAGGATAGTAGGAATAATTAAATATCTGAATTTGACACTACATGCTTGTCCTAATGTTACCATTCAACAATATGTAGTTGTGTTGGAATTGCCTCCATACTTTTCCATGTGTCTATCAAGAGACTTCACCTCAAATATTAGAGAATCCAATCAGTTGATTGGAAATATTTGATATTCAAAACTAGGTATGGTACTAAGGTAGAAATACATTCTAAACCTATTTCATGTTTTCATTTAGAGACATATGTGCCAAGTGTTTTGAACACTAATTGTGCCATATTAAATGAGGTGCTAAAAACAAGTGGAGTGGAATATGAATCACCTTTAGATGGAATCATAGATATGTTCCTTCATAAGTGGGCTTCTAATTTTCATGAACATGATCCTTATAAGCTAATTAAAGAAAGGGGACTTGGTGTTTATTGCTTCCATGAGAATGATGTACTAATTCCAATTATGATGAAGGATGATGAGTCTAGTGATGGTCTTTAACAATTATACTTTGATGGATCAAATAATAAGCATGGTACTAGGTCTGGAATGATGTTAATTTTTACAAAAAAGTAAAGGTATTTTTCCTCTATTAAGTTCCAGTTTGATTTTTCAAATAATGTTGTAGGATATGAGGCACTAGTGCATAGTTTAAAGTGGGCTAGGAAGATGAAAGTCAACACCTTATAAGTTTTTGGTGATAGTAAAATTTTAGTTCACCAAGAAAGAGGTCTTAATGTATGCAAAAATTTATTTCTTAGATATTATAATCATAGGGTGTTGGACTTAAGGATTTTCAAGTTTTTAACATCTAGGCAATATCAAAAAATGAGAACAAAAATGCAGATAAATTTTCTACCATTGGGGAAAAATTTAGTATCGCATCTAATTTAAAAAATTAAAAATTATAGTCAAACATAAAGTTGGTTTTAAGACATTCTATCCCAGATAACCATGAGAATTGGCAAGTGTTTGAATATGAAAATCAAAATTTTAGGTTCTTTCAAGAAAAGGATGAGTTTTTCTGAAAAAATAATCAAAGTTCTTGCAGTAGTATGGTGATCAAATTCTGTAACTAAAAACAAATAAGTTTCCCAAGGGATTGGTTACAGTTGAGAACATATTCAATGGTGATGATGAGTTGAGAAAGGAAAAGTCATTTTTGTCATTAAAAGAACACTATGCCAATATGGAGATTGTAGCTAGTAAGAACTTGAAGTTGGGTAAGGTATGGACTCCTTTATAAAAGGAAGCTTTCATTGAATTATGTACAAGTTTTGTTCATGTGTTTTCATGGTGATATAGTGACCTCAAGGGATTTGATCCAAGTCTAGCTCAACACACCATTGAGTTGGAGGCTAAAACTAAACTAGTGAGACAAAGACAAATGCCTATTAATCTAAATCTTGATCCTTTGATGAGAGCTGATCTTCATAAGTTCATAGAGTCAATTATTATATTTCCAATCAAGTACTCAACTTGGGTGGAAAACCTTATCCTAGTATGGAAGAAGAATGGTGAGATTAGACTATGTGTTGACTTTCATGATTTGAACAAGGCTTCCTTGTAAGATCATTATCCATTGCCATATATGGAACAAATTATGTAGCTAGTTACAGGTTCAAAGATATTTTATTTTTTGGATGGATATAGTGATTAAAATTAGATTTTGGTCAAAGAAAAGACCAATTCAAAACAACCTTCACTAACAGGTGGGGGACATTTGCATATATAAAGATGCCCTTCAATTTATCCAATATTGGAGCAACATTTCAAAGATTCATGGATATGGCATTTCAAGGCCTTTTTAATAGGTTTATAATTATTTATTTGGATGACATAATGGTGTTCTCAAAGATTGAAAGTAAGCACATGGTCCATCTCAAACAGGTGTTTAAAAGGTGTAGGTAATTTGGGGTGTCTCTAAACCCCAAAAGTGTGTCTTCTTAGTTCATGAAGGTAAGATCCTTCGGCATGTGATTTCAAAATATGGTTTGAACATATATCCTATAAGGATAGATTCAATTCTTTCACTTTCCTTGCCCAAGCACAAGAGGGCTTTGCAAAGCTTCTTAAGGAAAATCAATCTTATAAGAACATATATTTCATATTTTACCACTTTAACTAAGCCACTTTCAACCATGCTAAAGATGAATCAAAGTTTCATCTGGTCTAATGAAGGAGTAGAGAGTTTTAAAGAGATCAAAAATGCCATAAATAGTGCTCTTACACTCATAAACCTAGATTTCACAAAGGATTTCATTTTGTATACTTGTGCCAACATGGATACCATTTTAGGCATTCTTATGTAGTAGAATCATGAGGCCTTGGATCACCCAATATCCTTCTTCAATAAAATCTTGTAAGAATATAAAATAAGGTACTCTTTTATCTAAAAACATGTACTTTTAGTTATAAGGTCTTTCAATAAATTTAGATACTTGTTTTATAATAATAAGATACACTTCATGGTGGCCCATTCAAGTATCAAGGAGTTCCTTTTGAACAAGGACATAAATGAGAAGAGAACTGGTTAGATAATGAAGGTAATAGAGTATGATGTGGAAATCAAGGTCACAAATATTATTAGAGGCAAAGGACTATGTGAGCATCTAGCCCAAGACATGTAAAAGGATAATGAAGTGGTTTTGGTGTTAAATGATAAAGAGCTTGAAATTAATCATTCCTTACATTCTAGATGGTTTTATGACTTGGTAAGATATCTCCAAATGGTATTTATTCCTCTCATCTAAGTGATTCAAAAAGAAGATATTTCAGACTATAATCAATTCCATTTCTTCTTGTTGATGGTATTTTATTCAAGAAAGATATCAATGACATGTTATTAAAATGTATATATCCAAGCCAAATGTAGAGATTGCTTGAGTAGTTCGATGATGGATATGGTATAGGGAATTATTTAGGAAGGACCATAGCCCTTAAGATCATGAGAGGTGGCTATTATTATCCTAGCATATTTAGTGAATTCCATGCATGGGTTAAAAAGTGTAAACAATGTTCTATGTTTGTAGGAAAAGTGAAACTTGCAGCCTTGCCTCTCCGAAAAATTATGGTGAACCAACCCTTTGTCTAATGGGGATTGGAATTTATTGGTATCATTAATCCCCCATCAAGTTTAGGACATAAATGGATATTAATTTCTATGTAATAATTCACTAGATGGATAGAAGCAGTAGCATTGAAAGAAGCAAATGAATCCAATGTTCTAGATTTATATGAAGGTTTGCTTACTAGATTTGGAGTTCCTTCAACCATTATTCCTAACAATGCTATGGCCTTTATGGGACTAGGATCAGCCAATGGGATATTTAACATGATGTATATCTCAACACTTCATCAAATTACTATCCATAAGGTAATGGTCTTGTTGAGTCCATAGATAAGAACCTGTTGAAGATCATAAGGACTATTGAAGATAATAAGAGGTCATGGTATTTAAATTTGAAATCATCTCTATGGGCTGATAGGATCACCTATAAAATAGCAATAACCAATTCTCCATACAAGCTGGTAAATGGTAAAGAAGAAAGATTACCTATTTCTCTTGAGTTTCCTATTTTAAAACTATTGCATCAACTAGAGTTATTGGAGAATGAACCAATGGAAATCATATATGCTAAACTTATGAAGCTAGAAGGTGCTCAAAATCAGTCCATGATAGCCATAGAAACCCACCAAGAATAGGTTAAGGGAACCTTTGACAAGAGGGATTCTTCACAAAGTTTAAAATAAGGAGATTTGGTCCTCAAGTGGGATGAGGGTAGAGCTAAACCAGGAAGCCATACAAAGTTTGACTCTCTTTGGAGTGGTCCATATGTAATCTCCAGATGCAAGTCCCACAATGCCTTCCAACTTGCAAAGATGGATGGTGATGAGCTTTCTATCCTAGTTAATGGGATATATATGAAACATTATTATTGAGGAAGCTAAGTTCCTTGTACGTAGTTAGTTAGTTTGTTTTCCTCCAAGTGTTTTTATAGCACATTAGTTTATTTGTGTTTGTCCCAAATAAGTGACTTATTTGCACACTTAATTTGTTTATTTTAGTCCCTATTTCATGTGTTTCCTTCTTTGCCTTGGTGGAAGGAGTTGTCTTATTCTAGGTTAAAAGGGTTTTTTGTAGTCATGAATCATATTCCTCATAATTTAAGAGTCCAAAAGTCATGTAAATGGTTTAGTTTTCAACCATAGCATGCATGCTTCCTAGTTGAGTCACCAAAATGTTGACCATTTTCCTTCATAGGTAAAATTATCACCCCTATCATTTGAAACTTTGCATATCATGTCAGTTTGCCTTATGAGTCATTAAGTTGATCTTGAAAATTCCTCAATGTGATTATTAGAAACTATACTATCATAACACATCATGCATAAATGGATAGATCAGTTTGGTTGTGAATTTCATGATTTCACTTGGGAAGTCAACCAAGGTTGAAGAATTACATGAAAATGATATACTTTGTGCCAAGATCATCCTTTGCAAATTTGATGTCTTGATCAGGTTTCTATCTCAAGATATAATCATTTAAAAATGATTTAGTAGTGTGAGACATGCCCGGGGATGTCAAGTTAAAGCCACAGGGAATAACTATTTGGATTAAAAAATCCTTAAAAATCTTCAAATTAAATGTAGGGTCTATAAGTGACATGATCTTGGAAGCTTGAAGAAAAGATCAATGGCATGTGGGTGATCAACCGAGTTAATAAGTCAAAAGAAGATCTATGATGCATGTCAAATCATGCAATTAAAGATCAATAATGAGCTTGAGGTTAAAAGGTCAGTGAATCCTAAGAATGATGAGATGAAGACAAGTGTCTCACTCATGGTGAAATCATGAGTAAATTTATGGAACATGTTTGATCAAGCAAAAGTAGATTTGAAGGATCACATTTGACCATGTGGATATAGACTGATGGTGTAGGCAAAGTAAAAAGGTTAATGAGTTTGGATTACATACAAGGTCACCATGTGGTGTAAGCACATTAACTAGATGAAACTGAAAACAATATCCTAAGGATAAATGTGGGGCTACCAAGTGGCACAATCTAGAAAATAGATCACAGATCAACATAACAAATTTGATCAAGTTACAAGAGGGATGAGATGAAGACATGTGTTCAAGGCAAAAATGGTTAGGTTTTAAATAGAAAAGATTAGCCTATGAATATTCCACATAGGTGGACATGTGAGATCAAATATTTCACCACCCAAGAAAGCAAATGTATAAATGTGAAGATCAAGATATGATCTAGGTTACTAGGAGCAAACCTTATAGAGTCATAGGATGCCATTAAATCTTGGACAAACCTCTCAAAATCTCTCAAACCTAAGTTTTACATCTTGTTCATGATTGAGAAACCCTAATCTATGGATCTTCATTATAAATATGTCTACATGAAAACCAATAGGGGAATTGGTTTTCATCTATAGTGGACCTATGTTTAAGATTTGGAGTAATGGAAGAATGGTGACTGTGAAAGGAATGTTATAGGGGATACCAGATGAATGAGTTTAAATGGTCATTTAATAACATGAAGGACATATCAAGTTGAAACATGGTGTTACAAGATCATCAAGGATATGGATAGTTGGGAGGTTGAGAAAGATACTTGAGCATTTATGAGGTTTCAAAGTCTTTGGGGACTTTTCCCTTTTGATGGATCACGACTCAACACCTTTGACAAAGTTATTATATTCTAGTGCATTTCTAAGCCAATGAGAGGGATTGAGAGCTATTTGGAGTTGATCAATGATTAATTTTTTGAACATGATCAATGTTAATTGATCAAAAGTGGTTAGGCCTCATTTATTAATTTATAATTACTTGGTTCCCTCTCTCTCTTCCCCTTTTCTTATATATCCCCCATTTTTTCGTAGTAAAAAGAGACTCTTATGTTTTTGGTATGCCTAGGCTATGCTAAAAAATTATACTATAACACCTATTTGATATAATAAAAGATTGAATTCCTCCATTTATAAATTGAATTGAAATGTGTCCCATGAATTCATTAATGTGGTCAAGTGAATGTATGCTTTCCTTTGCCTTTGTCTAGGTTTTCTCACCTTCATGAAGTGATTTATAGCTATCATAGGTCATTCCAAGTGCAATAGATAGTTTACTGATTGGTTTAGAAGTGGACAACTACCCTCACATGCTAGATTGATATCCAGTTCATGCCCTTTTGTGAAATACTTACATGGAAGCTGATCAAAGAGTGAGTGGAGTGATATTTGTAGTCTTGAAAGTGTCTAATAGTGTGTCTTTTGAAATTTTAAGCATTCAAAACATTGGTACATCACCTCCTTTTACATGTTTTCATGTATTATTGACTATTTTTCTCCTTTTTCCAAACAAGATATTAGTTTAGGTGACATGTCCAAGGGAACCATCCCTCTCTATAGGCTCAACCTCACTATAGGATACCCACAACCTAAGGTTATTCCCATTTTGTGGCTTAGTTGGAGAGACCTTGAAGAAATCCTTCCATGGATGTAAATTAAGACCACAACATAAACTAATTTGGATTTTTCAATGTTAGCTACACATTGCATAGAATATATACCTTAGATATGTCTCATGTTGAAACTATGTATAAAAATGGTACCAATGTATATAATTCTACCAAAAATATGTATCTAGATCATATAACTATGTGTTTTGACCAATTCATAAATTTGAATAAGTGTAGGAAACATGTTACCATAACATGCCCCCACTATACATGGAGAAATTTAAAAACTGATATAAGTTCTAATGTGGAGGACATGTTTCCAAAATATGCCCCAACTGTGATGTAGGTATGTTGAATACTAAATAAGTGTGGAGAACATGTTTCAAAAGCATGCCCCCACTATATATCTGAAACTATGAATGTGTGGAAACCCTGTCTCTATGATTGTAGACACCCATTTTGGTACAAGTACACATATTACTAGTATTCTTATATGTATATACCTTATTATATATAATTAGACATATAGTGACATGGTAACTAAGGGACCTCTTTGGTTTTGTCTTATTTCACCTGATTTATCTACCCTTGGGCCTATGTGTTATGCTTGCTTATCCTCATTTAATGTATACCAAAGACCCTTGTTGTGCTTATTTTGTAATTTTTTAAACCCTTAGACACTTGTTTCTATCATGGACACTTGTTTCCATCTTGGACACTAGAATTGATGTTATTGTCTAGGCTTGATGCTATTGTCTAGTCTTATCTTTTTATATTTTTTCATTTATTTTATTTTGTAACCATTTTGTTAGCTCTATTTTCCCATTTTATGTTTGTATTTTCACATGTCACTAAGTTCTAAATCAAAATAAAAAGGTTCCTATATATACAAAGGATATGATCTAATTAACACACCTTCCAATTTGATAAGGCAACTCTACAATAATAAAGTAATGTCTATTTGAAGCTATCAAATTACTATACAATAGTGTTTTAAATATTTGAAGCATTTAAAAGGTCAAATATATTATTGCATCACTTGTTTTAAGGGTTACTAGGAGAAAGAACATATAGTCATGTTGTTACAATTACACACACATGCATAGGATGGGTAACTAAATGTGATTTTAAGGCCCTCTTTAGAGTATTGGATATGTATGTAGCACTTAGCAACAACAAGGTTGCTAGGGCTATCTTGACTCACATTACTAACCCATTTTTTACTAGGTTGTAATAGGTACAATGCAAAAGAGCTAGAGTTTTGTTTATTAACTAGATCTGGCACACATGTGAGCATAAATTGAGACCAAAAAATATTACATAGGGGGAAGCACATGTTTGATCCAAATTTGAGGATAATCCTATATATCTCTCATTGGACACTAGCATTGGATATGAACATAAGTATCGATGTTACTGTCCTAGATTGATGTGACTATCTTGAGGTTATAAATAGTAAAAACATAAAATGAATGAAATCTAGGTCTTTAACATAACCCCATGATGACATCTGACCACTGCTATGAACTATAATAAAAAATAAATAGGGTACTCTCTCTTTATCCCTTAGTTAATTTGTACTTACTATATTTATTACACATGCTAGATTAGACAAATCTATATTATTGACTATATTTAAATGTAAATTTGAATATTGTCATTCCTTCCAAACAACTTTATTTTCTAGGTTATTATCTTGTAAAAATCCTAAAGCACATAAACATTTGGTGAACTCAACCTCTGTTTATTGAACCAAAATCCTAGTTTGTATATTATGGTTTTTACCTTTGCTCAAATTACATTTCAGCTTTCTATATTTTATTTTTTAGACCTGATTTGTGCTTATGTAGGCCTAGTATAGGAATTCTATCTATTCCTATTCTTTAGCTCTTCTACTTGTGCTTTACAAACTTTTCTTAAAATCTTATCTCTTTATGAATTTTCTAGTTCATCCAAAAGTCCCTCAACCAAAAAAGCCACATCCTTTTGATCTTATTTTTTTAATGAACCTGATGATCAATGTATTTCATATGAGGATCTTATGGAACATAAAAAATGAGCTAAAACACTTACTTTTCCTTATAATTATGACAATGAAAGAATAAATGATGCAAATCTAAATGACCTAGTGAGTGATAACAATATTTCTTCTTATGGATATGAATATAATGATATTATTCTTGGCTATGTTGAGCCTTAGTTTCCTAATACTTTGGTTTACAATGATGAAGAGTCTCAAGAACTAATAAATATGAAAAATGATATTATTCCTAGTGTTGAAAATATAATTATTGCATCTCCACCTTCTTCGATTATCTTAACAATTGAATGTGAGATTCCCACTTATAATGTTGACAAAGTCAAGGAGATTGAATGTTTCTCTAATGTATCTTATAATTCAAACATTGAAAAAGTCAAATATGTGCTTTTACCTCCAAATAATACTAGTGTTAAAAATCCCATGTCTTTTTTGCATGATTCAACCACACCTAATCCAAGTTATTCTTCCCATTCATATATAATAAGCAAAATACATGTATTATCTCTCACCCTTTATTTATTGAATGGAAAAATGAGAGTTACAATTAACATCCTAAAGAAACACTTATGAAACTTGTAATGTTTTGGGACACACAAAAAGTTTAAACTCTGCTCAATGTATCTTGTTTAAAGGCTAAATCATATAAATCCAAAACACTCAAAGGTAGAATTCCATTCTCTCTTCATTTGTTGAGTTCAAATGAAAGTGGAATTTGTGTGTCCACTTCCCTCCCCCCACTCATGATATTGAAAATGAAATGCCAAATGTCCCATTTCCTCCCTATTTTACATTTTCAGCTAAATAAGAGCAAACATTTACAAGTGAAATTATTTCACCAGTTCTTATTAAAAGTAACCAAATTACAAGTGAAGTAGCATCTTGTAATGGAAATGTTATTAGCCTTTGTGATATACAACATGAAATACTTACCTTTATAACCATGGGTACTCCTTTACCAGATATTACAAACCCATATAATGATTTTTATCTTGAGAGTGGTACAAAACCCACAATACCTATGTTTCATGTGAATGGTATTTTACAACATTTAACATAAACTTAAACCTCTCCTCATGACATTTTATCTATTATGACCACCATGACATAGTTTTAATAACAAGTCAATGCTCTTAAGTTACAAGTTTCTTATCATGAGGTTTTTTTTTGAGGAGAATACATTATTAGGATAACCTATTTCTCGACATGTGTTTGAATATATTTATCCACAAGACTTCATAATTCTTGACTTATTTTCCTTTGATGGTCAAGTGGACCTTTCTAGTTATTTGCACCAATATATACACTCATTTGGACATTGGGCCCCCAATGGAAGCTTGCTATTAAAAGCTTTCCATTTCAATTTAAAAAAAGGAGATCTTGATTGGTTTTATAGCCTATTAGATGGTTCTTTAAAAACTTTCAATATACTTAATGATGTGTTCCTATCATATTTTCATCAATTTACCTTACCTAAGTTACCAATATAACATTTGCAAACTTTGACCAAAAATGAGAATGGATATCTATAAGACTATTATTTGATTTAAGGATGCTTTATATTTGTTAAAATATATACCCTTATATTTATAATCTAGTTTATATTTAGTAGGGGTATTCTCTCTCACTTAGAGAGAGAGAATTTCACAATCCCTTTACTTCATTTGTGTTTTATTATGTTTGGGAAACTAAGATTTAGTTTCTAAACAATAAAAGGGATGGATTAAGGGGTAAAATATAGTCAAGTATAATAAAACATATATTTATACCAATTTGACCAAATTAGTTACATGGGGAAAATAAATGACTTATTTGGGAAAAATAATTATCTGTAGGTTCTGGAGCAGTCCAAAAATAGTCAAGAATAAGGATTAATTTCTAGATCTACAACTCAATTTGATTTGGATAGGACCACCAAGTTTGGATATGAGCATCCATCACTATTGTCTAGACAAGAGTACCCATCACTATTATTCAGATAGGAGCATTCATCACTATTTTTTAATTCCAGTGCAATTATCTATTTTGATTTCTAATATTGGATTTTGATGCAGTTTGATTTTGGGGTCCTATAGGTGTCCTTATTTTTTTATGATCACCTATTTATGCCATTATATGACCTATTTTCTTCTCCAAACACTAGGTCTAACTACACACATGAAACAATAAACATATCAAAAGCCAAAAGGGAAAAATGGGTTAGGGTAAGTAAGATTTCATGATTTAAAACCCCTGCTATCTTAATTTCTATCTAAATTAACCTTCAAGCTAAGGTCTTAGATCAAATGTAGTTCTCCCTTAAGAAACGTGCATAATCAACATGCATGGTAGATTCAAGAATGAACTTTTGCCTAGGCCCTTCTTTGATAAAACATGCAAATATATGTGTGATGTAAAATTGTAAGCTATAGTATTGACTGATTTTAATTATTTAGTGCACCAAAGTAGTAAGTATTAGATATAAAATGGCTTGTGAGGTCTTTTATATAGGAGACTCTTTATTTTGAATTTGGGATCTTTATTCATGCCAACCAACATCAAAAAGATAAAAACACTTAAGAGAGGAGATAAGAAGGGTTCAAAACCCATTAAGCAAGAAAAATGACCATTGGATAACAATGCTAGGGAGGATAGAAGCATCGAGTGCTATAGTCCATCAAAATTATATTGTCCAAGACTCAAAAAAATAGGCTGGGACTAACACATGCCAAGTCTGGGGGTCTTTGGAGGTATAGATCAGTTGACTAAGATAATGAAAAGGTGATAAAAGTGAGAAATAAGACCAAGACAAGAAAACTAAAGACATGGCTTGTGTGAACAAGGCTCGTATTATCCAATCAGAGTCTCCTGTGAAGAGGACTATGAAAAGATATGATATGTGTGGTTGTTTGACCAATTTAGGGTGTATACATTTCCCCCCCTTTTATTCTAGTGATGTAATGAAATAAAATACTAGAGTAAAATAAAGAAGAAGAAAATGTGTACATGAACCTACCTGTGTGGAGGTGAATTTGCTATAAGGGCCCAACTCACTTCCTGGCAAGGGAAGTGGATGGAGAGTTGAATAATACCTAGAGAGAGAAGGAATCCATGGAGTGAATGCCCCTTGTACTAAATCTAAATGTAAAATCCATGTATCATATAGAAGGAAGGAAATGCTTTCCCCTTTTACTGAATTTGACTAAATATGAGGAATGATCAGAGGCCCAAAACCAATGTCTATCCCTTGTTTTATATAAACTAATGTAATCTAGATGTATTTATAAAATCTATATGTTGTGAAGAGCAAAATTTGTCATGCCCACACTATGAATATCTAAATTAGAATTGAGAAGTGTCGAGAGGCTCAAAACTAATGTCCTTCCTTTATCTTCAAAAAAATCATGTAGTCTAGATCCGAGTAATAAAATGGACCAACTGCTATAGATACTCATATGATCCAACTTGGTGTTAACCTGGGCACAACTAGGTGTAATCTAAAAATTTGGTCATTGTGCAAGAAAAGAATGACATGTCTTACCATTCCATATAAATAATATTGAGTGATGAAGAACATGAAAATTTGTGCTATGCCCCTAAATTTGGTATGTGAGTGATGCATCTACATAATCTGGTAATCTATATAACCACATGTGCTATGACATATCTTTTATGCCTCATGTGCAAAATTGGAGACTAAAACACTGTGCTCTACATTATGCCTATAGTCTACTATTTGATTTTATAACTATTTCATGCTATATGAAGCTATATATGTGAGATGTGTAACATGTATATACCCCCAAATCTAGTATCTAAGTCTGTATCTATATCAAAATCATTATGAATCCATATAATCTAAACTATTATATCTAAATAGTCTATGTTTTTATCAAAATTATTATGAATCCATATAATCTACACCACTATATCTAAATAGTCTATGCATCTATATAAAAATCACTATTAATCCATATAATCTAAACCACTATATCTAAATAGTCTATGTATCTATAAAATGAAGGTATATCTCTCTGCATGTCTTGAGTAATGTTGAGTGACCCACATAATTTGAGTCACTATATATCTCAACTAATATAAGCTAATATAAATTTTAGATGTGTAAAAACCATGGTGTATCCACTTATGAGAGTGGATGGGTATGCTAGGTAAGTGTACAAATAGGAATAGTATGAATGATGCCCCCCTTTTGGGGAGATGGACAAAATCTATGATAGAGGAGGTCAAGCTAAAAGTGATGATTAGTGGTGTAGTAATAAAAATAAGGTTGGTATGTTGTGAATAGATTGAAAGGTTGTTTGATTGATTAGATTGTGTTATTAAGAGAAGAACACATTTTGATTGGTGATGACCAAGGCACATGTCTGAGTATAAGATAAATATTGAAATGTTCATGCCATAGTAGGCAGATAAGGTAGTAAGATAGATAAGTTCGAGTGATGTTGAAGGTATCATTGTCATTATTTTGTGGAAGGAAATGGTTTAGAAAATGGAGTTATGAGGTTCTAGTTATGGGTAAAATGGTATTTCATTTTGAATGAAAAAGTTGGTTAACATAGGGAATTGAATTGATTCTTGATTCATTTGTGCATTGACTAGGTTTAGATTTTGAGCTCTAGAGTGAGAAAAATGTTAAGGAAATGAGTACCTACCATGACACGATCCAAGTAGCTAGCAGCCTAGGTTTAAGCTGGTGGTGATGTGACCCTGGTAAGTAGCTAAAATGCTTAGTTTTTGTCAACTTTTAGGCCTATTTTAGTGTTTTTAAGGGCTTAAAAGTATCTTAGGATGTTTTTTATATTTTTAGTACTCCTATCTAGGGATTAAATATTCCTATCCTTTTGGGGTGCTCCTATCCAACACTATTGTCCTTACTAAAACACTATTATCCAAGAGGTGAAATTTTTCTATGATGCTACTTTGATATTGACTATTGTGCTAGCTTGGCTTTTAACTTGATATTGTTGATTGATAGATGTTCTATTTTTGGTGATGTAGGATGAGGCGTAGATGAGAGTGTTCCATAGGGGTTGAGTGATGAAGATATTGAGGCTGCTACTGCTATCTAAAAATGAGAGAGTAGTTATGGATAGGGTAGGGTTGGGTTACATGTGTGACCTAGGTACAATGTAGTGGGGACCAATATCTAATGACCACCTTATGCAAGAGGTAGAATGTGGATACATGTACTTTCTAATTTATTATAGGGGAGATGACTATGACTTTGGAGGATGTGTATCTTATACTACATTTACTGATTAGTGGGTAGTGAGTGATGGTATAAGATGATATGGTTGCTGATGTGATTGATCATGCATCTTTGTACTTTGTTGGTGTGTCCTTGGGTACACATGGGAGAGGTATTGATAGTGATGTGCTACTATCAGTCATTATGTAGTCTAATGTTTCTTACTTGCAAAAGTGGTTATCTATTTTATTGGCATCTTTTGTTGTTATAGATGGGAGTAAAGTATCTATTGCATATAGGATGCACATGATTATGAATAGTGTGGAAGTATATTGCACTATATTCTTGTGGGGTAAGTAAATATATAGGTTTACACAAGAGTCACTCAGTGGTGAGGTGAGTGTAGCAACCTTATTGCATTATTGGGCCTATGAGCACATAGTAGTTGTGTGGTCAATTATATTACTAAAGGTAGAAAGGGCACCTCCACAACCATTTGAGGAGTGTGAATGAGCATAGTGGCTATTCAATCCCATGGGATAGACCTTTATAGGTGGGTTTTAAACATATTAGAGGTTAGTGAAATCATATAGAGGCCTTAATAATGATTTCCCAGATGTGTAGAGGATGGAGTACAACTATAATACATGAGGGTCAACTATTAGATACATGACCACTGGGGTGGAGTATATGAGCACTTTCAATATGAGTGTGTCACTAGATAGTTTTGGGTACCATAAGATGTGCCCCTGGTATCATGGGTGTGGGTGAGGAGTGCATGAGTGTCTATAAGGGTATGAGCTCATATGAAGCCTACTAAGGTTGAGCTCACACCATTAACTTTGGATGTGAGGGATGTGATCATTTATATTTTGGATGGAAATGATGTTGGATGTATAGATGCATATACTATGTGGTGAGCTAGGCATTAATGGGATTTGTTATACCCTATTGATGTAGGCGATACTCTAGAGTATGAGGATCCTGAGCTGATCCAGATGATGGGAGGTAAGAAATGATTATATTTGAACTGTGTATAAATTTATGATTTTATTTTTATTTCAAAGTATATATCTAACATAGTGTCATAATTTATGTGAAGGTGAAGCGAGAGGTGCTCAAGATGGAGCACAGGCTAGTGTAGGAGGTGGAGATGATGATTATTAGGAGACAGTAATCGAGTGAACACTCCAAGAGCTCATATGACATGTACCTAATGATGTAGTGGAGGAAGTATTGATAGAACGAGTGATGGTCACAACCAATATCCATACCCATATATTTCATAGGGTTTCTATAGTGATAGTTGCATATTTTAGGGTAGAACAAGAGAGAGATGAGCTGAGAGCTGATCTAGATAGGCATAAGATACCCAGACCTAATTTTGGATTTGTTAGTATGAGGATCATGGATGAGTATACATATCTTTAGAGATGATATATGGACTTGCATGAAGATCATGTTTAGCTATTGGAGAGAGACAGAGAGAGTTGTTATAATAGGTATGCAATAGCTCAAGGAGGTGTGGGACTATCGAGTGCTAGGGTAGATTATGGGACTAACACTGGTGGAGAGAATGAGACTAAGAGTGAGGTCATAATTTCCATTTGTAATTGATTGTTCTTGATACTAGTGTATATTTATTGAAAACTTGTTATATATATATATGGATACTTGTTTGATTTTGACTCATGCATATTATGTTATGAAATTTGGAGTATATTGGCATATTTGTTACAAATGGTTGATTAGAAATAGTTGATTTGGCATTGATGTTGAGGTTACATATGTTTGGTAAGATGGTATTTGGGATGTGATTTTATTGTTGTTTATAAGTTCAAAGTGTGATGCTAGTTTTGATTTTGAATCATATGTGAGTAAAAACTTTATTGTTTTATAATTGGAAAATTGATTTGATAAATTGAACTAGTTTAAGATTGGTAAGATTGGGATTTGGATAATTTATTTTGGCTAGGGATGGTTATTTATAACTAGGAATGTTAGCTATTATTAAAAGGGGATGTGCGATATCATTCTATATATACCATTCCCATGGCTACTATATCACTATCTGAGCCCTAATGGCCAACTAAATAAGAGGCCATACTACTCATGCTATGTAGGAACATGCCCTGTATCTAATGATGTCTATGGTGTACTAGCTATAGCTATACATAGATACTTTGTAATATTCAACCTCAATGGATGTGCTACTAAAACTATGTGCTATGAAAGAAGCTCATCTATCTACAATCATAGTGGATTACTATATGAAATAACACATTGTGGCCTCTGTTGTGATGCATATGATTGAGCAATAGATTGAGATGGAACTGTAACCTATGATGGGGGATCATCTAATATCAATCATAGTAGGTTTCTATGTGAAATAGGTCCCTAAAAACTTGGCTATAGTGAATATATATCTAGAGAAGTACTCTATGATGTTGGTTCATCTAATATTAATTATAGTAGGTTGCTACATGAGATAGGACCCTAAAAACTCTACTATGGTGCTTATGACTATGCTAGATATGTATATGGAACTACACTATGTAATCCATGGACTACACTACTATATGTAGGCTATTCTCATTATATAGGTCTCCAAACCCCTTGATTAGGTGGGATAAGAGATCTCCTATGAGGCTCTATCCTAGAAATTACATTACTCTCACAATGAGTAACTGATGATTCCTATGAAGGAATGCCCTAGGATGAATCAGTAATGGAGGAATGAGGTTTATGGATCAATGGAAGAGATATTTATTCCCTTAGTATGAATGCTATGATGTTTTTATCAACACATCTATTAATACAGTCCCCGATTCTATAATAATAATTGTCTTTGTGTCCATGAATATGATGATATTTATAAAAGGGGGAATGTGACTATCTATGTAAGATATGTGGAGCTCGATGATGAGTATAATGTAATGTGATTAACACCTATATAGTAGTGACAATAATATGAAATATGGGCTATGCCATTCTAAATCAAACTATAATGGTGCCCTATTATTATTATTATTTTCTATAGTACATACTATAGGTGGTGTTTTGAAAACTGGATCCCTTTTCTTAACCGGTTACTTCTCTAGTTGTGGTCTCCTATCTTATTTGGGACATGGTGGATGCTATGTGCAAGGAGTTATATATGGAGGTAATGATGTGAAATCTAGAGTAAGTTGATCAACTGAATCTAACTCAATCAATCCCAATTTCTTCTCCAAGGCTAATACTATATAACATAAGTGATTAAAAGAGGACCTTGTCTAATGTATGCTCCAAGAGGGTGGTGAAGACCCTTAATAAAGATATGCTGAACCTATAAATCTATTGGTTTATAGATCAAGCATAATATGTAAGTCTTAAATCATAATATATAGTCACTAACTAGCTCTGAAGGATTTTAATGCAATGTAGCAAGTTTCTCATATGTAACACTAGGGCCCATGTTTGCTATGTAATATTTGAGAAATGTCTCCTCTAAGTTATCATATGTATGCAAGGAACCAATAGGGAGTAGATGAAAGAACCAATTTTGTGCATTACCCACTAATGTCTGTTAGAACAACTTAAGTAGAATCAAAAGACTCACATAAGATGACAAATCATTTTGAAAGGCTTTAAGGTGTATGAATGAATTTTTAGTTCCATCAAATTGAGGTAATGATGGTATCTAGAAGTGTTTAGGTAATGAAGCTTTGACAAATGTCTTCAGAAGAGGGTTGGTATGCAAGTAATTGGCATCCATCCAAGACTTATAAGCCTTGTTTTCCAAAATAAGGAGATGTAATTGATGTTGTAATTCACCAACTACATGTCTCACCCAAGTCTTTTCTTCTTGACTGGTCTTTTTACAATCTCCTTGATCTCACCTAGGCCTTTTGCATCCTAGTCTTTTGATCTTTTTCTCAATCCTACAGCAACTCTTTATACAACACTTCATCAAATACAAATCACAAATCCAAGCTTACCTTGCTTTGGATCTTCTTCTTGAGCATTCACTTGCTCCCTTACTTTTGAGCTTCTCTAAGCTTCTCTTCTCAATTCTTCAAACTTCATCCTTTACCTCACCTAAGTCTATTTCACCTTAGTCTTTTGGCACACAATCCAAGCTTTTTCTTGGATCTTCACTAAACCTTCCTTGGCTTCTTCTCTTCTTAAGCCTCAATGGCTTGGATGCCTTGAACCTGCAACTCCTTCACTTGATTGCTTCTCAACACAATAACTCAAATCAAATAGAAAAATTATTCATACCTTTTCTCCCCAGGGTCTTCTAATGCTTTGTCCTACTGATCCTCTTGCCAAATCCTGTAACAACTCATTAGAAATCACAACCATCAACAAATTGTGAATTCCCAAGAGCTTCAAGCTCTGATACCAAATGATGAAGCTACTATTTGTCTTTCATTGTTCATGGATTTAGACCATCTCATAACTGACTGGAGTCTTCATAATTATCAGTATTGTATACAAATTATGAAGAAGCATACTACAAATTTACTGTCACAAATCATCCCTGTATAAGTTCTAGTATAAAATATAAAGTCATGATTGACAAGCTCCACTAACATACAGTAAACGCATACACCAGATCTGCCTAGAACCATATGCTCCGCCTAGTATAAACTTAATAATTGGAGTATAAAATAATTGACACAATAAATAGACAGCAATCTGGAACTCATTGAACTTACTCATGAAACTAGTAATCTTTTCACCCTGTGAATAGAAATGATAGACCTCTACACCGTATTGTTGTATCAAAGATGCTGCTCATAAAAGTCTATCAACAATGAAGGATAATTAGACATCAAGAATTTGTTGTCCACCATCAGCTCTTCAAACTTTTTTAAAAAATGACACGAACCTCCTGTTTGTTGTTTGAAGCAGAAGTGTTGTAGCTTATTGCCTTGAGTATTTCAGTTATGGCTGAAGTGAAATAATGATCCGTGGAAATCGATGGAATGTTGTTTATACTAACTCCAACAATCAACAGTGCCTGATAATATTTCTTGTGCTTTTAGAATGCTTTTTTGGTTCCATGCCGCTTTTCCTTATTTCTTCAAAACCCTCAATGGTAAGCAAGAAAATATGGCTTCAGTAACAACTACTTACATTGCATTTATGTTCCATGAATAGCTATTGATCCAAAACAAATTCCATTTTACCCAGTCTGTGTGTATTCTTGAAATGTCGATCCACGCCAGCACATTGGTTCCTTACTTGCAGGGCAAACAAAAGTCAAAGCTAAAAGCTTGAATCATACTTTCTTTACGGGTTACAAAACAATATTATTAATCCATGCAATTTTCCAACCCCAGCTTGGCAATTCGGAAAGAGAATGCAGTGAAGATCGCTTTCATATACTCATTGGAGCAAACCAACATTCCCAAAATTAGATTATCAGATATTAACTCAATAGTCATATAAATGATTTCAATTATTCTTTTTTTTAACTGATCGACTCAGAATAATGACACAAATAGACAGTAGATTAACATATCTTACCTTTTTAATAAGTATTAAGCTTCCATACAACTAAATCCACATTCATTGTTTCTCTGTATCAAACTTTTCACAACATAGACTTCTACAATTCCTTACACAGTCATATTCTGAGCACTTCAATACACAATTTTATCTCATAGACATATACATAGATTTCTGTCTTTTCAAACCTCTACTAATATCTTCCTTTTCATTCATCTTCTCTCTTTTTCTACATTCCCCTTCTCAGGTCCTTCCTCTTATTCGATCCCCTGCATATCTTTTTATAACTGTTCCTTGGCCTTTGAAGGCCTTATTGCAGACTTCCACACCACCTTCGCTCCTTGCTCTCTCTCTTTTTTTTTTACAGCAACTTCCCTCAAATGAGAGGTCCTTCCTCTCTTTTTCTCCTTCGCTACCTTCCTCTCATCCTTCTCTATAATAATTTTTTCTTTTTTTTGCTCTTGTTAAGATTCTTCCTTTCTAACTTCTATGCCCAATTTTGGGTTGAAGGTAAAATAGAAATAGTTTTTAATTTTTAACAATATCCTAAGGTTGAAATCATTTCAACCACTTCCCCCTTATTTGCTCAACAGCCCAACAATTACCTTTTTACTTTTATTTTTTTTATATTTATTCCTCCTTAACAACATTTAGGAGGGAAAAGACAATAATATGAATTCAAATACAAACGAAGACATGACTTGTCATTTTAGATGCTCCTGCATCAGATCTCATATAATGGATGATCATAGGTATCTCCCTTTTTTGGTGTTTTATAACCTTAAGTTTCATCTTTTACATTTTTTGCATCATTATTAGATGGGTTAAAAAGATACATGTCATGTTCCTCCTCATGTTTTTCATGTGTAGTATAAGAAGTAATTTTATCATTTAGAATATGTATTAATTTATCTTCATGAGGAAAGGAAATACCTTTTTGATTTGGATCAAGTTTTTCTTCCATTTTGTATAGCCAAAGAGTTCCTAGTCTAAGCTCATATGGAGATGTGGTGGGCATAAACTAAACCCATGTTTGAATTACTTTAGTACCAAAAGAAATTAGTATTATTATGTTTCGTAAAGAGTCTTTCCAACATCCTTTGTTTTATAAATTTGTTAGAATGAAACCAAATTTATATAATCATATTACATTGGAAGTAATTTTTGCTTGTGTAGGATCAATATGGTCATGCCAAAAATAAGCACCACCCATGTATAAGGTAATTGTTAAATCTTATTAGCATGGATGCTTTTTGTGTTTTTCACTTTGAGATTCTTGCATAAGACGTGGAGTTTGGATCGGTCCCATTAGCATTTGTAAACTAGTCACATATTAGGAATACCACATTATTGTTCATAATGTTCCTTAGGTAAGTTATCTCCATGCTTTGTGTGAGGGATAAAGTTTTTGTATTTAGAGGGAGATATGTTAAGTTTTGTTGAATGAGTAATTGTGAAGGAAGCATATATATGTACATCATTATATAAATGGGTAAATGACTCATATTATTTATGTAATGCTCTTTCCTATAATGGGGAAAGAAGGCCTCTACTAAAGATAAATTACAATTGTAATTCTAAGTGTCTAAATACTACCTCATAGGATGTACTTATGAATCAAATGGTATAATCTTGAATGGATTCACCATCACGTTGTTTGAAATTGTGAAAAATTATAATGTAAGTTTTGGCACCTTGTGGATATTGGAATCCATGAATAATGCATCTTCCAATTATAAGAAACTATCTAAGGAACCCTTTGGTAAACTATAGTACCAATTTTGAGCCTCATAATAAATACTCATGGAAAAATTAGAAAATAGTTTGCCATCTTGTGCCCATTGAAAAAAATAATTTACATAGGTAATCATTTTGTCGAATGGGTCCTTGTGTCTCAAAATGAGAGGTAAATATGGTATTTTAAAATCTTATGGATAAGGATATTCAAGCATATATTTTTCAAGAGGTTGATTATTGAATGAGATTATATGCACATATTATTATGCCATAGACATTTGAATTTGAAGTATATAAACATGCTTTTTTAGATCCCTAATAGTTGTCATCATAGACATAGGATATTTCATAGGAATAGATGTGTTTATCATAGGTGTTATCATTGGTTTCAACCTTCCACATTTTTTAATCTAGGCATATGAGTATCATCAACCTTATGTATAACAAGTGAAAGTTCAGATCACTAAGTTTAGGATATTTATGTAGTGGTATGGGATATTTTAACTTTGGTACTTTTGGTATGATAATTTAAGCTTGAAAAATATTTAGTTGAGGTCCCTTTTTTGGTACAGAATTTGTTTTTGATAAATGTAAGAGGGAACCATCATTTTTAATAAGAGGAATATTTTTTAGGAATGTTGGAATTATGAGGGTGTGAATTAATTTGCTTAAAGTCATGTCCCCCTTATAAGTTATTTATAAATCATTCATTATTTCTTGATGTATTTGACTAAATTTGTAGTGATCAAATGAAGGATCCTCTTAGTCATATGTACCCATTTGTGTGGTAAAATGTGCATGAAGGGCATGCTTGGATGTCTTGTCTTTTTAGGGACTCATGAAATTTTCTACAATTCCTAAGCCTTTTTGAGATATATTATTTATAGGAATAACAAGCTAAACTATATCTTGCTCATGTTTTCCCAATCATTGGCCTTTATATTCATACTTATACAAATATTAAAGACTAAAATCATATGATGGTTTTGTAGGAAGTATGGGTAAATACTCTTTATCTTTGTTAATATATCTCAACATGTCTCTTGAAATGGTGGGAGCATAGACTTGATTAGAAGGATAGCAGCTACCACCATTCAAGGCATTGAGGTTAGAAGCTTTTGTAGTTGGAAGGATATAAGAGTAATCAATGTTTACCCCTTATTTGATATAAATTTGGAGAGTTTCATAATCATATTCATAAAATCAATCAATATCATCCATGATAAAAGATATGAATTAAATAAATATTAGGACAGAGTAGGTAATAAACATCCTATAGTGCATGCTTGGCTAGAAGTGATGTTCAGAGACTGGGTTTATCAAAATTTTTACCCTAAAATTAGATATGGGGGGGTACATCATACCTTATAAGTATAAGGGTTAAAAATATATAAATTATAATGCACAAGGTTGATAATAAAATCTACAATAGGCTAATTAGGTGCTAAACACAAATACAAACATATACTAAATTTATTATGTTGAATATAGGCTAAATATAGAAATTAAAACTAACCTATGCATGTAAATGATAAATAAATAATATACTTAATTGGTTTTGATGTTAACACAATTTTGGATCTAGAATAGGTAAAAATAAGGATGGAAGGAGCTTCTAGAATAATTGTTAGATTTCATATCTAACACTTCTAGAGCTATAAACACTAACATCAACCTAGGATGGTTGCATCAATATTACTATCTGGGTTTGATGTAAGTATCATGTATAGAATACTTTCTAAAAATATATGTGACCACCTGAATGCTTCTAGGTTTGACTTCATCTTCACTCTAGTGCATTCAGATCTATGTCATGGATTGTCACTCCTCATGAATTTGAAAAATCCTAGTTCTTCATCCTCATGGTGACCTTGGGCAAAAATGGGTTAGTGTTCCCGTGGTGTTGAGTTGACCCCAAATACCCCATTGTTAGTGGGCACTACTTACATATACAGTACTCTAGAAGAGGGCCTTAGACTCATGTAGTTCTCCCCTATGTATTGGCTTGTGTGTGAACCATGCAATATGTGATAATAAAGTACATCCATAACCTATCTTATAACTTATAAAATAGGGATTTTGGGTTGTTCCTTTATTACTTTAGACATGTATATGTATTTTACGTATGATTGGTGTGGAAATAGGGAATATTTTTTCAATTTAATGTTTGATAGAGTGATTTTGATTAGTTTCCTTGGTCTCTATGGCCTTTCTATATGTGAAGAATGAATGAGTATCGATATTGTATTTATATCAATCCCTTTTGATTGATACTCACATTAAATCACTTAGGCCAATCATTAGGATACATTTCATTTGAAAATTGGATGACTTTAATGTACTATACACTTACATCCAATCAAGACACTAACATATATGCTAGTGTCTATCCTCAACGTTAGTGTCTAAGGAGTAAGAAAGTAGGTACAAGTTTAGAACTTATTGGTATGGAAGATAAGTGCATTTTAAGCATTCTAAGAAAAATATAATACCTAGGTCATAAGCATAAGCCTGATCAGACTAAGATAAATAGGCTAAGGGGCACAAGATAGAGCAAATTTGAGACTTACATAAGTGGGAAAATGTCCAGAACTGAGAGCAACAACCAAGGTCTAATTTTTCCATGTGTACAAGACTAAGGTGATATATAATTCATAAATATCATCTATAGTGATCATAAAAAAATATAACATGGGTGTATCATTATCAAATAAGTTTATGCACCTAATGTACTTAAGACATGAATGGAGGTAAGACCCAAAATCTATATGTAAAAATATCATGTATCTAGGCATGCATGTATCACACTCAAACACAGAATGAAATATATGTGGATATAAGAGAATAATTATATGTTATCTACTAACATGACAAAAACAACATATACATAATAAATCATACAACTAGGAACATGTTGAAATGTTTTGGTATTTTTGAATCTTTTTGGTATTTTTAAATATTTGATTTATTTGAATTTATGAAGCTTAATTGAAATGAAAGGAGATTATTCCTCCCACTTGGAATATAAGGGCATATTTGATGGTTTTACAAGATCATATTTTTTCCACCAGTGTTAATGCCACATCATTTTTAGTGATTTTTTATCATTTGTCAAAGGAATGTCATTTACCAATTTTATAGATTTATCATTATGTCCATCATGAAATATGTGAATTAGTTTATTTTATAATTTTTAAGTAAGACACATATGAATGGTATTTCTTTCATTTATGTTGCCTAATATTGTCCAAGATAAAATGTGAGATTTGGTTTGGTATCCATTACCCATATGATGGTATTTATTAATTTAGATCTACATGGTATGGGTAAGTAAAGATATCTAAGAGATTCAAACAAAATAGAAAAAAAATTACTTCTTAAATAATATGCTCCAATGTTAATAATTAAACATTACAAAGAGTATCCTAGTTTTTTATCTCAATCTATAAATGTGAGAAAGAGACACTATCAATGTTTCCAGTGATTGTTACATTTCATGCCTTTATTGCTTTGCAGTTGGTTTTGTGTGGAAAGATTAGAATTATTTGGTAATTTTTATTCTTAGGCACAACTTTTATGCACCCCTAAACTTTGTATTTTTAAATATGGTTTTACAATGTTGCACATATTATGTCCTATGATTTTATGGTAATCACAATATAGTGATCCCTTTTTATGAATTAATTTATCGCCCTATCTATGTCTATTAGGAGGTAAATATAACATGTGATTCCTAAGTAACATAGGAATAATTAAATATATAACATCCTACTCTGCTAAGATATGGATAATATTTTATGGAGGTTTTTGAGAGGACTCCACATTTTTCACATGGTTAATTTGCATTTGTCCCTTGTAAGGTTGGCTTAATGTTTTAAGATAAGAGGTATGAATTGAATAATAAGGATTCACATGTTCATTTATTATTTTTGACTTGACCTTATCTTAAAGTGGTTTTTTTACTATGGTAATGAATTTTACTTGTATGTACCTATAGACACTATTTCTGAATTATATAACACCTTAGTCTTATATACTTGGAAAATTCAAACCTTGGTTATTCTTCCTAGTTCTATACCTTTCCTACTTCTAAAAGTATTGAATATACTCTCTCTTATGCCCCTTATCCTATATCTTAGTCCAAATAATATTATATTGATTAAATATGCCTTCTATCTTGCACAAAATGCTTAAAACTTACTTATCATGTGCCTCTGCAAGTTTTGAGCATTTACCTACTTTACTACTCCCTAAACACTTATGTCTTAGGTAGACACCTATATCGATGCAGGTGTCCTACTTTGATGCAAGTGTCTAGTTCCCTAAATTCATCTAATTTACAAATGAAACATATCTTAATGGTCAGCCTAAGTGCTTTAATGTGATTTATTTATCCAAAGGGATTGATATAAATATAATATCAACCCTCATTCATTAATCACCTAACATAAACCAAGGAAACTTATCAAAAACACTCAATCTAGCACTCAATAAATCAAATATTTCTTGTTTTCTCTTATTCTCATATTAGAAACAACAATATTGTCACCAAATATTACACCTGAGAAGAGGTTATTTAGGCTTCTTCTAGATTTGGGCAACATGGGAACATTTCTAAGTATGTGGGTGTACCTATATTAGAAATGAGCCTCTGGGTTTGAGGGATAGCTCCTTGTATATATCGTGTAATGTTTGTCACTCAGGCTACTACTTATTTATGGGGGGAAAGAGTTAGAAAATACATAAATTAAATCTACTCTAAATAAGGTGATACACCAAGAATATCTTCCACATGGCCATAATATTTCTACCACACTAAAATAAAAAATATAGACTAGTCTCTAAGTTTTAATAGATGCTAACATGAGTATTTCGATATAGAGGAAAAATGTGAGCAACAACACAAGGTAAATGAACTAGTGGGCATATTTTGCACTTGAATAACAATTGTAAACTTGAAAAGATATACACACTAGGCTACACTCTGTATGAGCTATTAGATTAATAACTCTTACTCAGAAATGAAAGGATAAGGGAAGGAAGGATAGAGACTTATCACTTCTCACCACCATACATCACTTGCAGACTTAGACAATTATTCAAAAATTAGAAAACAAACTTGTATTAATGTTAAAAGGAAAAATATAACATCATTTTAGCAAGGCTTCACCATACATGGTGTGGTTATCTTTTATAATAGCTCAAGAGCTATACTTATAAAAGAAAGGCCACAAGAGAAAGGGGGCCTTGGCACTAAAAGGGGAATCAAATTGTTCAAAACCATTTGAAAATAAGTTACAAATACCTCTAAACATATCTTTCTTTAGGCCATTTGATTGATCCCCATTACTTTTAGTCACTACATAATTGAATTATTCCCTTTTCGATCCTCCCTAGCAATTACAATAATGGAATCAAGAATTCCCACTAGGTTCAGGCATCCATCTGGTTAGAATAATTAGATCAATCTATTAGGGCTTTTTCCCAATGCTAAACCAATCCAAAATAGTTTATTGTGATGTGTGCCTAAGTTGGAAGAAATTTCACTTTTTTGTTTTTGGCTTTAGTGATGGCCATTGATTTATACATTTCTTACTCTACAGGTTCCCAATGGTAGTGTCTGATCCTAAAATATCCACTCCTATCCCCAACTTAAATGTGCTTGAGCTTGGATCTCTCATGATTGCTTACCTTAGTCAAAAATAAACTCTTCAAACTCTACCTAACTCACCTGAATCCCTTTTGTTTTGATTGGTCTTTGAGAACTAGCTCAAATCATTGATCCCATGACTCATCTCACTCTCTTGATTTGCCTATGCATAGATACCTATGAGCCATCAATCTTCTACCAGTTGAATGTACTTATGCCACTTGTCATTCACCCATTCATCTTTGAGATTTATTGACCCTTTGACCTCTCACTCACCATTGATCTTTAATGTAAGATTTATCATACACCATCAATCTGTCTAGCCCTATTGACTCTAGCCTTGCTTGCATACCATTAGATCTATACTTAAGCTCCCATGATCTTGCCACTTCGTAGCACTACATTAATCCTTGAAACAATTTAATTAAAATAACTATTTCATGGGGCTTGAAATTGACATTCATGCACCTATTTAGATCACCATTCCATGAGTTATTTCTTTCAGACCCTTTCATTAGATAATTATATCAGGCTTTGTGTCTCAGCCACTTCCTCCAAAGGAAATTTCTTGATTTGGCTTTGCCTTAATAAATTCTTTTAAACAAAATTTCTAAAAGAATTCATGTCTTTAGGATCTTTGTCTTGAATAAAATGTTTGAAAGAAATCATCTTTCAAGAAAATTATCCTAAACAATTTTCCTAAAGGAATTGTACCAATAGAATTTCCCTTTAACCCTCAAGATTATCCTTCAATATTTATAAAAGTGCCCTTCTAAACTTTCAAAATTGTCATTCCTGAAAGAAAAATACCCTTAAAAAACATTAAAGTGGATCATTTTGCTTGAAGAACATATCCTTCAAAAAAAAGTGTTTGGGGCACTTGGCTTAAAAAGTGCCCTTGTCAAAAGAAAGGTACCATTCAGAAACCTTGGAGTGGACCATTTTGATTCAAGAACATATCCTTCCAAAAAAATGTGTGGGACACTTGGCTTCAAAAGTACCCTTGCTGAAAGAAAAGTACCCTTCAAAACTTTTGAATTGGTCTACTTTGCTGAGAAACATACCCTTCTAAGGAAGTGTGAAGGACATTTTCCCAAGAACTAACCTTTTGGACTTTCTAAATTAGACCTTTTGGTGAAGAAAAATCACCCTTTTAGAAAAGTGTTTAGGACACTTGCTTGAAGAAAAGACCTTTTAGGAGAAGTGCATAGGACACTTTGCTAAAAAGGTGCCCCTTAGGATTTTTGTAAAGGACCAACTGCTTGAAAATATATCCTTCAAGATTTTTGTAAACATCCACTTTGCTAATTAATGATTCTTTCAAGGAAATTGTTTTGAAAAAAATGTCTAAAATAATTCCTAACACTTAAACAAAATCCCATAACACAACTCCAAAAAAAAATCTAACTCTAAGCCAAATAATGTGGGATAAAACTCCTAAAATAATTAAGCCTTGTACATTTATTATGGGAACTTCCTCTAAAGTAAATCTGAATGCTCCAATCACTTGGCTAAAGTTGAACAAAACTCCCAAGTGCAATCTTAGGGATCGATATAAATATAATATCAACCCTCATTCATTACTCAACTTACATAGACCAAGACAACTTATCAAAAGCATTCAATCTAGCATTCAATAAATCAAATATTTCTTATTTTCTCTTATTCTTATATAAATCATAGAAACAACACATACATATATTTGAAGTACCGAAGGATCATCCCAATATTTTATTTGATAGGTTACAAGCTAGGTCACTATTGTTCTTGATTATCACACATTGCATGATTCACACACAATCCAATATGTAGAAGATAACTACATAATTATGAGGCCCTATTGTGCTCATTCACAAAGGGGCCTTTGGGGTAGCATGATACTGTGTGCCCACTAATCCATTTTTTCCCACATCCATTATGAAGAAGAACTAGGGTTTTGCTATTTAAAAGGGAGAAATAGTCCATGACCTAGATATGAATACACTAGAGTGAAGGTGAAAAAAAACCTATAAGCATCTAGGTGGTCACATCTTATTTTATTAAGTATTTTATATAGGACACTTATATCCAAACCATATAATAGCGTCGATTTAACCATCTAAGGCTAACACAAGTGTTTGAAACTATGAAGGAACTAAATCTAGAATTTAGTAATTGTTTCATAATATAATTCTATTTTTTTTCGTGACTATTCTAGATCTAGATCTATATTAGCATTATAATCAACTAAGTACTTGTTTTCTTTATCATTTCAATATTTAGCAGAATTTTACTTTCCATTTTTATCATATCTCATTATAATAAATTCAATATATGTTCTATGTTTCATAAATAATTCACCTATTGTTTTATCACCCTTATGTTTATTCATTTCTAAATTATTAACCCTAGATACCCCAACTCTATATTTTTAGGGTTAAACATTTGGTGAACCTGGTTTTTGATCTCAAAATCCTAGCTAGCTTAGGGTTTTTTATTATTTTGAATAAATTTTTATTTTTAATTTTTCAAAAATATAATTTATAATTTATAAAGAATCAAAGTTTATTTTCCTAAAATCATGTTTATTATGGATATCTATGTTAATCATTTCATTTTTCAATACCTTATGGTGGCTATTAATTTTTTTGCCTCATTCATTATCAAATCAATTCAATCTATAATGAGTTCCAAATTTGCTTATTACGAATCCACTATATTTTGCATACCCCTTCTTGTTCTAATGTTTACAATGAGATTTTACCTAATACTAAAAAATGCCAAAGGGAATGCATGAAACAACCATTCTCCCCATAACATTTTACTACCCAATCCAATGATATTACTACTAAAACTTCACTCTTGGATGTGATACATCGTTGATCCCATTATAAGGATACCCTTTTGAATGCATTGTGTATGACCATATTACCTTGAAATTTGGAACCACTATATGTGGATTCTATTTTAAACTCCATAAAAAGGAATGAGCATAATATATCCTTTAAAAAAGATGATTTACCACCTCAACATCCTATAAATAGTTATTTTCCACTCTACATCCAAGTATGTGTTTATAGTAAGATAGTAAAGTGAGTTCTTGTGGATAATGGTTCATGGATCAACATTTGTAACATCATGTTTCTCTCCTTACTTGGAATTGGACCTTCATATTTGGAACCATATAATATGAGCATCAAGGGATTCAATAATATTTCATGACAAGTATCGGGATAAATAACTTTGAATATTATCATGGGTCCCCATAAATTGGTTACTTTGTGCCAATTTATGCCAAATGATTTGAACTATAACATTATTTTGGGATGACCTTGGATACATGAGATGTATGCAGTTCCATTTACTTTTCATGCATGATTAAAATTTAGTCATCTAGGATTCTTTACATGTATCCAATGGATATTAATCCCTTTGAGCATTGTACAATATTTCAACAAATAGATAATTTGGCACTATAATCCTACAATCCTAATTTTGGTTCTCAATATTTGCTCAAATATGGGTACAAAGGATAAGAGTTAGGTAAACATTATCAAAGCATAGTTCAACCTATCTCATCTACAAATAATAAAAATCGTCAAGGTTTTGGGTTTTCACAAAAAGCTATAAGTCACTATCAAAATTCATGTAGTATAACTTGTTTTCAAAAGGCTAAAATAGAATACATGCATACTTCTACAACAAAACTCCAATTGGTCAACTCTAATTTAATTGATGAGATTGCTTCCTAAGAAATTTTGACATTGGATGAGTTCTAAAATTATGATTCATTACTATCATACTTAGGGGCATATGAGGATCTCACTTCCTTTTATCTTAAGAATAGGTTTCTTCATGCCACCTCCACTCATGCTTACTTTGGTGAGATCAATGATAAAAAAATTCCAACATTGCACATTGAACATTATTCCTATTACACCATTTATCACAGAGAGGTCTACTTTACTAAATGAATAAATAATCAGATATAACTACAAAATAGATGAAGATCCTTGACTAGTTATACTTGATATAATGATGTAAGATGATGAATGAAAAGCTTATCAACAAGTCCTTCATGATTTTATCCAACATTTCACTAGGGATTATTTAGATATACCAGGGATTAATCAATCAATAACAATGCATAATATTTTATTATACCTTGATGTGAATTTGATTAAGCAAAAGATTCACAAGATGCATCTTAAAGTGGCCTTATTGGTAAAAGGTGAAATTCAAAAACACTTAGATCTAGGATTTATAAGAGCTATTTCATATTCTAACTAGGTGTTGAACATTGTACTTATTATAAAACCTAATTGTGATATTTTTTGTTATACTAATTATCATGATTTAAACAAGGCTTGTCCAAAAGATTATTTGCATTACCTAATATCAGCATGATTGTCAATTCTATAGTTGGATATGAGACATTTTCATTTATGGATGGATTTTTTAGATATAACTAAATTAAAATTAACCTTTTAGATCAAGAAAAGACAACATTTACTACACCACGGGGTACATTTTTTTATATGCTCATGCCTTTCGGACTCAAAAACATAAGAACCACATATTAAAGGGCCATGACTTATATATTTCATTATTTTATTCACAAAATTGTTGAGGATTATGTCTATGATTTACTTTCAAAATCCATACATCAGTATAACAAACTTTGAACCTAAAACTAATCATGATAGGTATTTATTAATTGTTTTTCATAGTTTTTTGCCTTAATTAAGCATCTCCTTATGAAAAATGAACACTGCAATTTGTAAGAATCATTACAATATCCATTTATCAGGAATGAACCAATGATTTATGCCTAAGACCATGCTACTGATCTATGACAAATATTTAAATGCTTATGAAAAATAAATGTTTTATTAAATCCTAAAAAAATATTTTCAGAGTATCTTCAAGGAAGCTCCTTGGGTACATTATTTCTCAGTGAGGTATCAAGGTTGATCCAAAAAAGGTGAAATACATTGTTGAAATTCGATCACTAACTAATCTAAAGTAATTACAATGTTTACAAGGTAGAATTTAGGCTATTTAGTGCTTCATTACTTAGTTATTTGATAAAATAATTACTTTCATACATTTCTTAAAAAAGGATGCAAATTTTATATGGGATGATGTTTGTCAAAAAATGATAAAATCAAATAATAATTATCAAACCCACTAGTACTCATGCCTTCTATTTTGGATAGACCATTACTTCTTTATATCTCGATCACTCACGAAGCCTTTGAGGCCCTATGAAAACCATATGATGATGATAACAAATAGCGACCAATCTATTACATTAGTTGCTAGTTGGTCAATGATGAACATAAATATAAAACAATGGAAAAATTATGTTTAGACCTGGTTTTTAATACCGAAAGGGTACATAATTATCTTATTAATAATGAGGTTCATGTTATAATTAAATAGATCCATTAAAGTTCCTTATGAACAAAACACACGTAACCATCCATATTGTAAAATATGTGATACAACTTATAGAGTTTGATCTAAAATTTATATTCTAAAATTTAATAAAAGGTTAATATAAAACTAACCAATTAGTTGTATATCCCTTACCATATCCTTTTATACTCACTAAAGCTTTCCATGATGATTTCATGGCATATAATATATCTTTCAATCCATTGATAATGTTCTGATGGATCCAAATGTATAATAGGGTTGGCTACTAGCACTGTATTTTTCACCACATAAGATGAATACATGCCTTTCTCCTATAGATTAGACTTTTTTTGCACTAACAATATAGTTGAATATGAGACCTTGATAATTGGGCTATCCATAGTAGACATGCTTCATATAAAGGACATTAAAGTTTTTGGTGATTCTAAATTGATTGTTTGTCAAATTACCAATTATTAACAGACAAAAGAGGAGCATCTTCTGCCATATAAATAAATGGTGGATAAGATCACAGAGACATTTAATATATTTTCTATTGATAATATTCCCTATAAAGATAGCCTCCATCAAAATAACATGGCAAGTGCAACATCCTTGATGCCTTTTGATATCAATGATTATTGTATGGACTTTACCATATGATAGTTATGAGATCCTTCCATTTATTTTGGTAAAATGGATGCCTTAGGTTTTATTTCTATTACTCACATTTATGCAAACATAGAATAGTATAGTGATATTTATAATTTCTTCTATCATGATTATATACTGGATCACTTTACATAGAATGACAAGCACAAATTACAATGTGAATCACTTCATCGTATTATTATCAAAAATGATTTTTTCAAATGAGGTTTTGACAAATAATCAATTCAATGTTTAAGCAAAGATGAAGCATGTACTACACTCTTAGAAGTGCATGATAATGAGTGTGGTGAGCATTTCAATAAGCAGGCCATGTACCAAAAAATATTATGCCAAGGTTATTATTGGCCTACCATGGAACAAGAATGTATTGAACATGAAAAAATATGTTTATAATGCCTAAAATATATAAATTTGAATCATGCACCATCATATGAGTTAAAGTCAATTATTTCATTGTGGCCTTTTTGTTTATGGGGTTTTGACTTGACTAGAAAGATAAATTTGGTATCCACAGGTGGACACAAATTCATAATAACAAATATATAATATTTTAAAAAATTGGTGGAAGAAATTCCACTTGAGTTTACCATAGGGGATGACATATGATCATTTTTTATGACCAATATAATTTATTGCTTTGGCATACTTTCATCTATAATTTTTGATAATGGAGCATCATTTAAAAATAAGATGATAAAATGATTTTGCATTAAATATAAAATTAATCATACTATTTCTAAACCTTATAACCCATAGGGTAATAGACAGGAGGAGGAAATAAATAATACTATTGTCAAGATACACTATAAGATAGTTGAGTGATACATTATTGATTAGCACTAGCATATGGTGTATGCTCTATGGGCATACTACACTAGTGGTCACATACCTACCTAGGTTACACCTTATTCTTTAGGATATGGTATGGAGTTAGTTTTATCAATTAAGCTTGAGATACCTTCCTTGTGTGTTTCTCTTAAAGACATTATCAAAGATAATTAATAACATGAAATTAGATTGTGTCAATTAGAATAATTGAGTGAAAAATACATGTAGGATACCAAACACTTACAAGGTTATCAAGATCATGCTAAGCGATCATATAATAAAAATGTTTGGCCACATTAATTTATTGTGAATTACCTGGTAGTAAAAATCAAAATAATACCAATGCAGAAAAGATAAGGAAAGGAAGTTCAAATGAAATTGGTTGGGACCATTTACATTTACATAAAAATTGAGAAAATGCATAGACCACCTTGATACACTTGAAGGAAAACCTCTAAATATTCCAATGAACATTATGAAATTACATAAATATATTATGTGATATTTTACCAATATTCCAAAAATACCAAAAAAAATCCAAAAATCTAAAAATATTTTTGGCATCTACATATTTTTTTGGCTCCTTGAAATCTATGTGTTAGTTCTATGTTGATTGATATCATATTATTTAATTCTACATACACGTGTTTCACACCTTTATTTGAGTGTGATACAATCATACACAGATACATGATTTATACACTTATGGATGTTGGGATTTCCCTCTACTCATGTCACTAGGAAGTTGGGGGCATCCACCTCTATGATCATGATATTTATAGGTTATATCATTCTATGGTCAATTTATGTTATCATGTTTTGTCTCATATATGTGCTTATACATGCATTTATCTATGCTTATATATTTTATAGTGTACTTGATATGCTATTAATTGACATTTTTTTCTAACACATTTGACCCATAGGCTACTATGATATGTTTATGTTGGTTGTTTGTATTTCCCTTTATGCACTTCCTTGAGTGTCTTTCCTTGCTATTATATTATTTATCAAGCATTTAAATATGCTCTATTGTTTATGGAACTCATGCCCTTGTTGGGTATATGACATTTAAACATGTCATTTACTATTGTATGGACATTTAAATGTGGCATTCTTACATTTATAGACATTTGAAAAAGTCATGTCTATTTGATTTTGCATCATTTTAACATGTCCTTTGTTTGTGGTCTCCTTGGGCCATTGCCTTTTGACTTACTTTTGAGTGCTCTTGTGTGTGTGCTAGATTTTCTTATTGAGATTTTAATATTACAATTTATATTTTTCCATGATATTTATCATTCATCTTAGGCCTTTATGTGATCATATTATGGTGTTTAAATTATAAATTTACCTAGGCCTATTCTCTTATATGCTACATGGTTCATTATCAACTATATGGTTGTCTTATACTTTCGAGGTAAGGTAACTACCAATTTATATCTTCCTTCACCTCAAAACAAGGGGGGATGGCACATTAGTGGGGGCATGTCATAGAGGTATGGATTCCACACGCATTAAAATTTAATATTTGGTGAGGACATGTCATTGATTTATGTACTTTAGGAATTTTACAAGATAATACCCTAGCAAAGAAAGTTTTTTAAAAGAATGACAATATTTAGATTTACACTAAAATAAATTCAATAATACATATTTGTCTAATTGATAATGTGAAATAAATATAGTAAGTATAAATAAACTAAGGTACAAAATAAGCATATCTTATTTAATATTCTATTCTATATCATGGAAGTGGTCATGAGTCATCAAGGGGTTATATTGAATATTTGGATTTCATTCATTCTATGTTTTGACTATTTCTAACCTTAAGACAATTATGTCAATTTGGGAATAGTTACATTGATTCTTATGTTTTTATTTTGTTCTTATTTTATTGAGTTTTTTGAATTTTTATTAAAAAATATGATCATTGATGAGTTTTTATTATTATTTTATTAGTTTTAGAAGGCTGTGTATATTCAAGAGTTCTAACACAACTAACACTATTCAAATTTAGTGGGGTAAGGTTTAGATATAGTTGATTGGGCCATCATTGATCATGTATGATTGGGGCATGTCGCCTACTTGGGAAAAATTATGTATGACATCCACCTCCTTACCACTTTATAAAATAGGTAGAGCCCAAATACCAATACATTGTAGTTTCATATGGGTGAGATGACTATCATCCTAGAGGATGTATATCAGAACCTTCAATTGTCAGTTAGGGGTGAGAGGTTGTAGGTTATTGGTGATGGTACTCATAGATATATTCAATAGTCTCATGTATATTTTATTGTTTAGATGGATCCTAGGGTAGAGATGAGTAGTATGATTCAACTTGATAACATTATCAGTGGTGATGTTCCATGACTATGGAAGTTTATTAATGTATTACTAGTGTCATTTGTAGCTATGGAGGGTGGGATAGTTGGGATTTATTATTGTATGTACCAAGTGGTACATCATATTGAGTTGGATAGGACTAGATACTCATGGACTCACACTATATTATCCCACTTGTACAAATATCTATATAGGTTTACACTAAAGATTCATGGTGGTGGGATTAGAGTGATCGCTTTATTACACATCTAGGCATATGAGGAATTTTTAGTAGTTTAGCCAATTGGTGGTCCCCTTCCAAAATGGGCCCATAAATAACTATTTTCTAAGTGGTGGGTATTCTTTCATGGTAGACTTCATACCATGATGAAATACCAAATTATGTTGGATAGGCTTGCTCTTGATCAGATTATATTTCATCCTTATAGGAATTTTTATGGATGTCCTAAGGATTGTCATGAGTTAGAAAGAGTTTTTGATATTTATAGTAAACATGCACCACTATTTGTTTTGGTTGTAAGAGTTATAATGGAATACCATATGAAAACTATAGAGCATGAGGAATTACACACAAAACTAGATAGATGGGACATCCTAGAGTGGAGTTACACCAAGATCATGCAGACACTTATTAAGTGTTATGATTATTTGAGATAAGAGAATTAGGATATAGTGAGGTGGTTAGGTGATTTTGAGGAGAGAGTATACATGTTTTCACATGCATAGGTCCCATAATTTGATCCTAGTGCATCTACCTCTAGAGGTTCTAGATTTATGGATGTTGATAGTGATGAGGATTATACCCTAGGATATATGCCCCCCACTTATGATTTATATGTTTATTTATAAAAAATTTGTATCAATTTATTTGTATATGACATTTCTCACATGGATTTGATTTATTATCTAATATATTTACACTGCTTTATTCTCTATTGATCATTATATGATTTTGTTAATTGTATTTGAATTTCATGGTGTATGTTGTGGATATGGTAAAAGTTATAAATAATATTTTAATTTAATGAAATGTTTGAATGATTTAAACAAGACGTTACTCATCCTATGCAATGGAACCTTGTAGCAATTAAGAATTCTTTATTGTAATGATCATGTGGTAAAGTAACTATAGGTTTTAATTTTGTAATTATCTCTACTAGAATTGTAGGTGTAACCAATGAATTTATAGGTACCTATTTAGGAACCAAAATCTATTATATAAGTACATCCCCTTCATGCATGCTTCTATCCAAAACATGATCAACCAATGGTTCTTTGGTAGGATCAATGTGGGATCAATCAATCTTGGTAGAGAGAACCCTAAAATGACATATACTAGTGGGCCTCCTTTGTGAACATAAATGGACCATGCTTTCATTAGAAATATTAACATGGGATGGTTTGACCCTGATAGATGTGCCTCTATAATAATTGTGTGAATGAGTTATGGATGCCTCTTTTGTAAATGCAATAATTCTTTGATTTGTTAATTATGTAAGATTTTTCTCAAGGATAAAACACTCATTATCATGATGCCCATTAATACCATGATAAGTGGTGTCCTTTTACCTTCTCAAATCTATGAGGTGGGTAATGTGAATTAGGAGGGAGTTTGATAAATCATTTATCCAATAAAGTTCATATTATATCATGTGGTATATTTTTGTACCAATCATACTGAAGAGGTTGATGTCTCATGGTGTTATTTAGTATAACTATGGGAGGTACTCAAAAAAAATATAACTTTCCTTTGTTAAATACTTTAACTATTGGTGATTTTATAGGTATTAGTGGTTATATAGAGTATTTTTAAAGTGGTTCATGATCCTTTGTAACTTATTTAGGTGCCCTTGAAACATGAGTCTCAATGTGTTTGGTTGGTGATGGAAAAATAGGTAACTAATTTTGTGTATTGATTAGAGCACATTCATATTTATACACATCCCAATATAAGGTATCAAATTATATACACCCTAAATTGGTCAAGCAACCACACATATCATGTATTTTCACAATCCTCTTCATAGGAGACTCTCATTGGAGAATATGATCCTTGTTCACACTAGCCATGTATTTGTTTTGCTTATTTTGGTCTTATTTCTCATGTTTGTCACCTTTCTGTTATTTTAATCAACTGATTTATACCCCTAAAGACCCCTAGACTTGGTATGTGTCAATCCCAACCTATTTTATTAAATCCTAGATAATAGAATTTTGGTGGACTATAGTGCTTGATGTTCTTATCCTCCCTGACATTGTCCAATTGTCATTTTTTCTTACTTAATGGTCTTGAACCCTTCTTAGCCCCTCACTTAAGTTTTATTTATCTTTTTGATGTTGGCTAGCATGAATAAAGCTCCCAAATTCAAAATAAATAATCTCTTATATAAAGGACTTCATAAGGCATTTTATATCTACCACTTACTACTTTGGCACACTAAATAATTAAAATTAGTTAATAGTATAGCTCAGAATTATGCATCACACATAGATTTGCATGCTTGATCAAATAAGGGCCTAGGTAAAAGTTCATTCTTGTATCTATCATGCACTTTAATTATGCATTTTCCCTAAGGGAGAACTACATTTGATTTGAGACTCTAACTTGAGGGTTAATGTAGGTAGCAATAAAGACAATAGGGATTATAGATCTTGCGATCATACTTTCTCTAACCCAATTTTTTCCTTTTGGATTTTGATATGTTTGTTGTTTTATGTGTGTAGTTAGACCTAGGGTTTGAGAAGAAAATAGGTCATACAATAGCATAGACAGGTGATCACAAAGAAACAAGGACAACTACAGGACCTAAAATTAGATTACACCAGAATCTAGAATCAAAAATTGAAACAAACTACAGTATTAGAATCAGATAACAATGATGAATGCTCCTATCTAGACAATAATGATGGGTGTTTTTATTTGGACAACAGTGATGGTCACTCCTATCCAAACTCAATGCTTCTATCCAAAGTAAATTTGAGTTATAGATATAGAAATAAATATTTATTCTTGATTGGTCTTGGCTATTTTTGAACTATTCTAAAACCCGTAGATGACTATTTTACTTAGATAAATCATTTTTTTCCATGTGATTAATTTGGTCAAATTGGTATAAATCTATGTTTTACTATACTTGACTATATTTTACCCATTAATCCATCCCCTTTATTGTTTATAAACTAAACCCTAGTTTCCCAAACATAATAAAACATTTGGTGAACCTGACTTCAAACAAAAATCTCAAAACCTTAGGTAGCCCTAGGATTTTCCTTCAGATTTTTGTGCAAAAATTCAATTACAAAATTCTGATTTTTATATAAATTTTTGTACATTTATTTCATTCAAATTTATTTTAAAATTGAAATTATTGCAATAATTTCAAATTTCTAAAACTCTAACCCAAAACCCCAGATTTCCAAACTAGGTCCTTAAACCCCAATCCATCCTCACAATTTTTAGAAAAAAAAATTAGAATTTTTACATATTGTTTGGAGTGTCAATTTTTTTTTATAAAATCCCTATGTTTGTAGTCATTCTTGTATTTATTTGATTAATAGTAATTTTACATACTCTCTTTGGTGAAAGCATTAAAATGGCCACTAGGCACTTCTTCCCTCTCATCCTATAGATAAAATTTCTAAATATTTCTCATAATTATGACAATGAATGGACAAAATTGCAAAATTGCACATTAGCCAAAAATGAGGAAAATGATTACATTTACAATGAAGACAAGTACTATTATTGTAATGAGGAATATGATTATTCATATGAAAGTGATAGTGAAGAAAAATTTGATGCATCTTCTTCTCTCAAACCTATCTCTTTTCTCTCTTCCAAAGAAAATAATTTTGTAAAGTTACTTTTCACCTCATTCTCCTATGCACAATACATCTAATGTATAAATTATTCATGAAATTCCAAGTGAACCTCTTATTGGTGATAATTTTCTTTCATTTGAACCTAGTTTCTCCCTCACTTTTCCTACTTCTATGTTGAAATTACAACAATATAAATGAAATAGAATCAAATTTCCAATGCATAGTTCAAAATGATCAATCTCATGTTTTTAACTCTACTTTGTCATCTGAAAAAATGATAAAATGATGTTTAAATAATAACTCTCTTACTCTTACTTTTCATATTACAAATGAAAATAATGTATACACTCCATTCAAGGATAACATAGATCTATATAGTATTCTAATTTCACATGATAATTTATTGCATATTAGAAAATAATTAACATCTTCTCTTACCCCTATCCCTAGTGATAATGGAAGTGATAATGAATATTATAGTGAACATGCAAATTAATATGACAATGAGAGTGAATATGAAAGTGATAATTATACTTCTCTTTCAAATGAACAAAATTCTAATTGTGATAATGCATGTAATAATGATGACTATTATGCATACAGTGAAGAAGAAAATGCATCTCATGTTTCTAACTCTTCTCTCACTCCTCTCAAACATAATTCATTAAAAAATGTTGCTTCTACTTATATGTATGATTCTATTTCAAATGATGCACATGCAAATGTTGCTTCTACTTCTACTTGTGAAGGTCAAGAGAAGGATCTTAGAGAATGAAGAGATTGGTGCAAGAGAAGACACCAAGTGCAGAAGTGAATGTGTAAGAGAAAAGAAAAAGTTTGCTGTTGTTGATAATGAAGAAGAAGAGATGCATTGGTTAATGCATGAGGAAGGTGTTGAAGACCCCATACAAGCAAGGGGAGAGATAGAAGATGAGGATGAATTCCATGATGCCATTGATTTCCAAGAAGAAGAAAGAGAACAGCCAAGCATAAAGGAAGAAGAAAGGATAGATAATCAAGAAGCTATGCAAGTCAAAGAACTAATGGAGCAGCCCACTAAGGAGGTAAAGGTGAGTTCAAAAATTTATTGTTCTTATAAACATGAATTTGTTGATATGCATGTTAGAGAAGAAAAGAGAAAGGTGAAGTTTCCAATTAACCATGGATATGTGATGCCTAAATGGTGGAAGAAGCAAACTCCTAAGCAACATAAAGTGCTGGTATAAGAGCATGAATGCAGGATGCCTACATGGCTTGAGAAGAGAAATGGTAAGAAGGAGAAACAAGTATGGGTGCCTAAGAAGGCAAAAAGAGAAGATGTGAGTGTTGAATCAAAAACACTAAGAAGCCAATGGAAGAGGATTGAAGGTGATTCTAGCAGCCAAGAGAATGAAGGTAAGAAAGAAAACTTCTCAAAGAATAATGAGGTTGAGCATGAGGATACAAGGATGAAAGGTAAGTCAATTGCTTGCAATGAATGGGATAATGATATTTTTGAATCATTTAATGCTCTTTTTATCGAAAATGAGGAATGTAAAATGTCTATGAGGACTAATGTACAGCAAGGAAAGAGTTCCAAGAAGATGGAAAATGAATTGAGGTAAGAACAAACAAAATGGCTTCAAACAGCAATTGAAGATAGTAAAGAGACACAAGGTAATGGTGTTTCAATTATTTTTGATGAGTATATTGATGTTGATGAAGAAGTTGGTTTATGTGAAGACAAGCTAAGAAAAGATGAGATAAGAGGTAAAGGGCAAGTAATCCTTGTGAGTAATCAGCCCAAGTTTGATGAAGAGAGTAGTGAGATAGATGAGATCTTACTAAAGGAAGAGTTGAAGATGTTGGAGGAGCTGTTTGGTAATTCAAAAGAGATGAATGAAGGTACAAGCCATGGTGAAGACACCATTGGTAAGAGTGAAACAAGACAAGATCAAAGCAAAGAGACAAGGGTAGTTTTGGTCAAAGAACAAGAATGTGAAGGCAACCAAGAGGTTTCATGGCCTCAAATGTTTTCTAATAAGGTGGCTTTGAATGTTTTGTATGCAGGTATGAAGGTTGCTGAAGTAAATGACATACATGAGTCATTGGAGAAGCTCCCGAAACAAGAAGAACAACAAGAAGATATAAAAGATGAAGAAGCATGGAAGTGGGAGATGGCAGCTAAGAAGGAGATGAGGAGAAGAACATACTAGAAGAGGAAGAAAAGCAAGAAGCTGAAAGACAAAGACTATCAAAGACAAACATTAGTATTGGCAACAAGACCTTGGGATCCAGGGATAGAATGAAGACTAATGCATTAAGGAGCTATCTCATTTGAACTAAGGTTCAAATTGTTTTTAGAGGGAGAGTATGATGTAGGAGCATCTACAATGACAAGTCATGTCTTAGTTTGTATTTGAATTCATATTATTGTCTTTTCCCTTTTAAATGTTGTTAAGGAGGAATAAATATAAAAAAAATAAAAGTAAAAAGGTAATTGTTGGGCTGTTGAGCAAATAAGGGGGAAGTGGTTGAAATGATTTCAACCTTAGGATATTGTTAAAAATTACAAACTGTTTCTGTTTTACCTTCAGCCCAAAATTGGGCATAGAAGTTAGAAAGGAAGAATATTAACAAGAGAGGTCCTCAATTAATCCTACATACACAAATTCATGTCACACTTCTACTTGAGTGTGACAAATGAATGTATAGATACAAGATCTACTCCTATTTCAGATGTTGGGCCTTCCCTTTACTCATGTCATGTAGACATTGGGGGAATCCACTTCTTTGATCTTGATACACATAGGTTATATAGTTCAATGATCAGTCTACATCATCATAGTTGATCTTACATTTGTATTTACACATTCCTTTATCCATGATTATATCTTACACACTTTACTTGATATGATATACATTAGGCATTTTTTCCTAACACATTGATCTATGGGCTACTATGACATGTTTATGCTAGTTGCTTAAGGTTTACTTTATATAATTCCTTGAGTGTCTTGCCTTGCTATTGTACTCCTTGTTTGAGAATTTGAATATGATCCTTTTCTTGCAGCCCCTATGCCTATGTATTCTTTCATTGACATTTTCATATGCCATTATTTGTTGTATGGACATTTGAATATGTCAACCTTAATTTTTTAGACATTTAACTAAGTCATGTCACTTAGATTGTGAAACATTTGAACATACCCCTTGTTTGTGGCCTCCTTTGACCATTTCCTTTTGATTATCTTTTGAGTGTTCTTGTGTGTGTGCTTGTTTACTTTTTGAGCTTATCTAATTACTATTTAGACATTACCATGATCCTTGTCATTCATCTTATGCCTTCATGTTATCATATTGGTTCTATTCATTTCAATGCTATATCTACTTAGACATGTTCCTTCTATATGATATATGGTTACATTCATAGGTTATACAATTGTCTTATCCTTTTTAGGTGAAGTGATTATTAGTTCCTATATTTACCTCATCTTAAAGGGAGGAGGTATATTAGTGGGGGCATGTCATATAGGCATGTTATCCACACTTAGCATAGTTTCTAGATCCAGTGGGGGCATGCTTTGGAAGCATATTCTCCACACTCATTTATTATGTGGTACTTATATCAATTTTTAGATTTAGTTGGGGCATGTCATATTGGCATGGCTTCCACACATTCATAATTTTAAGATTTAGTGGGGGGGATGTTTTGGAAACATGTTCTCCACATTAATAAATATATTATTTTTCATATTTATCCATATATAGTGGGGGCATGCTTGGGAAGAATGTTCTCCACATGTACATAGTTTTATGAATTGGTTAAAGCACATAATTATATGATTCAAATTCATAGTTATGGTAAAATTATATATATTGGTACTATTGTTATACAAAATTTTAGCATGAGATATATCTAAGGTGCATATGTTATGCAATATTCACATAATATTAAAAAATTCAAATCAATTTCAGATTCTAAAACTCTTTTATGGACTATTACCACATCACAAAAAAATTTGTACTGATACCTAACAAACTTTTATAGACTTTATTGATCCAATCTACTACAATAGTTTTTTTTTTGGGTATGGTTGAGGTGATTAAACCATCAATCATGACAAATTTTTAGGTTGGAATTAATTATATCATCCAACCTCACTAGGTTATAAGTATCATTGGGTTGCATAGTGGAGCTAATCTCAACTACTAGGTGATAACTCAATTTTACTCCAAGTTTGGGGGAATGGCCCCCCCCCCCCCCCTCTCTCTCTCTCTCTCTCCTTGGATATATGTTCTTTAACTATTTATCTATATTTTTCCTAATATCAATTTAAGATCCTTATAATGATACATGTTTTTAAAATCAATGTGCCAATAGGTAAGGTAGTTACATTGACACACATGTGTACTCCTAAACTTGCTCTTTAAATTTAAATATATTTAAAGTAATTTAAACCCATATTATATGCATTGATTATATATTATAACATGCTCTTGGTTACAAAAAAGGTATGATTTCCATCCTACGCGCATCTGGCTATCGTTGCCATGGTGAAGGGCGCGCGCAGGGACTTCCAGGCGTGGATGGTGTTTTGAGGTGTGGGCGGTGATGGAGTGCGGCTGCCGTGCTCTTTTATTACGAGGTTTTTTGGAGGAGGGTTGGGGGTTTGTGTCTGTGTGGCCCCCTCATTCCATTCTTTGTTTGGGTCTGTGCGGCACTATAAAGTTTATTTCTTTTGCGTGGATCTATTTTTTGCCTCAGTTTCTTGTTTTGTGGCCACCGTGTTGACCAATACCCTGTCCTGAGCGGATCGGTGATTTCTTTGGTGATATTTTTTTTGCCATGGTGGTGAGTCCTCTGTGCAGAGGGGGTGATCTTGCAAATGTATGGGTGGTTGGAAAGGGTGGTGGTGGCGACAGATCTGGGGGTTTGTTGGTGGCGTTGTCTATTTTGGGCAGTGCATTTTTTGTGCATAATGTGGATGGAAACAAAAATCCTTTTTTGCGTGATGGGGGAAACTTTGTTTCCCTATTTGGAAAGTCAAAACCAGTGTGTGGAGAGGAGGAGGCCACTAAGATATTTGATCAGCACGCGTGGTGAGGGTTCAGCTATGGGGAATGCCTGGTAAGGATCCCTGTGGCGGCAGTATTGGTGTTGATAGCAGATCAGGAGGAGATCTGTTTCTGTTGTTACCCCAGGGTCAAGTTTGAAGATAAGTTTTGTAGGGGTGGATACCAGAACTAGTTTTTCACCATTGCCTTCTGTCTGTGGGGTAGTGGCTCATGTAGAAGTGTTTTTAGACATCTTTGATGAAATTTTGACTGCCAAGGCAGTGTTTCCTCTGAGTTCAGCAGAGGGGGAGTATGGGTAGACAATCGGGTGGGCGAAATGGGCAAGGGCAGTGCTGGTTCTGGGGTTTGTTTCATTTAATGTTTGGTTGGGGAAGGGGATAATGGGTGGACGTTCATGCGGCTCCCTTAAATTCCTCCTCGTGTTTACGTGGCATTGTAATGTGTAGATCTATTATTGCATGGTTTTTTTTAAGGTTAGAGGTCCCTGTAAAACCTGGATTCTTGTTTCAGGTCGTTGAGCTTGGTTTTCTTGTTTAGATATCAGGTCCTTGTAAAACCTGGGGTGCTTTTACTGGTTTATTTTGTTGGTTTCAGGTCCATGAAAAACCTGGTTTAGTTACTATTTTTCAGTGGGTTTGCCTGTCTAGGCGATTTGTATTGCTTATTATTTTTTTGATTTGTAAAGGGTTTTGGGGCCCCTTCAAAACCTGCTTTTACCTTAATCTAAAACATGCTCTTGGTTACAAGTTAGTCATTAGTGAAGAACTCAAGTTGGGCACATACAAAGACAAGGTGTGTTATACACACCCAGGTACACATTACTTTCCTTTAAACTACCAATTTAATTATTAAATTAAGGGGGGTGTAGATGATATTTATAGAATAATAACACCTCAGTCTTGTAAACTCAATAAAATTAGACTTTAGCTATTCCTCTCAATTATGGACCTTTTCCCACTTCTACAAGTCTCACATCTACTCTATCTTGTTTCCCTTGGCCTATATATCTTAGTATAAATAGTCTTATGTTGATGACAAAATTATTATTTCTTACCAAAAATGCTTAAAATGTACTTATCTTCCATATATGCAAGTTTTAAACCTATACCTCTTTTTTTTCTCCCTAGAAACTAACATCCGAGATAGACACTAGTAATGACATTAGTGTCTTGATCTGATGCAAGTGTCAAGTGCCCTAAAGTTTTATAATTTTCAAATGAAACTTATCCTAATGGTCAACCTAAGTGATTTAATGCATTTCATTACTCCAAAGGGATTTATATAAATACAAGATCAACCCTCATTCATTCGTCACCTATAAAAACACCAAGGAGAGCAAGACAACTAATCAAAATCACTCTATCAAACACTCAATTAAACAAAACTTCCCTATTTATAAACCAGTCATAGGTAAAACACATAAAATTTTGAATTAATAAATGAGTAATCCAAGAGACTGATTTGACAAGCTAAAAGATAAGTCATTGTTATAATTTTTTTATCACATATTGCATGGTTCACACACAAGACAACACATAGGGGATAACTACATGAGTTTGAGTCCCTCTTATAGAATATTGGCTATATAGGCAACACCCATTGATAGTGGGGTCTTTGGGGTTAGCTCAAGACCATGTGTCTTCTAAACCATTTTCCCCCAAGGTCAACATGAAGATGAAAAACTAGGTTTTTGTAAAATTAATGAGGAGCAATAGTCCATGACCAAAATATGAAATCACCAGAGTAAAGGTGAAGTAAAACCTAAAAGCATCTATGTGGTCACATCTCTTTTTAGAAAGTATTTCATATAGGAAACTTGAGTTGAACCCTTATATTAGTGTCTATACAAATATCCTAGGCTAACGTCAGTGTTTAGAGCTCTAGAAGAGTTAGATCCATAATTTGACTACTATTTTAGAATCTCATTCTAGTTTACTTTTTGCCTATTCCAAATCCAACACTATGTTAACATCTGATCTAGCTAAGCATATTACTTATTTTTCATTTCTATGCATAAAATAGTTTTAGTTTTTATATTTATCCTATAATCAGCATAATAAATTTAGTGTATGCTTATATCTAATTTTAGCACCCAATTACCTTGTTGTAGAACTAATTATTACCCTTGTGCATTATCATTTCTATATTCTTAACCTTTATACCTCCAAGGTAGGATATACCCATATATCCAATTTTAGGGTTAAATAATCACTTTCCATTATCATGTTTTAGATTACATATAATTATACATGCCTATTTATATACTTATACCGTTTACAATGTAGTTAATATGCTATGTACCCAACATTACTTGCAAACACATATGTTTAAGGACTAGTGTGTTAGGTTCATATGATTGATTATATTTGTCTTAATTCTCTATTTTAGAAATTTTGAGTGTCTTCCTTGCTTGCTATTACCTTGCAGTGTGTTTCTTTAAATCATTTGAATATGTTCCATTTATTATGGTCATCATTCCTATGCTTGATTCTTTAAACATTTGGATATTTCACTCTAGGATTTATGGAAATTTGAATAAGTCATGTCCCTTAGATTGTGTTGCATTTGAACACTCCCCTTATATGAGGTCTCCTTCAACCATTTCCTTTTGATTTAATTTTGAGTGCTCTTATGTGTGCGCTTGATTTCTTATTGAGCTTGTACTATTACTCTCTAGACATATCCATGATTTATATCATGGTTATTAGGAATTTTTGTGATCACATACTATATACCTCATTGCTATATTAATCTAGACATTTATCCCCATATGCTAAATCCATACATATAATATATAGTTATCTTATCATTTTGAGGGAAGGCGACTACCATATTCTATTTCCCCTCTCCTCAAAAAGAGGGTCATATTAGTGGAGGAATGTCATAGAGTAATGGATTATATATTTTCACAATTTCATATTACATTGGGGGATTATCAAAAAGGAATGGCCTTCAAACTTATTTAGTATGCAACATCTCGAGATTATAGTAGGGGTTTGTTATTGAAACATGTTCTCCACATTTACACCAATTCTCAAATTCTCTAGATTCAATGGGGTTATGTCATAGAAAAATGTTATCCATAATTGTATTGATTTCAAATTAACCATATTTCATTGTTATATGATTTAGATATATACTTATGGCAGCATTCTATACATTGGTACTGCTATTATACCTAGATTTTAGCTTGAGACATATATGAGGTGCATATTCCATGCAAAGGGCACCTAAATTTTCATAATCAAGTCAATTTCAAAATTTAAATGCTATTATAGATTTTTATTACACATAGGATGGACTGTTATGGATAGCTATTGGGACAATCTACTATAGTAGCTATCTAACCTTTGGAATGTTAAGTTGATTAATTTGCTTAGTCTTACCAAACTTACAAGTTGGATGTGATTAAATTAGTTAACTTTACTAGAAATATTGGTTGGACTTAATTAAATTATTCATGTTCACTAGATATATATTTTAATTTGATTAAATCACTCAGACTCACTAGATCATTAATATATTTGGGTTGCACAATTGAGATGAAACAAGCTCCATGAACATGTTTCAATTCACCTTTAGATGAAATTTGGGGGCATGTGTCCTCAAATATATCTCTATATATGTGCTTATAGGTTCAAAATTATACTAAGCTCAAATTCAATGATTCATAATGAGATATCCTTTCAAATCATATTTTAAAAAATAAATATGGTTGCATTGACACACACGTGTACTCATAACCTTTATCCTATTACATTCAAACATTTAAAATTATTTCAATTTTAGTTTTCATATATTAATTATATACTATAAATGCTTTTAGATATAGGTTAGTAACCAACAAATCAAGGGTCAAATAGCTATCCAATTTAAGGTTAGAATTATAAGTAAACACATTCACTACATTACATCCCACCACCACCACCACCCATATGCCATTTTTGAACATTTCTCTGCATAATTACATGCTCTTTCCCTCAATATATGCATGATATTCTTGGTAAAATTATCAGTCAACAATAAAATCATCTTCAATGAGAGAGTTGTGCTTGATATAATACATGATAGACAGATTAATAGATAAATCTAAGAAATTTATATCGAATAAAAATTAGATAGAGAACACACACCAAATAATAAATCATATACAGTAGTGAATACATAACATAAACACATCAGTCATTAAAATTATGATGAACACATAGTAAATATGTATTAAATAAAAAATGTAGGCATGGGCTAAGATGGACTATAAAAATCATCTTTTTATCAATAGACTATGATACAAATAATGTATTAATAATAAATATTGTATATACTCAGAAGAGAGAGCAACAAACTAAAAATATCATAGACCTAATATATGGTAATTCACACTAATTTATTTCAATAGGATAGGGTTTCAAAGTGTACGCCTAAGATATGGAGTATGGATCTCACTAGGTCTAAAAATAAATAAATTATTTTAACATTGGTAACAAAGAGGTGTATCAAATTTATAATAAGGATACTGCATGTAAGGAACTAATGAATAAAGGTAACCTAGATCAAGGATAGGTGTATTAATTAAAATAATAAGAGGGTAAATGATTCAATGGTCATAATGGGTGATATATGCAACCTAAGGTGATAATGAAAAGTCTAAGCAAACCTATAGCTATACCAACTTATTTGATATAAGGAAAAACATAAACAAGGATTGAAAACATACATATATTATCATAATGAATAAATCAAGACTATATACTATGTAAATAAATAAAAGAGAATAGGGATATAGATGCTTAATTTTGGAATGACTTGTCAATGAACTAATCTCCCCCTTAGCTTAGGGGGTTGGAGGGGGTGATCCACACCATGGGGCCCAGGACCAAATACGTGGGGGAAAACCAAGTTTTATTTATTTATAGTGAATGGGAAAAGCTAATTCATAAATAAAAACTAAACACATTCAATGGAGTATAAGTGTTACTTGCATTAGAAGCAACTTTTATTCATTAATAGAGAATAGGGTAAAAATTGGTATAATGTGTTACCATGCATTTTTTATAGAGTAGATATACAAAGCATGTTATATGTGTTATTACTATATACAGAATATAACTTTTGTCAAATGTTTATGTTACATACCTATACAAAATATAAATATAAGAGCAATTATAACCACTATAAGTTACCAAAAATATAATTTATGTCAGTTCATCTTCCAAGTTTGATGATGGTTGGTGAACCCCTTGAAGCATGTGGTCAAGTCAAGGGAAAACATGAATGTGATTTTGATTCCAAGAGTTAGCTAGGTGAATGGAATTGTGAGCTACAATGTAGGATTACAAGGGGTGCAGGGTTTTGAACTATAGAGTGTGTAGGAGTTGATGAGTTATGAAGTACACATAGTGGATTATGTATGGGTTAGTACATAGAAGGATATGTTATGGCATAGGAATTGTGCATATGACCATGATAAAACTTTAGTAATGAGTGTGAAATATTAGGTGATATGTGTATACCATGAAAATTAAAGTGAGTAAGTATTAAGCTCAACTGCACAAGTACTATACATAGATCATTTGCCCTTTCTTATATAGAAATGGTCTCCATTACATCAACACACAGTTATGTAATATGTACCTAATTTGTGATTAAATATACCAATTAGATTGATCAACATATTTCCTAACCTTGACCACTTCAAAAAGTTCATGTGTGCCATGGTAGGTGTGTGTGTCTATCACTTTGATGATCTGATTCTTCTCTACAAGATGCAAGTGTTCAGGATCTAAATCAGAAGGATGTTGTGTTACTATTGGTTTAATAAGTGGAGTGTAAATCTTGAGAAGTTACACATTGAAGAATATGTACATGCCCAAGTATTGAGGCAAATCAAGAACAAAGGCATTCCCACCAGCGACACATAAAATGGTGTAAGGACCATAGTGCAAAGTCTTAATCTTATGGTGTGGACCTTTGAAGTGATCCTTTTAAAGTTTCAACTAGAATTTATCACCAAATTAGATTACATGAAGTGGGTGATGTGTGTCAATGTTATCCTTGTACTTAACTTGAGTGTAAGAGAGACTCTACTAAATCTATTGGTGAATAAACTAAACATGGTGTAAAAACTTCTTGGATTTTTTCACTTCCCATTCTTATACACATGACCCATTTCCTAATTTTACATGGTAGGAGATGTATAGAGGTGCCAAGGTTTGAAATATAAGACATGTATAGAATAGATTATGACTAATATATCTATGAAGATCCCTATTTTAGGTGTGTTGAATATACAAAAAAAATGTCATCTTAGGTATGAGCATGTGCACAGTTATACATTCATAGAAGATGAACAAGTGTGTGATTAATCACTTCAATTTTATCATATATCTAAGGATGAACAGCCTTAGATTGATCCAGATATGTACCCATAAATTCCCATAATGCTTTCCAAAAATGACTCACAAAGCATGGATCATGGTCAAAGATGATAGATGTGGGTAACCCAAAATGAACCCAAGCATGGTTGAAGAATGTCTATGTAGTGATAGCTACATCAATGCATTTTATACATGTAACCATTATGGCCATCTTGGGAAACTAATCCAATACAATGAACACAACATTATATTATCATCTTATCATAAAAAATCTAGCCATGAAATCCATGCTAATAGATTCCCATGGACTTGATGGAACTGATAGAGGTATGTAAAATCCCAACTTCCTATTCATAGGCTTGATGATGCAATAAAGAATGAAAGAATTAATGTGGTGCTCCACATCTATCTAAATGTGTATCTTGTAGGAGTGTGACTGTAATGCAGCTAGAGTCTTTATCACACCAAAGTGTGTTGAGGTCTTAGTGTACATTGTCTCCCAAATGAGTCATTAATGAGGTGTGCCAAAGGGAACATAGAGATGTATGAGATTGTAGAGAATCTAGTCAAATAATTAGAAATCTTAAACTTGTGTACCTTGTGTAATTATATCATAAGTCACCATAAATTATTGATCAAATAAGTAGAGGGGTACCTAGTCTTTAAATTTGTGGTCTAGCGTGTTCAACACCATGATGAACACGTGAACTGATGATAGGATAAGGAAATATATAGCCTTATTATCCTTCTCATTGATAATTTAGCCTCTAAGGACAAAATTAAACCCCTAAAATCTAAAATTTTCTCATGAAACCCCTCTAATCTTATACATGGTGGTCTACATGCCTTGTGGTGTCCTATTTTGGTCTCATTTTGAGCCTTTTAGCATTGTTTAAGGTATCATTGCATCTGCTAGACACTACTTGAGGAATCATTATATGATAACCTATTTTGAGTCTTTGGGTGATGTGATAAGTTGTCAAAGTGGTCCTTGGATGAGTGGAAGGGTGTTGAATGACTTTTAAATCCTAGATAATAACCTAAACCCTATTTGACAAAGTTAATTTTCTTTAGTAGAAATTAATGTTTTAGGGTAAGTTAACATTATTTTTCTTGTTATGATTATGCCTATTTTAGCCACTTCTAAAAGAGGGAAATTGATATCAAGATGTAAATGGTTTCTAAGTTTTGTTTAAGTCTTAATATGAGGTCTAAAGTTGTGTATAAGGTTAACTTTCATGGTTTACTTAGTCAAGACTTTTTCAATCTCTAATTAGCCTTTAAAGGCATCATGTACCCTTCAAACATGTCATATAAGTGACCTTGTAGCATTATAAACCTTTGAAGAAGATATGTTTAGGTAACACATTAAAATTAGGGGTATTAAAGAGTCTCATAACCATTTTAAGCCATCATAAAGTAGTTTCATATGCAAAAGGTCTCTTTTTAAAAGTCAAATAATTTACATCCATCAAAATGAGGTCCCACATGTTGAAATTCACTCTTAAACTTCCCTCCATCCATACCACCTATTTAAAACTTGTATATTGGCCTATATTTTCTCTCCCTATGCTATCTATTAACTTATCAAAGATTTATACCTAAAAATGTAGAAAATAAAGTTTTTACAAGTGTTTTCATTCTTTGTACAAATTTGTATGGTGATGTCAAAGTTGAAAGAGGCTAGGCACTTCATGGAAGGTATATTATAGGAATGAAAATAATTTTTAAAGTATAAAATATGAAAAATAAGGTAGAAAATTTAGTCAAATCCCCATCTATATCTTGGTAATCTCATAAGGCCCATTTGGATATGGATAATATGGCCTTTATAAAGGGAGTCAGAGCCCAAGCTCTTAGCCAGAGGTGGAGCCCTTAGTGAGATTATAATTAGTGACATTGGTTCTCAAATTTATCCCTTGAGATTTATGAATGATTTCTAAGACCCTGAGGTGGTCTTAAGCCCTTTGAAAACTCCACATTCCCAACTATAAACATATTCATGAAAAATTTGAGCTCAGTATGGTGGCTTAAGCATGGAGGAAGGTTGCACATAATATTACTTCATGTTGAAAATCTTTCAATGAATAAAAATGGAAGTGAGTGATGGTTTTAGGTTGGATTGTGGGTTTATTGGAGTCCATTAAATCCTTCTCTACCCTAAACACATAGGTGTCATTATGATGGATATTAAGAATCATCAGGTTGTTTTAAAATCATACATGATCTTCATATCTTAGCCATACTGTATGGTGTTTCCATCATGATCCTCACTATTTCATACTCATAAAACCCATTCTCATCCTCCAAAATAGTGAGACAAGATCTCATTTAGGCATGCACATGCTTATTATGCAAACTAAGAAAATGAAGTGTTGGCTATTGGGATGGGGTGTAGAAGGTATTTAGGAGTCATGGGAGCCATAAGAACATATGAAGTATGGGAGATAGAGAAAGCAGGGTCAAACAAAGACCAACACCATCAAATCACCCCAATAAGACAATCTCAATCAAGACTTCTATTGCACACATGGGATGTTGGTTGTAATATTGAAGAAACATTGATGAAGTGATGAGTTTATGGGATATAAAGGAGTGGAGAAAACTTGAATAACCTAAGCAAAAAACCTCATATGTTATTGAGAAGGAAAACCTCAATTTTCATCTCTCACATAATTTGAGCAAAGAAGTACTATTTTATAGAGAGAAAATGTATAAGTGGAAACAAGTAAACATGGTAACATTATAAAACAAGTCAAAAGGGTCTATGGAAGACTCATTTCAAAAGGAAACCTCACCTCTCATCATAGGCAGTAAAATAATACTGTGTCCTATAGACATTCATAGAGATCAAGGTGAGTAAGTTTAGAGTGACTAGAAAAGTTACAAATATCTATGAGGATGATCATCCTAAGCTCAATGTGCTTATAATGATCAATATGACCTAAATATATTACCATAGGAATAGATCAAAACTTATTCAGTCAAGACTTAGAGCTACCATATATAGGCTAGTTATGAGGAATCAAAGTGGCTAAGTGGAAGATAGTATAGATAGGAGATTCAATGGTTCTATGAAAAAAATACCTTGCACATCATGTTTCACTAATCAGATAGGTCTTAAAGTGCCAAATTATAATGGAGAATGTCTACATTTTCCACTTAGATAGACCTAATTAAGCATAAGAAACCATATAGGTAAGTAAAGTGAAATATAGGTAAGGATTTTTATTGATTTATTTTATAAAGGAACATATTGTTTCCCATTAGAATTATTTTGTCCTTAGAGGCAATAAGAACTTTAACAAGCTACTAGGCCTACATAGGTAGTCACAAGTCTGTGTATAGAGATTGGGGATAGATGCATGTTTGGGGAGTGTTTAAGGTTTGAAAAAATAAAAGGAGAAAGTGAGAAGACATAAAAATTGTTTCCATTATGATAATATCCTCAAGTTGAGGAAAGAAGACACTAAACCAAGCTATTAGGGTTATAAAAGCCTAATTGCTCATAAACCCTAGGCATGGGTTAGGCCAAGTATCAAAAATTTTTAGGAGGGGAAAACATATTAAAAAATAATATTAAATTGTGGTGAGAGATGTATCACACCTCATGTAGTCATTTAATAGGAATAAATAAATCATTTAGTGGCCTATTTTCTTAGGATTGCTCTCTACCTTCACACATAGTTCTATCATGCCTAGTTGTCTTAAGAGGCTCAAAAATCCATGGAGAGTGTGCATGGTGTGATATGGATCTTTGAGGAGTTAGGTAAGGTATTTTACATATAAATCATGGAATTGGTTTAATGATAAATACATTAAGTTTCATGAATAATCCTTAAGGAAAAGAATTAGCTCAAAGCCCTACTATGCATTGTGAAGAGTCTGAGGAGCTACTTTATCACAATCAGAACATCAACAAGGATTTTCAAGGAATAATAATGATTTTTAAGAAGGTGGAGAGGGTTTTAAAATTAATATTATTGGATTTTTTTATCTCATTAATCCCCTAACTCTATGAATCATTATTAAGAACCCAACTACCCCAGAAATATTGTTTTGAATTATTTTGGAGCTCAAAGAGAACATAGTTTTGCTAGGAACTATATGAAGTAGTTGCATGGAATTGAGTGGAATTTGGAGATGGTATATGAGTTTTTTTAATAATTTTTATTGGAATTTGTTTGTGGGTTAGACCTCCTAAATTTATAAACCATTGTTAAGACCAGTGGAGCCTTTAAACCTTGCCTAAACTCTCATCAGTGATCTGATGGAGAATATGAGCCAAAAACACTCAATATGGACATAAGACAAAATGAAATAATATTTTATTCATTTAAAAATATTTTATATCCTCTGTACACCAAAAATTTGGCTTGTGTGAGGTAGATATGCAAGGAAATGGATTGAAAGGACTAGTTTTTACGACTATTTTCATGTTTTTCAGGGTGTTTTTAAACTTATAAATGGAGGGGAAGGTCTCTTGGCCCTATAAAAAGATGAAATGGACTTATAAAAACACTCTTCAACTCCCATAGTGGTACAAACAATCCTAATGAGTATATTTCAACTCAAGAGGGTGGATAACCTTCATTTGCAACAAGGAAGAGTGTTACAGGCATATTCACATAGTGATGAGACTTTCAAAGGCAATATAACCCTTATTACAACCCCTTGAATTAATTATTAGACTCATCAATAGCTTGAACATGACCAGGTATTAAATCTCTCACCATCTAGGAGGACAAAAGCATTGAATAGATTTAGAATGGCATGGAGGGTGATAACTAGGTGAGTAATGGATAGGTCCAAGCAAGTAACTACCTCTCATAATGACCTACCATTATATCAAAAGGAGTTAATTATTAATTAAAATGTTCTTGGAATATTCATGGGGTTAATTATGACTTAAATAGGCCATCCAACACACCTATATGCCCAATGACTCATTGAGGGCCATTATGCAGTCAAGGCAATGCATGGGAGGAGTTATGAGGCTTCTTGTAACTATGATTTTAGTTAATGATGTCCATTATGCATTCTTATCCACACTTCCATGATATATCTCCTCTTTACCTCTCCTCTTGTCTATAAATTGAGGCTCAAAATCCATTGTAATCATTCCTCTACTAGGCATGAATAAATTTAGCACAAATTTGTACTTTGTAACTTGTTGAAATAATGGACTATTTTAACTTCTCTATATTGGTTTAGTGTGTTTCATGCTTGTTTTATTTTCATAATTTATATATTTATCTCCCCTTATAGGTCCTTGCCTCACCTAGATAGTAATACATTATTCTATACAGGTCACATAATGTGTGGAGGTGTTAGTGGTTGAGCTTGGAGTGGAATTTTATTGGTGAGTGTCTTACATATGACCTTATATCCATAAAACTCAACTTATGATCATCTAACACAACCTCTAAGTGAAAAACTAATGATTATAAGCCTTTAGAGAGAGTGGTTCAATTACTAGTGCTTGTCTTGTTCATTAGTGTTATTAAAAGGTCAAATAGAATAGACACATTATAGTGGTGCATCACCTCCAATAACATATGCTTCATTTTATGTTTCCATTATATCTCTTTTCAATATCAAAACAATTAGGTTTAGGATTTGAGTCATAATTAGTGCACTAGGGGAGCTATCCCCAAAACTAGAGGTTTACCTCATTAATTAGGCAACCAACACCTAGAGGTGATCTCGATGTATTAGTTAGATGATACAAGCCTGAAACCCCTGACCTCAAAGGGTAAAATCTAGATTGATAACACTTACATTTTTTGTGTTTTATCACAAGATTGAACTACTATAGTTAAGTCATCCATTTCATATGACACACATTTTCCATCTTATTCTATGACTATAATAACTGAAGTGGTTTATGGTTTAAATGATCAACTGTCTACTTCCCAAGAATGTAGTGTCACCATTAATTAATTACTTGTATAATAGCATACAATTCCTTCTCTTAGGTAGAGTAATTTTTCACCATGTCATTGAACATATTGGAGTGGTATGTGATTAGATGACCATGATACATAAGAACTTCATTGAGTGCATAGTCATATGCATTAGTGTGAATTTCAAAGGTTTGTGCAATGTTAAACATTATGATAATAAGTGTTACATAAAGGAGTTGTTGGAGTGACTCAAAAGTGTGATTTTTCAAATGTGTTTAGTCAAAATTTGCTTTGGCATGTGTGAGTTGGCTGAGAGCACAAGATATGTGTGAGAAACCAAGGATGAACCTATAATAAAAGTTAAGAAGTCCAAGGAAACTCCTCAATTCTATGAGATTACAAGAGTAGGAAAATCTTGGATCACTTTAATCTTCTTTAGATATAATCTAACATTGATGTGATGAATGATTTAGCCCAATTATTAGATCTATGTGGTGCTAAATATACACTTTGCTAAGTTGGTTCACAATTTGTGTTGGAAAAAAGTGTATAAGATATGCAAAATGTGATCCATATGATATTCCCAAGGCTTACTAAATATGAGAGTGTCATCCAAGTAGATGATGATGATGATGGATTTAAATAATGGCCTGGGTAGATCATCCATAAAGTGCATGAAAGTAGTTGGTACATTGTTGAGGCTGAATAACATGACCAACCATTCATACAATCCTTATTGAGACTTGAGTGTTGTCTTATAGATGTCTTTAGGATAGACTATAATATGATAGTAATTTGACTTTAAGTCAGTCTTAGTGAAATATTTTACACCTTAGAGCTGGTCCATAAGGTCATCAATGCATGTAAATGTATATTGATTTTTCACCATGATTTTTTGAGTGCATGATAGTTGATGTAGAGTCTACATGACCCATCCTTCTTGGGTATGAGGACTATTAAAATCTCACAAGGCAAATATCTAGGCTTGATCTTGACCTAATCAAGAAGTTATTAAATTTGTCATTGGACTTCATCATTCTCCCAGATTGATCTATGATATATGGGGCTATTCATAAAAGGGGATACAATAACCAAAACGATGTGGTGATTTATTGTGATTGTGTTGGAAGACCTTCATATTTTGTAAATAGTTTTCTAGTATACTCAAGTAAGTTATTGAGTTATTTCTAATGTGATGATGTGCAAGTGGTGCATGATACTAGGGTGTGATTTGGATTTGAATTCATAGGTGTATCAAGGTGAAACATGAGTAATGCAAACTTATATGCATGAAATATGAGCTTATGACATTACTTGATAGAGACCAAGGTGACTTTGGTCTTGAGTGATGACTCAAAAATGTTGTATAAGTTATCATGTGCATGAATAGTCCAACATTGTGGCTTGGATTGATATGTAGCTTCATGATCATACAAGTACACTCTCCCAAATAGGATGTCATAGACCTCCAGAGGTGTGATTTCACAAGTGATATTGTCCTCTTATTCTTGATTTTGTATTAAAAAGTGGATTGTGGTCAAACCTATATATCTTTCCCCTACTACAACCACCTTAAAGAATATTGATTTGAATGTGCAATAGTAAGACAAGGTCACTGAGATGTGGATTACATGATGATTTTATTCTAACTACCACTATTGATGATGATGTGTAAAGGTTAACCTTTCACCCAAAAATTGGTGCATAAAAGATGTTCATGCTCTCTAGAGATGTCGATCATAGTGGTGTTGGTGCTCAAACAAGAGGCATCTAGATTAGTTTCATCCATCAATATGGGTTTTGATGTAAATTATGTGAGTAAAGATTGTTACATGTATCATTTAAAATCATTATGAGTGGATGAGTGATGGAGATGACACCACTTATCACCAAACTTCTTCTTGTTACCTTCATCTGAAGTAAAAGTCACTTGAGCCTTTGATGGTTGAGTAGTATTCTAGTGTTTCTCTCCTTTAGGAAAGTGTGTTGTTACTTTTACATATAAGGCTATGATTTAGATTTGTGTGAAGGCTAAGCCTTGTACACTATGTTAGATGAGGAGGTGACATGCTGATTCATCCTTGGCTTGGATTTTATCTTTATAGAATTGTGATATGCTTACCCCAAAGGGTCAAAAGTTAATAACTCCATACTTGCATAGATATAAGGTGAAAGTACATTTATGTGCTTCAACACCTTATGTTATTCACTCAAGTTCTCATGCAGGCATATATATTAGTCATGAAAAATGTTGGTTTAGTCTTTCACTGATTGATCTTTGCATTGGTGCAATTATTGGAACTTAATGTATTCATCTTTAAAGTGGTATAGAAGGTAGTATTCCAAATTCAACACATCAACGAAAAATACTCAAAGATTCAATTAGAACACACTCTTGCATGCATTGTGTGCTAAAGCTCTCCCACTAGTGAGTGACTAGTATAGACATATTTGGTACTATAAAGGTGATCTTCTTAGCATCATTAAAATAATTTATTGATAAATATTCCTTGATGTTTCAAATCTAGGCATCTAATGCTTTGGCATCAATATTACCTTTGAACAAAGGGATGTCAAGATTGACTTGAACTTTGAATGGGGTTTTTTACTAAAACAATTGTTGAGACAACTATGGAGGTGTGGTAGAAGGTATCAAATTGAGTTGTACCATAAATTTATGTAAGTGACCAAAACATTTGGTGCATTATGCCTCTAATGCATTAGCAATGAGCTTTCGTACCTTAGGGGCTAACTTAGGTTAATTTTGGGAATCAACCATATTAAATTTGATATTAAATTATTTTGCATATATTGAAATAGAACTGATTGACAAACCCTCATTCTTGAGTTGTGTTTGCATGTTTACAGGTATAGAAAGGAATAGAGCTTTTTAGCTCTAATACCAATGATTTTCACCATGGGGCCTAGGACCAAGCATGTAGAGGATAACCAATTTTTGATTGTCCACATTGAATGGGAAAAACTAATTCACAAATAATAACTAAACACATTCAATGGAGTATGTCTTACTTGCAATAAATGCAACTTATATTCATTAATAGAGAATAGGAAAAAAACTAGTACAATGTGTTACAATGCATGTTTTACGGAGTAGATATGTAGAATATGGTATTTATGTTATGACTATATGGATAATTGAACTTTTATTACATGTGAATGTTACATACTTATACAAAATAAAAATACAAGAGAGGTTAAAACCATTATCAGTTACTAAGAAGATAGTTTGTGTTGGTTCATCTTCCAAGTTAGATGATGGTTGGTGAACCCCTTGAAGCACATGGCCAAGAAAAGGTGACACATGGATGTGATGTAGAATCCAAGAGTTAGCTAGGTGTTTGTAACTATGAGATATGACATGGGACCATGAGGCATGTAGGTTTATGAACTACAAAGTGTATAGGATTTGATGAGTTTTGAAGTACATAATAATGAGTGCATAGTTTAGAGTGCACATGGGTCAGTGTATAAAAGTTTGTGATATGTGTATACACATAATATTTTAAAACTTTTATCACTTAATGATGCTCTTTATCTTGTAGGAACCATTCAAGTCTCAATCTCTTTGAGTGCATGCCTTAAGGGGTGTGCCAGTAAAGGGGTGGGTAGACCATTGGTGCTTCATAGGATTATTGTCTCTTTTTCCACTTTTTATCTACACACTTGTCTCCTAAAAACCATATCCTTAAGCTTGTTCTTATCTATTTCACACTTCTCATCCATTTTCTACCTTTTATCCCCCTTTTCTTAGCCTTAAGACCCTTTTTAATGTTTAATGTACTAGGTCAATTGGGTTGACCCTATACTATTTTGGGTAAAATTAATTTAGGGTCTAGGTCAGCTCTTGGATGATCTATCCTATGACCTAGTGAACTCTTGTCCATAATTGTACTAGGTTGACTAGGTTGACCCTATTGGATAATTTTTTTTGAAGGGCTTAGGATTAAATATGAATATATATACAAGTTCATTTCACCATTATTTAGAGAAGAAAAGAATAATTAAGAGATATTATGCATCTAATTATCCACCATTATACTTGAGGAGCAAGCTTAGTATTTCATAGTTTCTTTGCAGATATGGATCGTATCTCATGGAAAATTATCTTGGATGCAATGATAGGTTGTGTATTTTAGATCTGATTTATCCTTGTCATCCTTACTTACCACAACAACCTCTTGCGAAGAGCCTTGGCCAAGGGATAGATTGAGGCTCGATGGGTTCATCTTCAAAGGCAAGTATTCATAACTTTGTTTTTCCTTTGTAAGAGTACATAGGTATGAATTTGTACTTATCTTCCATGCATTAAGATTACATATACATTAACATGAATACATATCTCTTATGCATGTTTAATTTTTTTATTTCTTACCCCTACTTTGTGCCACAAGTTTTGGTGAGGACTAGATTAGACTTTACTTTACTTATTATTAGTTTTGTGAGATATGAAAACATAGGACCTAGATAGGGTTATTGCATGATTATGCTTGATTGGAGGCTTTGAAACCCTCCCTAACATTATTTATTATGATAATATATAACATAAATGGGTATAATGGATCCCCATATTGGTCATATTATTGTTTATCTAATGTATCCCCAATTAGAAGTGTAAGTATGATCTATGTTCTTTGAGTTAAGATTGATTATAGACATGATGCATTTCTGATTGCATACATTCTGGTAAACCCAATTTTAATCTAACCCTTTTAGGTTTTATTTAATGTTTTTCATTATTTCATTATTTTATTTATTATTTTTATATATTTATGATATTGGGTCGATAGTGTCAGTATAGTCTCTAACTTCTGTACACATGTTTAACACATAGTTGTATCAATATGACCTTGTTCTATTTATGCAGGTCTTCATCAAATATAGGCTATTATGCCAAATCTATCAACATAGTATAGGTATTCACTTCCAGAAAAGCTACCAGGTTGACTCTATCAACATAGTACACTTCTAAAATTCTAAAAAACATACTAGGTCAACACTGTCGACATAGTATTCTTTACAAGTTTTAGCAAACAAGGAATTGTAAAACTAGGTTGACCTAATCGACATAGTTGGTAGAATTTGCAAGTAAAATTCAAGGCACTTCAACAAAAATATCACTTTCCTATGCATCTTCCAACCCACCAAGGTTCCTTTTTCTCTTTCTCTATCATTTATTTTATTCATTATAGTTCTATTTTTTATAGTTTGCAGTCTTTAGAACTGCCCCTATACAAAAAACTAGATGCACTGTGTCGACCTAGTTTTGTATTTTGTCTTATATTGGAAGACTAAGTTGACACTATCAATGTAGTTATTTAATAAAACCTTAATTTAGTGGTACATTAGTGATACTGTCAACACCATTCTATAATTTTTACAAACACTGTCATCTAAACTAACATTGTACTATGTTTCAAAGTTAGAATCAACACTTATATGCTAGTAATTAGCTCACACTTTCACTTTTTATTGATTACATTATTTGAATAGATCACATAGTCTAATTAGGTGGTTTTTAATATAAATTTAGTTTCAATATTTTATATTTTCTTGCACACACTACCAAATCACATAATCTTAAAACACATTTAAACATTTATCTACCCAAGGCCTACCTACTTGAATTTCATCACCAAGGGGGAAGATGACTTGGTTTTATATCCAAGTATAAACATGTGGTTAATGTTATATATTGGAAAACCACCTGATACCCTTATCACTATAGTGTGTTAATTGAGGTGGTAGGCCCCAATACCAAGCCAATACCATTGCTAATACAGATCCGTTTTATTCTAAACATCCTGAAACCATCCATAGATTGATTTATAGTTCCTTATTCATATATAAATTCATATCACACTTCAAATCATGCTATAATAATCTAAAAACATTCAATATGACCAATTAGTTAGCATTTACTTTCTAAGTTTACTACTTGTTCTTTGTTGAATTGTATGTTTTATTACAAAAACATACATTAGCCAAAATTGGTGTAAGGTTTTGTATTGTGTACCTTAATTGGCTCCTCCTTATTAACCTAATTGATTATGTTTTTCTTTCATTTATTTTTTCAAAATTACTTACAATTTTTTTCTTGTTTTAGTACATAGTTGTTATGCTCGACATAGTCTCATACAGATTGGCTATTCCCCTACCTGCAGTACTAGGTTAACCCTATCGACATAGTACTATTTTATGATTCCAAGGATATATTAATAGGTCAACCTTGTTGAATCTATACTATTTTTTCCCCAAGTTATAAAACTTAGTCAACCCAGTCCACTCTGTATCCCTATTCTCTTAATTTTTAGCCCTTATTTTCTATACTAAGTCAACCCAGTTGACTCTATACTCTTATTTAATCTTCCTATTTCATTTATTTTTATTAATAGTTAAGGGGGATAATTTTATAAAACACTCAATTTTGGATCTGGTCTTATCAAATATTTCATCCAATGCTTTGGTTTGTCTTGAATATTCTTTCTCAATCTATATCCTTTCTTTGACTCTTTGGGTATAATAGATTCTTAAACCTAGTACCTATTTATTGTAATATTATTATCACCTATTTTATGGAATAAATATCTATATATAAATTCAAAACTCATTATTTACCTCATTCCATTCATCTCATTCACAAACTTCCTCTCAATCTCTTTCTAGCTTCATACTAGGCACCTTCTTAGGTCTCAAGAACCAAATCTTGGTTTAGGTTTCAAGAGCTCAACATGTTATAATTTATGTTATTATATGATCATATTACATTATAAATAACCTATTTTATCTCTTGGATCTCACTTTACCCTTCAATTCCACACATAAGGATCCCTTGGTCTCCTAAAGCTTGTAACTTTTTTGTGGACATTTTATCTTAGTTTGAAAAATAAATCAACTCCCCTAAAGATAAAAGTCAATTTATATCTAACCTATATCATATTTGAGATGTGTATTAATTTTAATGTACTGATTTCACTCCTAGCTATCACTTCCTTTGTAAATGTTTTGCAAACTAGGCTTAATTAGCCCTTGCACACACTCCAACCCTAAAAACTATACTGTACAGTATTAACTCAAAATAAAACCTCTTTATTCTTAATTTTAACATAAATAAGATAGGATTACAAATTTTAAGAATTTTTTAAGTGTTAAAATCCCTAAAACACCAAAACCTTAATCTAGGGTTCTCCTTCAACTATATAGGCCCGAGAACTTTCATAATTCCATTTCTTAAGATATAAAGCATTTCAGATAACCCAATGACCTTATATAGGTATTATTTAATGTAATACATCCCATAAAATTTAAAATAACCATTGGTGACTCTCTATTTTCCTAGAATGGCTTCAAACATAGAATTCTGTCTCCAAAATTAATTATACAAGGTAGAACAGGGTACACATAATCATATGTTTAGGTCAGGTCACTCCATAAGGATTAAAGATATTTAATATGTATATATATATATATATATATATATATATATAATATTTTAATTTCTATATCAATATTCAAAAATCCTTTCCTCTAACATATCAAGGTTTATGTGTTATGAATGCAAGGTTATGAGTGCTCACATAGGATTGTGCACTAATTTAGGGCCTGTATGTAACCAAAAATTATCAATACTTATTTTAGGGTTTATTTTTATGTTTTAATATATTTAAAAATGTCAATATCTGAACAAAAAAACACCATCACTCTCTCCTTTCACCATCACTTTACCTACTTGGCACTTAACCATGCAAACAGGGTTCTCTTGACTGAGGAAACAGGGTATGATTGTAATAATATGGCTGTCACCTTCTTAAGGCCTATGAAATAGTCTATATTAATAATTTGGAATTAAAAAACCACATATAAATCAATATATTTACTTAAAAACCTCTCACAAACAAATTTATGGTCTTTATTTAAAGTACTAATCATTTCCTTTCATTTCTTGACTGACACATGCTATAGGGTTTCAATGATCCAAGAGCCTTTCACTCTTAATTTATCCTTGTTACATAAGTTATCAAAAAAATTTAAAGGTTTTTAGTCTCTAAAAATATATAATTATGTATGTCATAATGAACTCCACCTCTAATATATAACAAAACACTCAAATACCTTCTTTTTGAGACTGTAACCTACAGCCACTTATTGGTTATCTCCATCAACCAACCAAAAAACTATAAATTCACAAAGAGATCACCATAAAAATTTAATAAATGGAATTAAAGGACAATATATAATTCAAAATAACTCAATGTTGTTTAAGAACATAAACTTACATAACTAATCCCTTCTTAATTCATTTTATTCATCAAAACATGCACTTTTGGTTCATCTCAAGACTTTGTTATTACTCTTGAGGAGTTTTATACAATTTATTAATTATCAAGTTATTATATCTACTATACATATTCTCTATTATTAAATTAAACCCAACTATAATTAATTTTATTTTCATTTCAACATAGGTTCCTTGGTAGTTACATCAAACTTCTTTTCTCTAACTAACTCAATGCGAGGTTTTCTTTCATATTTCCAAGACTTGAATTCTATCCTCAAGAGTATAGAAATTTATGAATTTAAACACCTTATACAAAGATTCATGTCCCTATTCAACCAAAATTTAATAATCTAACCATCTTATACCTTGTTTATGCTCTTGTAGGCTCTTTTCAAATATTTGAATTTTCAAATTCCTAGTTTTGGAGGGAAAACTCCTAGAAGCCATATAGCACACCTTGAGGACTCTAAATGGAATATAGGAAAAAAATATAAATTATAAGGTCCATAAAACACTTTTACACCTAAAATTCAGTAAATTTTACCAATTATTGAAAAAACACCAAAAATAAAGTCTTCTAACTTGATGCTCCTGCATCATATTTGCATCACTTTTTGCCTTCTTTAGACTTTCTCCTTCATCATGAAATTCATATTTTAATACACAAATAGGTTTAATTCAATGGATATGATGAGTTTTAACAATCCTCATAAGGTATCCCATAATCAAATCATGGATCATATTCTAGATTAGAGTGATGTTCATATAGCCACTTGCACAATAAACTATGGGACCCTTCCTCATTCCTCTTCACTTAATAATCTTATCTTCTCACTTAAATATCAAAATGAATTAGAGTATACTAATAAAATTATCTTATTTATATTTGAATTTCCAAAACATCGAGAAAAGGATCCTTTTACCATTTACCATCTCATGACTAGTGGTCAAGTTAAAGAGACTCATTCACCTTCTCCCACATTCTCACATGGATTTAGGGATACTAGTTTCTTTTCTTCTCAGACTCTTCCCTATATTTTGACCCCTTATCATACCATTAATTATTATTATTATTTGATTTCCTCTACCTCCATGCCTAGTATCTCCATTCACATGGTAGGTTATACATCTAGTGGGCCTCTCCCAAGACCCAATGTCTTCAATTATTCCACTAGTGAATCATTTGATACTCATGGTAATATTGATTCTAGTGCTTCATCTTTTATTTCCTTCACCAATCCATATTTTTATACAAAAGTAAATTTTTATACTAGTGCCTCGCATTCTAACAACTCTTCTCAAGCTCCTACCAACACCAGTAGTGGTATTCAAGACACTACTTATAATTTTAATGCTTCAAATAATACCAACAATTCAACTCAAACCCATAAAATATTGTCACAAATTCTTAACTAAATGAATAATTTTAAATCTCATAATACAAATCAAATGATGCAAATGCAAAACCACCTTATCCATCTTCAAATCCACCCTCAACAAATTCTATGGGGCATGCATAATCAACATATTCCTGCACCTCCTCTTTGAGATTCCCATGGTAATGTCATCCCTCAACCTCCTTTTGTCAACAAAACAATCAAACATCTTCAAAATTAACCTCTTACATCTCAAATTTCTAATATCAATACAGGAGTCATCACCACCATTTCTTATAATGGGTCAACTAATCTTACTCTTCATCTATGTTTTTTTGGAAATTTATATAAAGATTGGGTCAAATTGAATACCTTTTCCACTCCAAGATATTATCCAAAAATCTCATGGGAGAGGCTTTATATTGGTAAAATCAACCTAAAACTCATTGTATTACTAGTTTGGAAGATTTAGTAAATGATATAGTCCAAGAGTTTTAAACTAGTGATCTTTCCAAGAATACTTTGGCCCATTTTATAAATTGTAGCTTGAAACTGAAACTTCTCAATATTTTGTTAAATTATGGAATGCATTATCCAAAAAATGTGACATAACATGGCTGATGATAACCTTTTTCATTTCTTTACTAGTGTTCTTTTTTCAAGTTGAAATATCAAGTCTAAACTCTCTCTCCACATACTTTGGAGGAGGCTATTGACCAAGGTAAACATCAATATTTCCTTATACATCAATTCAAGCCACCCCAAACTTCTATGGGTACTTGTATATTACTCAAGAAAAAGAATATTCATGATACTAATGATGGTGTCACAAACTCTTATGATATCATTCACACTATTTAATTTATTGTTCCTAACCAGTTTCAGAATAAGCTTCCCCTTATCAACAATTCACCAATCCCCATTTATCTTCACCTAATAACATCAATGTTCACAAAACTTTATACTCATCCAAATTACTAAAACTTATACCTAGGCCTCTTCCATGAGAACTTGATCCCACTCATCCTATGAAATCTTGGTATGATCCCAATAAATTTTGTTGGTTCATTTTAGTTAGGGTCATTCTCATGAGACTTACAGGTAACTTCATAATTTGGATATTGATTTTCTTCTTGGTACCAATTTTGACCATGATTTTATCATTTATAAATGCCAAAAAGCCTATTAAATTGCTTTCAAATCCCATGAAACAAATACTAAATCTCAAGATTTGAATCAAGCTAATGTTCATTTAGCCATTTATAAATATCCTCTTCTAAATCACCAAGATACCCAAGTCAAATCTACCCCCTCTACCTATAATGTTGATAGTCTTATTGACCCAACTCCAAAAGAGAATGTGGTTAATATTAATAATATGTGAAAGGTGGTTGATTTCTTTCATCCTGAATCCATCACACACCTCCATTATCTCACACATTTTGTGTTTTAAAAGATTATTCTCCAAATCATTAAATGAGTTAGGGTAAGATGACCTTATAAATTTTGATGAACCAATTAAAACTCTTCCCTTAGATAACACTTCCATTTATATTTCCACCATCCCTCCATCTTCTTTACGTATCACCAATGATACTCATGCTTCTATCAACACTTCTAGAAATTCTCAAAACTAATCTGCATCAACTAATTCATCTTCTCAACATAATTTATAACAATTTTATAAACCTTATCCCTCTTATCAACATAAATTCTAGTGTACTTTAGCTCCTCCTTCTAAGGACCTCCAATACTATGCACCTATTTCTCATAATCTTATTATGGGTTCTGATGAGTGGGATGCTATCATGGAACTCACTAATATCCCATGCCAAATCTTATTTATCAAGATTATGAGTACCCCTCCATGTCACTAATAATAAATTATGCAAATTTTGTTTGAAATTAACATCCCTCTTCCTCCCCTAGTAAGACATGAAGAAACCTTATATGGATATGAAGATAACATATTGCAATAATATGAAGAGATGTCCATCTATGTTGATGAAATAATGGACACTTCTCTTTCCCTTAAATTTATCATCAATTATATAATTATCAATGAGATTATACTTCATGTAGATGATCCTCATTTATTAATTAGTTTCAAAATTGATGATATCCAAGTCAAGCATGCCTTGATTGATGAGGGTTATTACACTTGTGTTGCCTCTCTTGATTTTATCAAAACTCTTGGATATTATGAAGGCAATCTCAAATCCACATGTAGTACATGTCAAAGCTATGATCAAAGGAAAATACCTCTTTTAGGTTATGTGTGGCTTCCCATTACTATCCCACCTATCACTATTCATGTGAAGGTGATGATATTTAATTTTCCTTTATCTTATAATAGTTTGCTTGGTAGGCCATAGAGTCATCATATGAGAGCAGTTGATTCTTATACCTACCAATGTGTTAATGGAGCCATCTATAGGATTTAGGGTGATACTAAACCTTATATTTTTGAAAAATTCTAAGACCAGGGTGTATTTAAGATTCTTTCCCTTGAACCATTGCCAAATGTTCCATTTCATGAGTCTCAATGATTTAACTTTCTTGTCAATTCCAATCAAGGTTACAATGGTCATCCCAAACTCATTGGGAATATTCCCCCTAACCTCTTAGATTTTGATGATGATGATATTGATGAGATCAATCTCAAGATTAAAACTTTTTATCTCTCACCTCATCTCATCTCTTAGTTTCTTTCTTCTTTGTAATCTCATTCTTACAAACCTTCTTGTGATGATATTCCCCTTGTCTTAACTAAGACTTGGAATTCCATTCATAAAACTTCATTAGATGAAAATGTCATCCCTACTTGCATCTTTAATATTCATAAATCTAATTATGATTATGGTTAAATCTTAGATGATCCATTCTTAAGAGGTATTTTTTAGTCTTATGATGCTAAGATTATCTGTTATCATTCCTCTTTACTTTAGTCTTTAAGTATATATTTTTATATTCCATCATATAAAGTTCTTAATTTTAGAATTTTTCCTCTTTATAATAGGGTAGAGATGATAAAGACACCTCTAGTTTCTAAATAACCTCATAGGATTATGCTTATGGATCGTGCTATGACTGGGACCTATCACTTTGCTAGGTATTATGACCACTATAGCCTGCTTATCCTTGAGATGCATGCAAATATCCTTCAACATTATGTATAACTCACCCTTCCCTTAATATATCCCCCTTTGGATCCCATTCATTCACCCACTTTAGATAAGTTTATTCCTCTATTTGATCCCATCAATCCTTCTATCGAGCCTAGTTTAGTCCCTTCACCACCACCACCTTCTCTTAGTGATGGTTTGCTTCCTTTATCACAGATGGATCCATTTCCTAGAAAATGGGCCAATGAAACTTATAAAAATATTTCCATTTCTATTACACCTCCTCTTATGAGTACCTCTACCAAGCCTACTCATAGGTGTTTATCTTGCTTCCATAGCATTAATAACCATTCATGCATGTATTACCACAAGTTGTGATAATATATTGACACTTTGTATCCTTATACCCTTAGTACTTAGAAAAGGCCATACCTCCCCCAAAGGTACTTCCTGATTATATTAATAAGTATGGAGAGGTATATTGTCTCTAGCACTAATGTGGTACCCATCACACTAATCATTTTTGCATCCTTCAATAGCATCTTAAAGATCATGTTTTAACTATTCCCGTACCTTCAATTGTTCCTCCCATAGGTCATTGCTACAAGAAGGCTCTCCATTTTTCTCTTATTATTCCACCTCCTATGGTTCCATCTCCTCTTATGGTCCCTTCTTAACCTCCTTTTCCTCCACCCATGCATCCTTCACCCATGGACCTTCCCTTACCTGTGGATCCTTCTCTACTGGTGATCCCTTTATCACCTATATAGTCCATTCTCATGCATTCTCCTAAGCATCCCTTGATTGATAGACCTCCTTATCATGATCCATAAAAAATTCCTACCTTTCCTATTGAGGATATTAGACATGAAGTATTTTCCTAGTTTTTATTGAAGATAGATGAGACATTAGCCACAGTTTGCATTCAAATTCATAGAGACTTATCAGATGTTCTAGAGAATATGTATGGGAAAATATATTAGTAATTACGAGCACATGCATGGTTTTATTACATTTTAATTTGGATTGGGTATGTGCTTCAATGTTATCTTTATCTATTTGTTATATCATTTGAAATTGTGTCAAATTCTTCCTTATCTTACATGGTGACTTTAATTTCTTATATTGCTTATAATGTCATTTAGTTTGCTTATATTATTTATCATTGATTTATTTTTCTTATTGGGTTTCTTTATTAAAACTCCCTTATTTTATTGTCATGATTGTTTGTTTTCTTATCTCTATATAACAAATAATTATTATTGTGACTTGGTTATACAAACCTAGTTTCCATTAGTCATTCCTTCTTTATCATATTATTAGTTAGTAAATAATTAATCTCATTATAATCTCCTACCATTTCACTTTGGATCTCTTTTACCTGATTTATTCCCTTTTTCAAACTAAGCATATACATGGTTGAGACTTGAGATAACATGTTGGTTCATTGTTAAGCCTAAGTGTTCTAGTCAGTCTTGTCTTTAGTCACTTAACTTATTTTAACCTAAGCTTATAGATCATTTGTGTGTATCACTCTCTTTCCATGATTGGTAATTCCAAGTATATATGGAGGAGGAATCTTAAAAAAACTATCAAAATATTCAAAATCCAAATCATTTAACAAAAGGAAATGATTTAAAAAGACAACATTCAAAAATTTTAAAAGTAAAATCACACTAAATGATGTGAATCAAAACATATCTCCTTCTTATAGTCAAAACTTAAACTACACAATTTTCCTCAAAATAGAACTAAATTCCATTGGGTGTGGTAGGCTAGTAGATTATAAAAGGATAATTAAAAAATATTTTAGTGTTACCTAAGTTCTCATGCAAGTACCCAATCTTCTTAGTAGATTGATGACTCTGTAAGGGGTCATGAAGAATGGAGAACACATCATGGGTAGATAGGCCCATTTTTATTTTCTTGTAGTAATATACCTTCATGATTTGATATTAATAACACAATTATTTTCCTACAAAGCTTTGTGTCTATAGTGAACATGTTTCCTTTGTAAATTGATAGTCACTAGTCACTTAGTGTCTTCTCATGTCCTTAGTATGCCTCCTATTTCTTAAGGTCTTCTCATAAGATGCCAAAGTTATAATTTTTACATTCCTTCTTTCACTCCCTACATCCCTCATATTTCCTCTTGAGAAATATTATTTTGTTCATTGATCACTCCCTTAGGGATTTCATTTATGAGTTACATTATAAGATTATGGATAAGACCTGGCCTTCCTCACAAATTACCAAAAATTTCACCTTCATATTACCAACATCCCCCTTTTTACCAATTTTTCATAATTATTCCACCTCATTACTATTACCTTTGTGAGTTATAGTGTAAGACCATGGATAGGACCTATCCTTCTTAACAAAATTTTCCAATAATCTAAGTCACAACAAAATTACATGTGTCAAATATGAGATAAAATGTGATTGATTATAAAGTTACACATCATTAACATGCTTCCTAGATTGATTTAGTATGTTTTATGCTTAATTAATTACACTTTCACTTTTATCATCTTATTTTTTGATTGCATGTAAGAATCTAACCATTTCTTGAATTTTTCATACTTCCCAACTTAAATTTGTGTGACAAATTTAAGACCAATTTTTCCGATTTTGTTTCTCTTTTATACTTCCCAATGAGATTTAGTATGATTGATTGAATTAATAGATTTGTTTTTATACCATTTGTTCTTTCAAATGCTTTCCACTTTATTACATTATTTTCATACTTCCCAATGTGATTTAGTGTGATCTTACTTGTTTTAATATGGTGCCCATCTTTCTCTTGGTTTGAAAACACACTTGTTGCCATCTTGTTTATCACCTTATGGATCCTTATAATTAATAATTTTCTTGTTATTACACATTTACCAACATGAAATAGTATGTAGTGCATTTTTTTGATTAATTATACTTATCTAAATATTTTTCACCCATTTCTTTTTAACCATGCATGTGTCCTTCATAATGCTAGAAAAGAAACCACAACTCATATTTATTATAACATATACAACAAAATATAAATACATGATCTATAAAGAAATATATCTAATCATCCACAAACACAACCATAATACAAACACATAATAACAACATCCAACTTCCCAAATGAGATATCTATATATATCATGTGTTTTTGATATAAAGTACAAAAATATACATCATTCCATCTCTATATCTCAACACCATCTGGTCTATCATGTGGCCTACCCATGCTACCTATCTATGCCTTGGATATTTCCCTCTAAATATTACATTTTAAATAGGTTATCTAAGATCTTAGACCTATCACATGTCCTTGTAAGTTAGCCACCTGGGTGTGTACCTGTACTAGCTGGGTCATGGTATCCATATGCATGGATTTTTCCTAATCCAAGGCCTTCCATGCCTATTTTTCTCCCATTCCCACTCTTATTAGTGGTTTTCGCTCCTCCCTGAATACTCACACTCACCTCATAGCCTCTCCTACTAGTCTAAATTAGATCCTTATGGTAGACACTATCATAGGATCCTCTAGTGTCATAATGTCATATGGCATATGTGCCTCATCAAAGATCTCATGGAGTATTCCCATCACCTGAGATCTCCATTTAGTTTCCTCCTCCATAGGATCTACAAAATTAAAACAAGATGAATATTAGATCATAGATATATCTCAAACAACTATCTATCTATAATCTATCTCAAATAACTTAAGTAAATTTCAAACCATCTATTATTACCTATTTGAACATCACCTACTACCATCTCCCTATCTGTGTGACCCCCAAACATAGTCTCTCCATCAATGTATCCTTCAAGTACCTCATCTATGGATAATACCCAAATAAAAATATTAGGTTCACCACGTGTGCCCATCTCAAACTACACTTGAGTGGTACCTCTATCACCCAACTTTATCTTGGCCTACCTAATGGGTCGTCTGGGATGGCCACCATCTCTATTCTCTCTTGCTATCAGTATGTCCATCAATAGTGTGATCAAGATGGTCATCACTCCTCCTAATATGGTTATAGCTATGGTACCTATGGTACTCTTACATCCACATCCACATACTCTCTATCTACTGCCTATCATGATAGACCTATCCATGGTCTCTCACATTGCAGTTTGCTCTATGGTCTAGCCATTAGTGGTCTCAATCTTATTCTCCCTCTTGTCTCTCTTGCATTCCTAGAAAAAAATGTGGGCACCACCATCAGAGCCACTAGATGAGGGATTCCCATCTATCCTGGTATGCACACTATCAATTATAGCTCTATTTACAAGGTATAGTGGCCTATAATATATGCTCATATTAATGATAGTGCCACTATCTCCCAACTTAGACATACTATAATAATGTGTCCATATGGCTTCCACATGATATCTACCCATCCAAATATCTATAGATATAAAACATAGGGCATAACCCACACTACCTGATCCTTTCTCCACCTTTGTACTTGAGGCAACCAATCATCAACTACATGGGGCAACCTAGCTGGTGGATACATAAAAAACTATCATATATCCAAGAACTCTACAAAATAATTGGCCCCATGGTATTCTACACTCTAGATAGCATACCATACATGTCATGCATAACCTATACCTAGATGACAAAACCTAAATCATAGAGTACCTCATTCTTCAAAATGGATTGGCATAAGGCTATCACATACAATGATACTATACCATTTGACTTGTGACATAACACCCATCTTATCACAAGTCCTATAACTGCCTTTTAGATATCCATAATATAAGATGTATAAATGTTAATCAGGCTAAATCTTAGCTTGAGATATATCCTATCTAAGCCCATCACCCACATGGTTAAGGCTCACCTCTTCTCCTATCCATCCAATACTCCTATGAGTATTGATGTACCTCCTATTGAGAGTCCAATAATTGTATGGACATCCTCTAAGTTGATACCCACCTCAATGGTATCCCCATCCACATCCCATCTAAATGTGTTATTTTGATAGATTTTTCCAAGATATCTAAATAATAGCCACATGATAAATGTCAAATTCATGTAGAGGTAGAATGAGAGCTCCAAAAATAAGAAAATTCCACAAAAGAAATGTTTGCATTAGCCATTTTAGGAAAAAATAAAGTACATATAGGGTGAGATTAGGTCACCAAAAAGGTAAAACCCTAACTCATAATTAAAACCCACTTAAAGGTAAATGACCCCTAATGACTTAATTAACTAACCTAAGTAAGCTGAAAAGACATGTATGTAAAACCACTAGGTGGAAAAATCCTACACTAAAACCCCCCTTGAAGTATAGCTTAGGTGGGTAAAAGAATTATGTCTTGGCAATGAGGTCTAATGAGGTACCCAAGTACAATATAACTCCCATAAATTGGGGTAAAGGAGAAAACCCATAAGAACAAAATTCCTCCCCAAAAGAGATCAAAGAAGAGAAGAGGGCTAAAAAGCCCCACTAAGGTCTACAATTGACTGTAGCTATCTGGTGTCCCCCAAAGGAATGCTTAAAAGTGACTATGAATCAGAAGTAGATGTAGTGAAGAGTGGATTACCCTAAAATAATGAATTTGTTTGCCAAGTGCCTGATGGATCTTCAACTAAGGTGTACTTCTTATGAAAGGAATTATCCTCATACTATGAGGTAGGTGGCTCAACTACTCTATGCCAAGATGGTGAAAAAGAAGTGATGTAAAGAAGGTCTACACAATTCTCTATAACTATGGAATAGTCTACCCAATGTCTGATGTGTCTTAAATCAATAGACAATTACCCTATAATGTTAGAAGTAGACCAAAGGTAGGTGGGTCAAGAACTAACTCTTGAAAATATAGAAGGTGACAAGTAGATGGTGGAGGTGTGTCCACTTCACTATTGTATTAATCTATAGAAGAAGAGTTGTCAATAGCAGAAAGAAACTCAGGCTCAAAAGTGTCATCAGGTATAGGTGAGTTTGAAGAGGAATCTAAAGAATCTAAAAGAGAGTCAAGAGAAAAGTGTGAGAAGTTATATAGCCAAGTCTGATGATCAACCATTCCCATAGCAAAAATAGTATCACTATATAACTCTTTGATGTACGCTAAATCTAGAGTGAATTCAACTCACATGCCCAGACCAAGGTGAGTGATCTGGTAGACTAATAAGAGACTAGTTGAGAGTGAAGGAACACTTAGAATATTATTGAATGTTCCATCACTTACTTTAATACACCCTCTTGTGAGAACCTTTTTATAAATGTTGTCACCCAGTTATATAGAGGACATGTCAGATGGTTCCAAGGAACTAAACTCAATCTATGAAGAGGCCATGTGATGTGAAGCATTAGAGTCAATCACCCATGTAGGAGGAGTTGGAGTCACAATTATAACTAAGGGTTTTCCCTTATGTTTCCCCTTATTATTCTCTTTTTCCTTTTCTTTTCTAGGTTCATTTTACATGAGTGGATTCCTAGGTTGATGAAGATGGTTTGATAAAATCTAGGCCACCTATGTTGTTTTGAATAAGAAGGCTAGTAAGTGGTCAATTTATTTCTTCAAACATTTACTCTCATTATGCTTACCTGAGCAATGCCCACATTTGATCCAATATTTCTTAGGCTTATGACTAGAAGAAGAGGTCTCATTGATTGATTTGGAGGTGGAAATATTTTCACCCTTCTCAACATTTTTCTTACTTTACTTTCTCTCTGTGTTGTTAGAAGCCTTATCTTTCTCAGCAAGCAATAGATGAGATTTAAATGAATTCATTGAGCCCATCTATATCAACTTAACTTACTCCCAAATTAGGTTAGAAATAAAGGTATTTAAAGAAGGCATCTTCCATGTGGTGTCAAGATTACTCTTAGTGGCATGAAAAGTAGACACAAATATAAAATATTTAGGACCTAATTTAGAGTATTGTTAGAACAAGTTGTTCATATTTCTTGTCAATTCCACATGCTTTCAACTATAATCTCAAAATTCTAAACTTGGTGAAAAAATCTTGAAGAGTGTCAAAGTCATCTGGGCTCAATCTAATAATCTCATTTTCCAAATCATGTCCTCTCATCACATCTTACACTCCAAAGAGCTTGGTGAGCTAGGCCCACACTTCAATAGGTGTTTTGGTAGATTCAATGTGAAAGAGTAGATTTGGGGAGATGGAAAGACATAGTAGTCCACAAACTTTATCACAATAGTTTAACCAATTAATTATCGTGAATGGAAACCCATGATAGATTTTGCCAAGATATAATAGTGGCCTCATAATAAATATAAAATTCCTATAAAGGCATAATGAGATCTTTGAAAACAAAAAAATTCCACAAAGGAAATGTTTACATTAGCCACTCTAGGAAAAAATAAAGTACATATAGAGTGAGATTAGGTCACCAAAAATGTAAAACCCTAAATCATAATTAGAACCCACTTAAAGGTAAATGACCCATAATGACTTAATTAACTAACCTAAGCAAGCTAAAAATATGTGTAGGTAAAACCATTAGGTGGAAAAATCCTACACTAACATAGTCAATCATTCTTAGTCTTCGAATAACATGACTATCAAATCAACACTCAATATGACTTGACACATATCCATTATCCCTTCTAGACCTAGCATAACCAACCTAAATTAGTCCTAACTGTCAATCACTCCAAAATGTTTGGGAGCCATGCCACATCCACCAATCTCCAAAATCTTGAACACCCCTATAACCATCAAATAATAAAGGATGTATTAAATCTCCATGTCATTTATAATCAAAATACATTCTTTTCAAATTTTAATGAAAATAAGCCTAATTTTCTTTAATCTATCCATTTTTGACCAATTTGACCTATTTTTAGCCTACTTAGACATTTTAGTACTTAGTCAAGCATTTTAGGCTTTTCTAGCACTATTTTGGCCTATTTCACACACTTTTATACTATTCTAGTCACTTAGTCAAACACTAGGTTGACCAAGTAGTCCTCATTTTAACTAGGTTGACATTACCAATCTAAGTTGACCCTTTACTTCCCCCCCTTAGTACTAAGTGATCATAGTAGATTACTCTACTAAGTCGACAATGATGTACTAAGTTGATAACATGCAAAACAAACTAAGTCAACACACACCTACTAAGTTGGTAGTATGGATTTTAAGTTTTTAGCCTATTAGGTCAACTGGGTCAACCTTGTCAGGTCTACCTTCTAAACCCTTTTCTTTCTTGTAATAAATGTCTTTAGTAGTTATTACTTTTATTCTTTTCAACCCATTTCCCTATTTGGTATCTAGTACACTTAGTAACTTTCTCTAGTTCATTTTGGTTTCTAGAATTACTCTAAATTACACATTCCTATAAAATACTAAATTTCAATAAAATATTCAAAAACAAGTTTGAAATTCTTAGTTTCCTTTTTTGTGTTACACTTGCTATCATTGTTGGGAATCCCTCTCATCTTGACTATCATCTCCTCACCATCTTCACTTTATTACCTTTTGTTTAGTCTCTCAAATATCTATTTTTCTCTCAAAACAAGTCAAAACATAAGCAAATGTCTTCCATTTCACCCTGTTTAAACTTGCTTTTCACAATTCTTTACCTTTCAAATATTTACCATTAGATTTCTTATTTTTCCCATATCATTGTTTTTACTAACCCATTTTTAAATTCATAAAATATTCTGGAATCATGACATTATAGAGAATCTTGTCCACTAGTATCTGCCTATATTCCATTTTTTTAATTTTCGGCTATATTTTGCACTAATATCTATATATTCTCCTAATGTTCTTCACATTTGGATGCCTTCACTTATCTTTAAATCTCCTTCTTTATCTATAACACTAAGGTAAGTAAAGTTATGTGTTTTTCAATTATATCCTTTCATTTATCTTATTTGCTCCTTATTGCATTTTACTTAGCATCAACGTTATGTGTTATCATGTTCTATTCCCGAAACACCATCCCATGTTGCAGTCATGTGACATGTGATGAGATTTGAGTGGGGAATATGTATACACATAATATTTTCAAACTTTTATCACTTATTGATGCTCTTTATCTTATAGTAACCCATCAAGTCTCAATCTCTCTGAGTGCACACCTTAAGGGGTACACCAAGAAGGGGTGGGCAGACCATTGGTGCTTCATAAGATTGTTGTCCCTTTTTCCACTTGTTATCTACACACTTGTCTCTTAAAAACCATGTCCCTAAGCTTGTTCTTATCTATTTCACACTCCTCAATCATTTCCTACCTTTTATAACCCTTTTCCTAGTCTTAATCCCTTTTTGACTATTCACTATACGAGGTCGACTGGGTTAACCCTTCACTATTTTGGGTAAAATTCATTTAGGGTCTAGGTTAGATCTTGGCCGAGCTAGCCCATGACCTAGTGAATTTTTATCCATAACTATACTAGGTTGACTGGCTCAACCCTATCTGTCAAAACCTTCATAAAGGCTTAGGGTTAAATCTACCTATATATATAAGTTCATTTCACCATTATTTAGAGAAGAGAAGAAGAAGTAAGAGCTATTGTGCATCTTCTTATCCACCATTCTACTTGAGGAAAAAACTAGGGGTTTCATAATTTATTTAGAGATATAGATCTTGTCTTATGGAGAAAAATTTTAGATGCATTGATAGGTTATGCAACCTACAGCTAATTTATCATTATCATCCTTACATACCATAATAACCTCTTATAAAGCACCTTGGTTAAGGGAGATATTGAGTTTTGATGGGTTCATATTCAAAGGTAAGTATTCCTAACTTTGTTTCTCCTTTATAAGAGTAGATAGATATGCATTTGTACTTATCTTCCATGCATTAAGATTCTGTATACATTGACATGAGTATATGTCTATTAAGCATTTTTACTTTTTTTGTTTATTGTCCCCACTTTATGCCACAAGCTTTGGTGAGCACTTTATTATACTCTACTTTACTTATTAGTTTAGTGATATATGAAAACATATGACCTATCTAGGGTTATTGCATGATTGTGCTTGACTTAAGGATTTGTAACCCTCCCTAGTATTGTGTATTATGATAAGAAATCCCCTAATTAGGTCTAGTGGATCCCCATATTGGTCCTGTTATCAATTATCTAATGTATCCCCAATCAAAAGTATACATATAATCTATCTTCTCTAAGTTAAGATTGATTTATAGACATGATACATTTATGATTGCATAAAATATGGTTCGATACTTGTGTGTATGACCTTGATCAGAATTTAGGCATAGAGTGCACAATCTTGGGTGAGAGGTGTGTGTCTTGTGTATTAGAGTGAATCAGGAGTAAGCACAATCGTGCAAGAGTTGTGCACAGATTAGGGGGCCTCCAAACTCCACCATATGGCTAAGTTATTATTATTTTTTTAATTCACTAATAAATAGGAAAATTTTATAAGCGATAATCATTTTCAAATTTAAGGTTATAATTAAACATGAACACATTCACTATATTATATCCCACAACCACCACCCAGATTCCATTGTCAAACATCTCTCTTTATAATTACACACTCTTTCCCTCAAGATATACATGATATTCATAGAAACTTGTAAAAAAAAAAAAATCATCCTCATGATATGAATCATACAAAATGAGAGAGTTATGTGTGATATAATAATGATAAACATAGAGTAATAGATAAATCTAAGAAACTTATATCAAATAAAAAGTATGTAGAGAACACATGCTAAACAATGAATTGCATGGATCAATGAATACATAATGTAAACACATTAGTCATTAAAATCATGTTTAGCACATAGTAATTATGTATTAAATATAAAATGTATGCATGGGCTAAGTTGGCCTATAAATATCATCTTTCTCTCAATAAATATGGTACAAACAATGTGTTAATAGTAAATCTTGTATATAATTAGAAGAGTAAGAAAGGACCTATAATAGTCATATAACTATAAAATGGTAATAAATACTCATATATGTTAATAAGATAGGTTTACAAAGTGTAGGCCTAAGATATGGAGTATGGATCTCATTAGGTCTCAAGATAGATAAATTATTATAACATTGGTAAAGAAAAGGTGTATCAAATATAATATGGATACCCCATGAAAGGAACCCATGAATAAGGGTAACCTAGATCTAAGATAGCTATAAATACTAAACTAATAAGAGGGTAAATGATGAAATAGTCAACTAATGGGTGATCTATGCAACCTAAGGTGACAATGGCAAGCCTAGGCAATTTTATAGTTATACAACCTTATTTGGTGTAAGGATGAATATAAACAAGGATAAAAAACATATATCCACTATAGTAATGAATAAATCAAGTCTATCTAATAAGTAAATAAATTAAATAGAATAGGGATATAGATACTTACCTTTAGGTGGACTTGTCAATGCACCAATATTCTGCTAGCTCAAGTGGAAATTCTTAAGATATTTTGTTGGTTTAATACATCAAATATAAGTAATAAGACCTAGATATCCTTAGTCGAGGACTTCAAATACTAGGATAACTCCTCAATATGACTCCACCTATTGAGTTTTAAATACCTTTTGCAAGAATATACTCCAAGATAAGACTCTAACCTCTAACTCTTCATTTTACTACTCCAAGTTATGTTTAGGAATGATAATATGACCCCTATATATATGGATCTAATACCAAAAAATAACTCTAAAATCTAAGATGATGAAATTAACTAAGATAATACAATTGTAAAAATGTCAAATAACATAAAACTATATCAACTAGGCTAATATGGTACAATTGATAAAGACACAAATTAGAATTGTATCATCTAGGTCAATACATTATAAATACATATAAGTATGAAATAGACTACATTTATTTATAAGGTATGAAAATACAAGTATATGAAAGACTGAGCAAAAAGTAGATGAAGAGGTAAGATAAAAAGAGATTAAAAGGAGGTTAGACTGATAATAATGAAAGTATGATAGAATATTATGAAAAAATATCTTTAAAATTTCCATGATCTAATACCACCCCATTCTTGGTTCACCCATTAAGGTATGCACTTAGGGAGATTGATGTCATGCAAGAGAAACCATTATTAAAGTGATAAAAATGAAAAATATTAGGTGTATACATATTCCCCACCTGAAGTTAATCATGTGCCATGATATTGTAATATATGATGGTACTTTGGGATAGATACATAGGAAAAATGAAAGAGTATAATTGAAAAGAAATGTTGAAAGAAATATTGATAAATGAATGACTAAAAGTAGCATATGCATATATTTACTTACATTTACACATAAATGATGCATGAAAATTCCATAATATCAATTATGGAGGGTGAAAATAACTTTATATTATAAACCCTAATGACATGAGGCTAAAAACAAATAAAATCAATGTGTGCATATGCATGATAGTTAATAAATGGATGTAAATAAAAAAATATTAAAAAAATGGTTAAAAAAACTATAAATATTGACAAGATGAGATTGATTAGGCTAAATTAGAACCAAAATATTCAAAAAAGAATATAACAACAATGGAAATGTGTAAATGCATCAAGTTAGGGATACTACAGGAAAAAAAACCCAAAAAATGCATCTGACATAAGATTATTGAAAACTCTAATCAAATAAAGGAAATAAAAAATGTTGAATGATAGTAAATTTGTCAATGTAAGATAAATTGAAATCAAACCCAAAAAAATATGTGTAAAAAGTGAAATAAGGTCTGAATGGCTTAAAAAGGGTGAAGTGTTAAAGCATGAAAGGGAGAAACAAGACTAGATGACATGAAAAAAATGAATATAAATTTAAAGTCCCAAACATAACTAATAGAAGTCCTAGAAATATAAGTCAATGACCTTGAGAGCATATTGCAACAACTTAAATATGTAGATTCTATTCTAACATAGAAAAATTCTAAAATATTCATAATGATACTATGTTTGAAAGCAATGAAAACTATTAAATAAATAATATGGGAGAGATGTAAAATCAACCCTGACTATCAAGAGGTGAAAATTTAGGGAGGGAAAAGAGGGCATCACCAAGATGAAAACATGGTATTTATGGAAATAAGACACTTTAATAATTTTGGATATACTAAGAGTTTTCAACATCAATAGCCCAAGAGAAACCTTCCTGGCTAATATAATCTTAGGCTAACTAGTGAAGTATAAATATCATGCCATGAAAGATAGATTGCATTTAAAGTATCAGGATACTATCTTCCTACAATGTGTTCCCCTCTCTTCAAGACCACCTATAGAGTCATCGATCTACTATGAATATTGGGTACTTATGTGATAAAGTAGGTGGCATCAGAATGTAAGAAGATATAAATAAGTAATGATATAATGAGATCTCCTACTCCAGTCTACTAGTCTACCACACCCCAATGGACCTTAGATCTATCATGAGGCCAATAGTGGAGTTTAAACTTTGACTAAAATAGGATATATGGAAAAAATATCATGCCTTTTAGTGTGATTTGAGTTTTAAGATCATTTTCTTTTCAACATTATCTTCTTTTTAAATATGGTTTTTGACTCTTTTATCTTTTTCTATTTCACTCCTCTATATGAATCCATGAAAACCAATCATGGGTGTTAAAGTTAACTATCACAATAGAGTTTACTTCTAGCAACTAAAGAGGGAAACTTGGATACAAAGATAACTAAAGACTCATAGAATTTCACTTTAGAAAAGAGTGAAATCTTTAAACTAACCTTGGCAATCCAAAAAATATATGAAAAAGGAAAGATATTATAAATAAGCATAGAATGATTGGGTTTCACCAATCACAAAAAATGTATAATAAATATGGTATAATGATAGGTAATATTATACATCATCATAATAAATGGTAAAATCTAGATGAGGACATATAGATAGACTAGTATAGTTTTACCACAATATAATATGATTGACTCTAAGTGAGAAAATACTACTCTCAACCATTGCCTTAACTTTATAAGAATACCTCTAACTAATCTTGAGATAAACATCAATATATAAATCAAAATTAATAATGATGGGTGTTTTTAGGAGGGCCTATTTTTATTCCCATGGTCTTACCACACAACTCATAGATTAAATAACTAAGATCCAGAAGTAGGATAAAGTTATGAAGAGTACATAAGATAAAGCTACCAAGAATATAAAATATGTCAAAACCCATAAAGGTATAATGATAGTGAAGATACCAAAGAATCATAAAAGAAATAATTACTGATAAAATGTGTGAAAGTAACTGATAATATAAAATAAGGGTGATAGGCATTTGTGAAGAGGGGTTGGTTGATTCATTAGATATTACATGCAACACACAAATAAAAAAACAAGAGGTGTGAAAAAAATTCAAAAATACCTAAGGACAAAGATTAGGTATTATGGTTAACATTAAGAAATACATTGGTGTAGGTAAAGAAAAGCTAAGCTATATAACAAAAGAGTAAAAAAGAACATGAAAATAATTTTAGCTCAAAATAATATAAACTAACTATAAACATGCAAGTGAAATGTATACAAAATTTAAAAACATAATAAATTTAAAATAATAATAACATAGATAAAAAAAGTACTTAAATAACTGAGTTTTGGTTAGTTGTTTGAAAATATTACCTTCATTCATATGCAATCTATAAGGGTTATGTTAAAGGATGCCATTCATAAGGTAAGGACCCCATAATTATTGGGTGTACTTTCTCTCTTTATTGTAGGCATAATACAATTTCAATATCAAATATCTAATTGTTTAACCCTAAAATATAGGTATGGGGGTATCTATGGTTAAAGGGGGAAGAGATAGCTGAGGCCATAAGATTGGTAGACTATATCTAGAGTAGGCTAATTATTTATGAAACTTAGATAAAACATAAACTGTGATGTTAAAGATAAAAAGTACAACTATACTAGATATTGTAATAATAATGAAAATAAGATACTTTGCTAGTTTTGGTGTTCGTAAAAATTTATATCTAGAATAGTAGAAATTATGCCTTTGTAGCCTTAGATACTTGCATCGACTTGGGATAATTGCATTGATGATACTATCTAATTTAGACATAGGTTTCCATTATAGAATACCTACTAAAATTGGATATGATCACCTAGATGCTTATGGGTTCTACATCGCCTTTACTCTGATGCATTCAGATATGGGTCATGGATTGTCACTCCTTATCAAATGAGAAAACCCTAGTTATTCATCTTCATATTAGCTATGAAAAAGGGTTAGTGGTCACATAGTGTTAAGCTTCCCCAAAGAACCCTCTATAAATGAGGCATGTATATATAAACAATACTCTAAAGAGGGCCTTATTCTTATGTAGTTCTCCCCTATATGTTGGCTTATGTGTAAATCATGCAATCTGTGATAAGTAAGTACAATAGTGACATAGATTGTAACTTGGAAAATATATATTATAGGTTGATCATTTAGTAATTTAGACTTATATATGTATTATCCCTATGATTGATATGGAAATAAGAGAAACTCTAGAAGCTTTTCTCACTTGAGTACTTGATAGAATGATTTTGGTAAGTTAATTTGGTCTCTTTAGTTATTTTATAGGTTACAAACAAATGAGGATTGATCTTGTATTTATACCAATCCCTTTGGAAAATATATCATATTAAAGATCTTAGGCTGACCATAAAAATACATTTCATTTGAAAATTTGATGACTTTAGGGCACTAGACACTTGTGTTAGGGTAGGACACTTGCATCAATGTAGGCATCTGATTGGGACACAAGTGTGTATGTAGTTAAAAAATAGGGGACACAAGTGTGTAGGTAGTTAAAAAGTAGGTGCAGGTCTAGAACTTGTAGAGATGGAAAATAAACATGTTTATAATATTCTAGCCAAGATAGAAGGTTTGATTCATTAGAATAACATTGGTCAGACTAAGAGATAAGAAATTAGACACCAAATTGATAGTGTATGTGATATTTTTGGTAGCAGGAAAGGTATATAAGTTAAAGGTACATCCATGATATGTATCTTGAAAGTGTAAAATATTGAGGTGGTATATAATTCAAAAATAGTGTCTACATTTATCCCCCTTTAATCTAGTAATGAAATTGTTAGTTTAAAGGAACAAGGAATGCATACCTAGGTATGTATAATACACATTATCTTTGCTTGAGTCCAACTTAAGTGATTTGCTAGTGACTGACCTGCAACTAAGAGCATGTTATAGCATATAATTAGTGCATATAATATGAAATTGAAATAATCAAAATGATTTTTGTTGAAAGAGAGCAAAGTTTAGGAGTACACCTTTGTATCAATGTAACTGTAGAGTATTTTTTTTACTCTACATTGTATTTAAATTTTCAGTTGCACACTACAATTTTTGTTCCCGCATACCTTGGTCATGGCGGCAAAGTTTTGGAGTAGAACACGGGTTTATTTTTCATCTAAGTGTCAAAGTGCAGTAGAGGCGGCCAAGCGGCGATGTCTGAGTGCGAGTCCTCTTTCTCCTCTTTTGTTTCTAGAGAGATTGTGCGGGAAAGGGGATGATGGAAGGAGAGATCCGAGGCTATAAAAGAGGAAGAATGTAATAGAAAAGGGGGGAGGGGATTTTACATAGTTTTAGACTTTCTAGAGTTTTTGACCAGTAATATCATTTACTTTTGTCTTTATTTTCTTGAGTTGTAAAGTTGATATAATTGTGCATGTTTCTGCACCTTTTATGTGGCTGAATGAATTAAGAAGGTTGAACTCTATGCCTTGGTTGGTGTTATCTATGTCATTTGCAAAGTAGTCTATACTATATATTTCTGGAGTTGTGATTAGGAATATCATTTGCTTTTGTCTCATTTTCTTGAATCAAAAGTTCTACATAACTGTAAGTGATTTTTGTGCCTCTTATGTGATTGAAATATTCTATTAAGAAGATTGAACACTATGCCTTTGTTGACATTCTCTGTATCTCAGCAAAAGAATTCCCTGTTGTGAGCATCTATTTCTATTATTTCAATCTTTTACATTGATCATGCACTTGTCTGCTCTTAAATGTAATTGAATCCTATAATAGTCTCACTATGCTCAGGTTAGGATTAGGATTACACTCAGGCACATCACCATAGTTAGGTTTCATTTCCTACATTTGCATTTTTGTTTAATCTCCTATCCCTTTTCCCCAACACTTGATACAATAGAAGAGACCAACTTCTCTAAAATCTGGAGGTTGTTTCAAGCTGCAATGTCCCATAGCTTGAAACTTCCCATTGTTGATTGATTAAGATCAAGTGCAATTTTTATCATCAACAATTTTTGGCATGCCCAATGGGACAAATATTTTAAGGAGCTGAAGAATTTGTGGTGTGTTCTTAGGCCAATTAGCCTTTGGAGGTTTTTTTTATCAACACCAATGATGACTATGAGTTAAATCAACTGATCAAGTAGTCCTGGTATCATCAAGAAATCCCCATTTGGTATGTATAATTATATTACTCATAGTTATGAGTCTTACTCTCCTTCATATATTTTCAATCAAGATCAAGTTTCTCCTGAAATTAAGGATGCATATGGTCATGAGTTTCACCCTTCATAGGTCCAATATGACCAGCCTTAGCCCTGTCATGAGCTATACCAGTCTTATGACTAGTCTCCCCAATATGTCACATCCCATGCTCAACCTAATCTTATTTTCACCTTCAAAAAAGCATTACTAAGATTTAAAAAATATGTATTGAAGCTTGACAATAGAAGGGGATGTGGCCTAGAAATTCCTAATCATGTCATCCATTAAATAAGAAATGCAGTAGATCTGATTAAAAGTGAATGGGATCCCATTGAAAGAGCAAATTGGCAAAGGCTTACATATGAGAGGTTGGATATGTGTGACTTGATTGCATTTTTAGAAGAGAAGCTAAGAATTCATGATAGACAACCTTACCAAGTCTATCAACCCACACATTCAACGCCACAAGTTCCATATCAGACATACACCACCCCTGTTCATGAGCCAAATCAAACTTGTCAAGGTTATTTCCCCAATAATGCTGAGTTTATGTTAGTAGCAAGGGAAGAGGACTCCAAACTGTCACTTTCCCCTCAAGTCCCTTCCACCCTTCCTTTAGAAGCTTCTTATTTTTCATCACAGCCTTCTTTTTTATCCCTTTTCAAAGAGAAATATATTTTGGAGGAAGCAAATGAGTATGCAGAGGAGTGCGCTCAATTCATGGCTAGTCAAGAGGATTCCATAAGTACAGATAAGGAGGAAATCACCATAGGTACCCCCTTTGATGAACAAGAGGACAAGTCACAAGCTTTTGTCTTAACCTCTGATGAGGAAGAGATCATTTTTGAAATTTTTCTCACTTTGCAAGAGGATATGGAGGAGTATGGACACTCCCTTGATCAAGTCATTGAGATAGGTGACACTATCCTTCAAGAAGGCTATGAACTAGCCAGACATGGAGAAGATAACTTTGAGACTCAACTGAATATGCAGAGGGGATGCCAGCTTTTAGATTTATCCTTCCAAGAGGTTGAAGTCATCAAGGAACATGATGATGCAATAGAACTCAAAAATGAGGAAGAAAGAGATAAGCCAAAAGATGATGGATATCAAAAGACATAGAGTGGAGAACCAATAACCATTAATTTCTTAATGAGACATGATAGCATGAAGAACCAATATTTGATGGGATTTCAAGAACAAGAACTTATGGATGTCGAAAGCATGTTTGACTCAAACTCAATCAAATGCAGGCAAATCTGTGTGGCCTGTGCAGAAGACATTTCACCAAAGATATACCTGTTTCAATCAATTGTATGGCAACATAAGTTGGCTTGTCATAAAGAAGATGTTAGAAATTTTGTTTTTGATCCTGGAGGAAGATAAGGATGCTTAATTAATGTAGTTAGGTAGTTTCCCATTCCCACATTATTTTTGTTTTCTATTGTTGTTTTCCCACTCTTCTTTTAAATAAGTGTTTTAAACACAGAGTTGGCATCTTAGAAAGTTTTTTTAATTCTTTAAATTTTTGCTGCATTAAATGCTTCCCAAATCTTTCAAAATCTCTAGGGTACCTTACACTACAACTTGCATAGCGTGTCCACCTCACTATTTCCTGAAGATTGAGTAGGATCTGCTAATGGTCATCCAAATTGAATGCTATTTGGGACTTGATAGGCCCATAAATATCCCTTAGCAAGTTTTAAAGTTTACAAACTCTTAAGCATTCCTGCACCTGGAAAAATATCTTGCTCATTGTGATTGTTAGCACCTAGTAAAGTTTGCTTTAGCAAGCGTGTTTCTATCTCACCAAGTATTACACAAGAGATATAGAGATGGCGAGAACATCATCTTCACAACAAGGAACTGGGACACCTAGATATCTCAATAGGTTACTGGCTAGTAAATCATACATTACAGCTCTTGCGCAATTGTTGAGAAGTTATTTGAGAACCAAAATCTTGGGAGTTGGTCAAGCCAGTGACCCATCAAAGGTAAAAGATTATGCAAATGGAATCATGGACCTAGTAGCAAAAACCTTAGAGAAGGGGCACACCAAAGGTGTCTTTAAAGAGCCAGAGCAAGGCAATATAAGACATTTGAAATGAGGATATGGACCTCACACCTGGCTTAATTCATTGTCCCAACTATGCACCCATGCCCTAATGTGATCAAATTATGCATAGACTTACTCCATGCACTATCTTGCACCATTCAATAGGGTCCTTTCATGCTACAAATCACACCACAAGCTATTAGGGACATGCTAGCCCTGCATTATGAAAATACCACCACATTCCCCACTATTGATAGGATGTAAAGGACATGGGCAAACATCAACACTTAGACAAGTTTTTAAGGTCTAAGTTACAAATGGCTGATGGTGATACAATGGTACCCATGCTCCTTGCACCAAGAACTTAGTTCGCGCCAACTAGCCAAGATGCACTGTCAATGATGGCTCTCATCTTTGGCATGAAGGATGACATGGTAGTATATGCAGAGTAAATGGCCATCCTTTTCAAGTTGAAGACAATCAACAAAACACAGGAGTATTGACTTGACTTTTCAGAGCACATCACCTTTTCAATAGTGGAATAGCTAACCCAGTTCATATCAAAAGGGCTATTCAAGTATTCCTCTTTTTTATTCCATCTCATACTACATCAGAACCCTGACCTTTTCACTTGATATATGAATCTAAACCTATATGACCCAACTTTTAACCCCTAAAGGACCATTCCTATGTCTACATGGACACATGTTTTATCAAGAACTAGTGACCCGTATGATTTTTGGGAACTATTTTTTACCCTTGTTCTTCATTGCCTTAGCCCTGAATCTATCATAAACAAGTTATTTCCAAGTGTTTTAAACCTCTTAGTCAACTGTCCAATCCCATGTGACTTCTATTTTGGGTCCCATCACATGATCATAAGAGTTCATGGTTTCTGTGGGGAACTAGTGTTGCTACCAAAGAGCTTAACTCTTAGGTTGGCATTCTTGGAAGTCATCAGGTAGGTGTTGATAGTTGACAATGAGTATAGCTCTAGGAAGAAGAAGAGGAAAATGTACAATCTCCCATGGATGGTAGGCAACATAAGCCTAGAAGCCAGAGATGTTGAGACGGTGTTGTTGAGAAAGCTAGCCTTCCTAGGTTTCTTGCTAATCAAGGACAAATGGGTTTATGACCCAAGTGATTACATAGCTTCTGTGGTAAGGACCAACAGGACTGGGACTAAGATTATACATGAAGGCCACCCTTTTTGGGAGACTAGGAAAAACCCTATAAAAGATGCTCCTAGTCTCTATGTTGAATTGACAGATTTGCCCTTACCATAGAATAGGCCATGGGAAACCTTCTATGATAAGAAGAGGGATTATGATCCCCAAGTCAGGATGACTTCTGGTTTGAGAAGGATGTTGAAGAACAAAGGTTGGGATGCAGAGAAGATTGAGGCCTATTGGAAATATAGGCAAGAAATTTCCCAAACCACTCATGCTTTTAGAAGCATGGATTTAGATGAAAGATGGGAAGAACTCTAGGATGAGTGTCATCCCTCCCCTGCATCTAGCCTAGAAATAAGCTAGTTGCTGACACTCAGGACAAAGCAGGAAGCTGGAGTGAGACCAAGCCAGCAACCACATGCCTCAGAGCAAGTTGTAGCTATAGTCACTACATCAGCCTAGCCCCAGCCTCTCAGCACCATGAAACAACAAAGGAGTGTGGTGTCCTCACCACCAAAAGCTTCCCCATCATCAAAAGTGATTGAAATCCCTGGTTCTCCACAAGCACCACTAGCAATAGCAGAGGTGGAAGGGAAGTAGACACAGCCAGAGGTAGAGACACCCAGGAAGAGAAAGAGGGTGCAGTTCCATTTTGATTCAGAGGAGGAAGAGGAGCCTTCACAGTGCCTAGTGTAGAGCACTACAACTTCCCTGTAGGTAAGTATTAATCCTCCTCCTCCCTCTCAATCTATCCTTTTCCCTATCGACATGGTGCCTCCACCTAGCCAAATGACACTTCCTATCACCTCTGCCATCCCCATTTTACAATTCACCCCATCCTTAGCACCTCAAGCTCTAACATTACCCCATTTCTCCACCTCTATTCCCAAAAAGATGCCCCTCTAGCTCACCCCTAGCCAACCACTGCCTCTTTAATATGGCCTGCCACAGGGATATCCTTTTGTGAGAGGACACATTACATCCCCTTCCACCTTCCAGACATAGGCCAATGCTGCCAAGAAGGCAAGAGAAGCCTGGATAGAGAAGAAGAAAACCAAATAAAATAAAGCATCAGTTGTCCCACTCTTGCAGTCACAATTTGACCCTATTCAACAACAGTTGACAGTGACCCATTTGTCACCTAATGTCACCAAGTCAAGTGAGCAAATGTAGCTAGAGGACTATATGATGAACACAATGGCCATTGATATGTCCTTGTTTAGACCCCAAGATAGAGTTGAGCTGCTAACATAATTCACTTCTACAATCACAGAAGATTATTTGAAAAAATCAAGAAGACTACAGAAGATGGAGGCTAATTTGGCCAAAGAAAAGGCAAACTATAGCAGTTTGGCTGAAGAAATAAATAAGAGAGATAATGAAATAACAAGCCTAAATAAATAGTTGCAAGATACTATTTCCCTTCAGACTCAATAGGTAGTCCAGGCCTAGAATGATTCATTGAAAGCAGAGCTCACACTTGCAAAAGATGCAGCAACAACCCTTAGGTAGGAGAATGCAACATTGTAGGGAAGAGTTGAAGGACTTTAGCTACAAGTTACCCAATCACAGTAGAGGCTACTAGAGGAACAAAACAAGGCTATAGCTTTTCAAGCCCAGTTCCAAGTAGAGCAATAGAGAGTAGCGCAACTGATGTTAGAACTAACTAACAGGCCACAAAGTGTAGGAGTGATAAAATTGGTGAAGGAGCTCTATGCATCAACATGGGAAAGAATCTCCTCAAAGATTATTTAGCTCAGGCTATCTCTCACCTTCATGCTCAATACACAACAATTGTGTGAGAAGGTGGAAGATTTAGTGTAGAACACTCTGGCCACAGTCTCTAATAGAGTCAAAGACTCCCAAACCTTGCTGCAAAAGCTCTATGATGCAATAGATGTGACATTGGTAGCTATGAGAATCCTTGACAAAATGGTCATCACAAAAAGGGTCAATGAGGTGCTCGGTTGTAATGCCATAGCCAACTATTGCCAAGAGCTTCTCAAAGTCGTGAAAGAAGGCATCGATGAGATGAGACAACATATTGAAGATCTGGTGCAACTAGGCCTTCCTTCTCTGTTTCCAGATGCCAAGATGGTGCTGATGGTTGATCAAATTGAACCATTACTGCTAGCCAAATAGAGGGATCAAATAGTTTTTCAAGGCTTACAAGATGATTCCTTAGTCTTAGAAGTCGAAGCTATTTTGGTTCCTATTTCCCAGCTAGAATTCAAACTGAAAATTATAGTCCAGATTTTGCAAACTTTTTTGCACAAAGATATCATAAACCTAAATCTGGCTTTCATTGAATTACAAAACAAGCAAGGGTTATCTGACTATGAATGGTCCATCTACCAGACATCACTTTTGAAGCTATAATTTTCACAATTTTGATAGAGCAAGAGTCAGGTTTCTTTTTGAGCAAGCTCAAAAGTCCTAGGGGTCACCAATAACTGTAGAGTAATTTTTTTTACTCTACGTTGTATTTAAATTTTTAGTCACACACTATAATTTTGGTTCTTGCATACCTTGGTCATGGTGGTAGAGTTTTGGAGTAGAACGCAGATTTCTTTTTCATCTAAGTGTTGAAGTGCAGTGAAGGCTACCAAGTGGTGATGTTTGAGCATGGGTCTTCTTTCTCCTCTTTTGTTTCTTTCATTTCATTTTTGCTTAAGTATTGAATTCAAGCAGAAACTGTCAAGTGTTGCTTTCTGAAACATGGAGCTAGCTAGCTAGAATTATCTGAGACACTTTTTAAAACTTTCAAGAAAGCCACAGATCATGCCACATATTTGATAGTAGCTAAGAAAAATGCACCACGTGTCAACATCCATGTCTCATATTGGCACCTGCATTTCATTCTATTTTTTGACAAAGGCTTTTAATGAGCTAAGCAATAAGATCAAGTAGAAAGCACCAGGTGGCAGTAGTGGAAGGCCTTGAACTCTATTTTTTCAAAGAATGGCAGAGGTCACCATGTGTCAGAATTTAAGAGACTTTGGTTTAACACCTAGGTTCAATGCTTTGGTTCAACACAGAAAGACATCATTTCATTTTGTTCAAGTGTTAAAGTGTAGTGGATGCTGCCAAATGTCACCAGCTAAGCCTCTTCCTACTCTATGCTTAAAAGTAGCAGAAGGTGCCACATACCCCTAGTAGGAGAAGTGGAAGATGTCATGTATCTTCCCACAAGCAGTAGAGGTCACCATGTGTCAACTTATGAGAGATCATCTTTGAGCTTCATTGCCAAATAAAGATTGTGGTGGGTCCCTAGTATTATTTCAAAGGTCTATGGAAGTGCCAAATGTCACCAAGTGGAGAGGGCCACGTGTATCCATTATTTTTGCTTGGGCAAGGAATGCGGTGAGTTTATCTTGTTAAGACTATTAGGAATCAAGGAAGTGGATTATAATAGGTGTCGAAAGTAGAATGTTCTTGAGCAGAATATAGAGAAAGTAGAAAATGCTGAGTGTCCTCAATAAATCAAGTAGGAAGTGCCAAGTGTCATTCTCTAGTGCTTTCTAAGCAATAAGGAGAATTTTAAGAAATTGACTAAGTGTCGTCTCTAGCTTCAACAGAGTAGAGTGTTTCATCTATATGTGGCCACTAAGCGAGAAGGAGGGAAACTCTACGGGAGTTATTCTTGGTAGATAGAACAGTGCACCAGGTAGATTTTTGGGGCCTGCAAGCATTAAAAGGGCCATCTATTTGTCCCTTGTAAGCAGAGGTAGAATAGACAGTTAAGCATATAAGTAGGTGATGGAATGAGAAATTCAGGTGTGGAAGTAGGTACTAGTCATGAGTCACCATGCCATAGTCAGGGTAGTTCTTGATGGGACTAGGATGCATCTAAGGCATTGAAGGCACCATCTGTTTGTCCCCTATAAGTGAAATGTAGAGAAGAATTGTGCGGGAAAGGGGATGATGGAAGGAGAGATATGAGGCTATAAAAGAGGAAGAATGTAATAGAAAAGGGGGGAGGGGATTTTACATAGTTTTAGACTTTCTAGAGTTTTTGACTAGTAATATCATTTAATTTTGTCTCTATTTTCTTGAGTTGTAAAGTTGATATAATTGTGCATGTTTTGCACCTTTTATGTGGTTGAATGAATTAAGAAGGTTGAACTCTATGCCTTGGTTGGTGTTATCTGTGTCATTTGAAAATTAGTCTATACTATAGATTTTTTGGAGTTGTGATTAGGAATGTCATTTGATTTTGTCTCATTTTCTTGAATTGAAATTTCTACATAATTATACGTGATTTCTGTGCCTCTTATGTGATTGAAAGATTCTACTAAGAAGATTGAACACTATGCCTTTGTTGACATTCTCTATATCTTAGCAAAAGAATTTCCTATTGTGAGCCTCTATTTCTATTATTTCAATCTTTTACATTGATCATGCACTTGTCTGCTCTTAAATGTAATTGAATCCTATAATAGTCTCACTATGCTTAGGTTAGGATTAGGATTACACTCAAGTGCATCACCATAGTTAGGTTTCATTTCCTGCATTTGCATTTTTTTTTAATCTCCTATCCCTTTTACCCAACACTTGATACAAAAGAAGAGACCAACTTCTATAAAATTTGGAGGTTGTTTCAAGCCGCAATGTCCCATAGCTTGAAACTTCCCATTATTGATTTATTAAGATCAAGCACAATTTTCGTCATCAATAGTAACTATCTTGCCTTTAAGAAAATTGATTATAAATATGTATCATTATGAATCACTGAGATTGAACTTAGTAAAAATATAAATATATAAAGTACATATATATAAAGAGATAAATAGATATATATTAAAGGGAACATTCCCCCAACTTGGAGAAAAGATGAGTTTCCACCTGACAGTCAAGATTATCTCCATCATGCAACCTAATAATACTTATAACCTAGTGAGTGTGAGTGAACCAAGTCAAATCACACTATAAAATTAGTGAGGTTATATTATGCAATCAATTCCAACCTATAAAATTGGCAAGATTGAGTGATATTAATCACCTTAACCATTCCAAAAAACAAACTAACTACTATAGTAGATTGGCTCAATATAGTTTGTAAAAGTCCAACTTGGTGGGTGTTGATAGTCCTTAAAATTGTTCAAAATCTGAAAATAATTTGATTTTACAATATTAGATGGGTATGGCATAACATATACACCTTATATATGTCTCATGCTAAAATTTCAAATAATAATGGCACCGATGTATATAATTCTACCATAAATGTGTATATAAATCATATAACTATGAATTTTGGCCAATTCAAAAATATGTGTGGAGAACATGATTACAAATCATATTCCCAATGTATATGGAGAAATATGAAAACTAATATAGGTGTCAATGTGGATAACATGTTTCTAAAACATTCCCCCACTATATAATAATACGTGAAGTAACATGGAAGTCATACCTCTATGGCATGGGTTTTAATAGTTTTTGAAATAATTGGGGTTTTATTCCTAATTTAGTTAAAGGGTATAGATTGATAAATTATTAAATAATATGTGGTAAATAAGCTATTTATTTTTGTAATTTATTGGTAATTAGAGATTTTATAAAAATAGTAATAAGATGGAGAAAATAAGATAACTTAAATTGTGATGATTTGATTAAGACAAGATCTAATATTCACTGTGTAGGCCTAGAACATTATCACAAAAAAGGTTATAATTTTTGTTTTTTGATTGGAAAAGAGCACCAAAAGTGGACAAGAGTGGCACTTGCACTGTAGTCCTTATTTGGCACTATTATCTTGAAGATTTGAGCTTTCTAGGTTTTATTCGATAGGTCTGTGTGACCTTGTCTCTGAAGTTTCCGAAGCTAAAAGTTTGTAGATATCCTTATAGAGCAGATTTTATCTTAAAACCCTATATTCCATTATACTTTTGCCAATTTTAAACAAGAGAGGGGGTTTAGTGTGTGTAAGATTTACTGGACGTGGATCCACACCGTTTGTGTGGGCACACTACCTACATACCAATACATTGAAGAGGGATCAAGCCATACGTAGTTCTCCCTTTGAAAGTGATTAGTGTAATTGTAATATGAGAATACAAGGAAATTCTAAATTGAGTGTGCTTTAAATGATTAAGGATCGGTGTGATTGTTTTAATAAGATATAAATAGTATTGGACGGCTATATATAGAGAATAGGTAAATGTCCTTGAGTAGTCTTGCTTGTATTCTTGCTTGCTTTGTAATATTTTAAAACCCTTTCTAAATGATATTTTAATGGGATTTTATAAATATCTATTGGTCATGGGTTTAATGTCCTCACATTAGGCTAATAAGAAGGATGGGGAACCAGAAGAAATTAACTTTTGGGGCCAGAAATGAGCTTGGAAAATAACACTGAAAGTGGACAAGAGTGGAACCACTGCTGTAGTCCTAGAGTGGTGCTATTATCTTAGGAAAACATGACTTGGGGGGATGGATTGGTCATGAAAAGAGGGTCTTAGCTCCATTGGGACCAATTTTAGAAGCCTACAGATGACTAGGAATTTGTGAAAATAAGCCTATGAGGGTCATGAGAGAAAACAAGAGGGGTCTATGGATTATGAGTCATAAACCACATTCAAGTTACAAATTTTTGATTTTATATGACTATATTTAGCCACCCCCTCCCCCGCCTTTATTATAGTGATGCAACAAAGTGAAATACTAGGATAAAGGAAAAAGAGAAAGCATACCTAAACTTACCTATAAGGGTGAAGCTCATGATGTTGTTGTGATGTTGAGTTGTGCATAGAGAGAGCATGCTGTGAAGTATGAGTCTATAAGAAAAAATAAGAGTAAACCAGTTATTACTAGATACACTATATCTAAAATAATCATGTACAAAGCTAGATAAGAGAGAGGAAGACAAGGGAATAAATACACCTCACCTGGTATGTGAACCAATACAAAACTTCTTGTGATGCTGAGTAATGTTGGATGATTTTATACCAAGAGTAATATCACAAATAGAGCTGCATGCTCAATTCCTTAGAAAGTGGCTCAAGAATGTAAAGGTTATCCCTTTGGATCTATAATCACCCACTAATTAGAGCTAGGAGGTCACGCATGTGTTAATAAATGTTTGGACTATGTGTCCAATCCCTCTGAGTAGGTGGCTCAAGAATATAAAGGTTAGCTAGACCTTTGGCGCCATAGCTACCCTATGAAGTGAAGCTATGAATTGATATCATCATGAAGTGTATGCCATATGAGATGGATATTGAAGCCCTTGAATGCACTATGATCTAATAATGTTGGTGTGGATAGCCAAATATATGCTAGAAACTAAGCCACTCTTGGCCACTCTAAAAGATGGAGATTAGGCTTATATGAAATCCACTCCAAAACTAAGAATTTAGTATATGTAAAAGCCACTTGGGAACTTGGGAAATCAGGAATGCAAAGGGTAGGCTTGTATGAAAGCCACTCTAAAATGATGCCAACTACTTGAGGATGGAATAAAGCATGTAACTACTGAGAATGTCTGGATAATGTTGAAATAAGAAAAAAAAGAAATAAATGTGCCACACACATTTCCCCCAATCAATAATGTTTGGAACATGGATTATGATTTAAAAGTTATACCAACTATCGTATCTGAAACTAGAAGTGAGAGCCATCATGCCACACATGATGCCCCCTATATCTGTATTCTTTGAACAAAATGTGTACTAAAACTATTGATTCTAAACTAGCCTAACTATGAAAATATGATAGTATCACCATAAGTACTGTAGTCTAGTCTCGGTGCTATTGTCTTGAGCCAAATATGATGACTATTCTAGATTCTTCACTATCTACCTGGTCTATTTTGATTGGTTTGATGTCTAGATGCTATTTTGAATGTTCTAAAATTGGATTTTTTGGTTGATAGGAGCTCTGATCTCTGTGAAAAAACACTTATTTTTTGCCCCCTATTTTGAGGGTAGGAATGGAGACCCTAAAATGACTTCCCTCAGAAGAAAGAGCCCTACAAGTGTGCTATGCTACAAAATATATGATTTAATAATGATGATTGATACGATATCTCAAGATATAACATAATTTGTATTGAGAGATTGTTAGATCAACAGGGGTATGCCTAGATAGAATAACAATGTAAAATCATGTGCAATGTACTGAACTTGAACTAGAATTTTTAGTTTTTAATTATTAGTTGTCATGGACGGGATGGAACATGATGTCCATCATGAAATCCAAAAATCAAGATAATGCATGATTTGGATCATGGCATTGCAAACAATTGAAAGCAATCAAGAAATAAGTGTTAAGCATGAAATATACTAAGAGGGGGAGGGTGAATCAATATATTATATATCTTTTAATTAATCTGATTTATTTTATTTAACCACTTAATCACATATTCACGATATGTAATCAAACTAAAATAATAACATGCACCACACGAGAGAGAGAGAGAGAGAGAGAGAGAGAGAGAGAGAGAGAGAGAGAGAGAGAGAGAGAGAGAGAGAGAGAGAGAGAGAGAGAGAGAGAGAGAGAGAGAGAGAGAGAGAGAGAGAGGAGAGAGAGAGAGAGAGAGAGAGAGAGAGAGAGAGAGAGAGAGAGAGAGAGAGAGAGAGAACAAATTTTTATGTGGAAACCCAAAGTGGGAAAAACCACAAAGAATAATCTCAAGTATATGAATGAGTAACGAATCAAATTATAAAGCTTGTAAGCACCAAATTTCAAGAACACCAACCCCTTTTCCAAGCACCAACATAACAACTATTTTTGAGAACCAATCCATAGGAGCACCAACCCCTCTTGTGTATAAAACACAACTATCTCTCAATTTTGCTTACTCAATAAATGATAGAACTCTACAATATCTCTTGATTTTCTCTTCTCTTTTCTTATATAAAATAATTAAAAAACCATACACTCTTTTGCATATCACAAATGGCTTCTCAAGCCTTTATTTATAGCTTTCCAAATGACCTTTGGCATTCACCCTTTTTGACCCTTCAATCCTTATGGAAAATGGTGTCAAACTTGCATGACCCTCCATATCCTTGCATTTGAAAAGTCACATGGTGACCCTTCATAAGCAAATGCATCCTTTCCTCTTTTGTCTTTATCTTGGTGACCTTTCAAATTCCTTAAGGTTACTCTTCATGGAAAAATGTGCCATACCCTCTTTTGTCTTCACTTGGTGACTCTTGGAATTCCTCAAGATGACTCTTCATGGAGAAAAGTGTCCCCATTCCTCTTTTTTCTTTACCCCATGAGTCTTTGAATTTTCCATGGTCCCTCTTTTGGATTTTATGCAATAAAAAATATATTCATTAATATTAAATAAATATTAACACACATTAGCCAATATATGAATATTAAAAACACCATTAAATGCTATGGGGCCTTTATCACCAATACTAGACCTTTGACATCAATGACAATATTTTCAACAATCTCCCCCTTTGTCATTGATGGCAACCTCAAACTAAAACTGCCACATCTTGAAACTTGCACATACTACCATTTGAAAAACATATAATAACTTCCCCTTACTGTAGCAACCTATACCTATTTTCTACACCTGTACCTATTTTTATTCTTCTCCCCCTTTGACATCAATGGCAAAGGGCCTATCTTGGAGCTAACACTTAGCTCCCCTAAAATTATGTTGATCCTTAATGGTAGGAAGTAAAAAAAGTTACTCCCAACTTCTCCCATAGATATTCAAATGTGCTTTTTGGTAGTGCCTTTGTGAAAATATCTATAATCTGTTCTATAGTATTGATATATTCCATCTTAACCTCTTGATTTGCAACCTAATCTCTCAAGAAGTGATATCTGATAGGAATATGTTTTTTTCTTGAATGCATCACTGGATTCTTAAAAATATTAATAACACGTGTTATCACAAAAAATAGAAAATAATGTCATCATATTTTACCTTGATATTTTCCAAAGTTTGCTTCATCCAAAGCACTTGAGTAAAACACAATAACATTGCAATATATTCTAATTTAGCTATAGAAAGTGATACTAAATTTTGCTTTTTGCTTAGCCATGATACTAAGCTATCACTGAGGAAGAAAGTTTCTCCACTTGTATTATTTCTATCATCTAAGCAACCTACCCAATCTAAATCTGTATAAGTAACCAAAGTGAAATCTCTTCCTATGGGATACCACAAATCCATAATGTAATGCCCCCTTGATATATCTAAATATTATCTTCACCAATTAAACATGACTATCTTTTAGAGATGACTGATATCTTGCAACCATACCTATTGCATGCATGATGTCTAGCCTTGATGCTATCAAATATAAAAGACTACCAATCATAGATCTATACAAAAATGATTTGCAACATATGAATCTTCATCCTTGCTCACCTTATTTCCTATACTCATTGGTATGCCAACTGATACACAATATTTAAAGCCAATTTTTTAAAATATTGTCTTAGCATATTTACTTTGAGATATGAAAATTCCTTTATCTAATTGAAATATTTACAACCCTAAGAAAATTGACAATTCTCCAAGCATAGACATCTCAAATTATTTTTGCATATTATCAAAAAATTCTTGTCATATTTTCAATGTTTCCTCTAAAAATGATGTCATCAACATATACCACAATAATCAGTTTATGCTCACCTTCTATTTTGATGTAGATATTATTGTTAGCAAATCCTCTCTTTAAACCTTGATCTTGAAGGTACTTATCAAGTCTTGCATACCAAGCTCTAGGATCTTGTTTCAATCCATACAGTGCTTTCTTCAATCTACATATAGGACTACTAACATTTGAGAGAATAAATCCCTCAGGATACTCAATGTAGACCTCTTCTTCTAGATTCCCATTTAGGAAAGTAGATTTGACATCCATTTGAAATAATTTGAAATTTTTAAACACTGCATATAATATAAACATTCTAATAGCCTCTATCTTTACCACTGGTGCAAAATTTTCTTCAAAATCTATTCCCTCAATCTCAACATATCCTTTACATACTAATCTTGATTTATTCCTAGTCACTTATCCATTTTTATTCAACTTGTTTTTGTAAACCTATTTTGTTCCTCTCACATTGTGATCTTTTGGTCTAGTCACTAATTCCCAAGTATGATTCTTTTCTATTTGATTTAATTATTCATCTATTGCCTTAACCTAATGCTTATCATGTCTAGATTCTAAAAACATTTTACGCTGAATTTTGGATAATAAAGAGAAATTAATTTGTTTAGATTTACTTACCATCATTCTTCTGGTGTGAATTCCTTAATTTATATCCCTAATTATGTCACTTTCATTATGATTTCTATAGACATATTTGGATGGGGTTTTGGTGTCCTTTTTCTTCTTTTTCTCATCTTCATCTGAATCTTCAAAATCTTCCTCTTAAATGATTTTAGGAATGTCTATTGGATCACTGATTCTTTGTGCTCCATCTTATTTTATCCTGATAATTTCAGTTTCAATTATTTTCTTGGTTCTTTTTTTATAACATTTATAAGCTTACTTTTACAAGAATAACTAGGAAATATACCTTCATCTTCTCTAGATTCAAACTTACCTAATTTTTTATTGATTCTCTTTATGAATCATCTACTATGAAAACTTTGAAATAATCAACTATAGTTGTTTTGTCTTTCCATAACTCATAAAGATTATTGTCACTGTTGTCTCTCAATAATGCTCTATTTTGAATATGCACTATTATACCAACTGCCTCTCTCTAATATTTATCTAGTATCTTGGATTCATTTAGCATTGTCCTCACCATCCCCTAAACTGTTCTGTTTCTCCTTTCAACTACTCCATTCTCCTATGGAGTTCTTACTACTGAATAATGTCTCTTTATTCCATGGTCTTCACAAAACTCAATAAATTGATCTGACATGAATTCTCCTCCTTGATTTGATCTTAGGAACTTAATATTCAAACTAGTTTCATTCTCAACTAATGCTTTGAAATGTTTGTAAGATTTTGATTTTTTAAAAAATATTACCCAAGTCATACGTGAAAAAATCATCAATAAGCAACATGAAATATTTATCACCTTGAGTACTTTGAGTTTTCATAGGTCCACATAAATCAGTGTGAACAAGCTCTAACATCTGAGTGGTTGAGTATTCTTTTGTTTAGAACCACCTTCTGGTCTACTTCCCATGTTGACAATGTTCACAAAGCATGTTGGATTGCTTTGTAATCTTTGGAATATTTTTGATTGCTTTCTTCTTGTTGATGTTGAAAATATTATCAAAATTTATGTGTCCCATTCTCTTGGTTTATAACTAACTTCTTTCAATTTGACTCAAAAAACATCTTTGACTTTTGATGTCTGATAACATATATAAATTAATGTCTGTTCTCTGACCATCTGCAACTAACACATATGAATCTTTTCTCCTAATTTCATAACCTTATGCATAAAAATTTAGTATGCATCCCTAATCACACATTTGACTTATACTCAAAAGGTTATGCTTAAGACCTACATATAAAACATTTTCAATTTTAGTTCTACCATTATCCAAATTTAGTGTACCTTTTCTAGCAATTTTGGTAGTAGTATTATCTCCAAATTTCATTGTGACACCATTGATCTTCTTCAAGGTTATGAAATTGATCTTGTCTCCTATCATGTGTCTCAAACATCTACTATCAATGAACCATGGCTTTTCTTCATTTCTTGCATGAAAAGCTATTTGGATCAACATAAACTTTTCAGGTTGTTTCTTCTACCATGAACCTGTTTGAACTTTCTTCTTGATGAATGAATCTTTGAAACTCTAGTCCTTCTTGACTGACTTGAGCATGATTATAAAATATTAGGCTATGTGTCTAAAGTTATTGCACTTGTAACATATTATGGGCTCTTCATTAAAGCATGATAGAGGAGCAAAAGAGTTATGGCTTCTACTTGACTCTGCATGAGTTTCCTTCTCCTTATTTTTGTAATTGTTAGCCTTTTTTCAACATTCTATTATCTTATGACCATATCCATTATAATAAAAATAGTAGCCATAAAAATATGACCTATTTGTGTATCTTTGATATGATTGCCTTTTGTAGCTTTGTTCCTTCCAACCTTTTTTGTTTGAGATGTCCTCTATGTTCTTAACTTCTTCCCTTTATATTTCCTTTTTTGTAAGAGCTTCAACATAGCTCTTTCATTTTTCTGTGTTAACCTTGTCTGTGAAAGTAGTGGCCTCTGCTTTCTCTTTTTCAAATTTGATGCCTATCTTATTTGACATTAATATTTGACTTTCTAATATCTTATTCAACATATTAGTTATATTCTCAAATTCTTAATAAGTGGATGCTCTATCATTGATTACTCTATTTATTTTCTCAAGATCTGCATTTAAATAAGTAATTTTAATAACACACCTTTCACATTCTTCACTTACTTTTTACAACTATACCATTATATCTTTTTCATTCTTCTTAGCTTCTTCAAAGTGTGTTTATAGATCTTCAATTATTTCCTTTGACTCTTTTTCATTTTTATCAATTTGGAGCTTCAATATTTGATTCTTCTTCTTAAGAGATTTTATCTCTTCTAAGGCACAAACGAGTTCTCCTTCCAGATTTACTTCAGCTTCATCCTATTCTTTTTTTGATCATTTGTTCTTTTAATTATGGAGGCATCTTCATGTATGGCCATGAATAGAATCTCTTCTTCTTCTGAATCATTGACTTCACTATCTTCGGCAGAGCTAGGATCTTTAGAATACAAACTCTTTTTCTTGAATCCCTTCTTGAATTTTTCTTTGAATTTTTTTTTGTATGTACACTTTCCTTCTTCATTTTTACCATTACCCTTATCTAGTCATTTATCTACAAAACATCCAATATTTCCATAATTAAAACATTTAAAAGGTAATTTTTCTTAATATTTACCTATGCCCTTTTTTGGCTTGCAAATGAATAAAGCTCCATTGTCATCTTCATCGTCACTAGAATTTTCAATTGATTCTTTAATGTTATCCTTCTCTTTCTTTGATGTATTGAAAGTATCTTCTCTCTTTGAGGGTTTTTCTTGTTTGCTCCACATCTCATATAACATAAGAATACCATGTAGCTCATCCATCTTTAGCTTGGCTAAATTATTCATCTCTTCAATTTTTGAAACTTTTGCATCATATCTCAATGGTAGAGATCTCAAAACTTTTTGTACCACGATTGATTCTTCTAACTTTTTTCCAAGACCTTGAATTTGATCAACTTTTTGATCAAATTTCAAAAGGTAACTTGCTATATTTTATTCTTCTTCCATCTTTAAAATGTCTTTTGAAAGTCTGAAGCTTAGCTTGCTGAACCTTTCCATCACCTTTGTAAATATTTTAAAGCTTTACCCAAGTGTCATGAATAGATTTACATTGCATAACTTTAATTTTTTTTGATTCACATAAAACACATAAAATAGAATTTAAAGCTTTAGCATTATTTTCACTTACTTTCTTTTCTACCAGAGTAGTTACAAGTGTTTGTGGCTCTTCATATTCTTCCACCACTACTTGCCAAATGTCAAATCCAAGGGTCATCAAATAAGTCCTCATCCTTATGATCCAAAAATCATAATTTATCCCATCAAATAAGGGTGCCTTATTTATCTAAAAAACTTCATGTGATCTAGACATCATGCTTTTCCTGATCTACTTTCAAGATGTAAAACTTTTTCAAAAGGAACTCGCTCTGATACCAGTTGTTAAGCACAAAATATACTAAGAGAGGGGTGAATCAATATATTATATATATTTTACTTAATCTATTTTTTTTATTTAACCACTTAATAACACATTCAAGATATGTAATAAAACTAAAACAATAACATGCACGACACAAGAGAGAGAGACACCAAAATTTTATGTGGAAACCCAAAGTGGGAAAAAACATGGAGAATAATCTCAAGTATATGAATGAGCACCATCTCAAATTAAAAAGTTCAAAAGCACCAACTTGAAAGAACACCAACCTCTTTGCCGAGCACCAACATAATAACTATTTCTGAGCACCAACCCATAGGAGCACCAAATCCTTACAAAGATTTGTGAGCACCAACCCACAGGAGCACTAACCCCTCTTGCATATAAAAAAAAACTCTCTCTCAATGTTACTCAACAAATGATAGAACTCTATAATATCTCCTACTTTTCTCTCCTATTTTATTATATAAAATAGTTACAAGACCATACTCTCTCTTGCATATTATAAATGGCTTCTCAAGCCTTTATTTATAGCTTTATAAATGACCTTGGGCATTCACCCTTTGTGACCCTTAAATTCTCATATAAAATGGTGCCAAACTTGCATGACCTTTCATATCCTTGAATTTAAAAAGTCATATGGTGACCCTTAATAAGAAAATGTGTCCTTTCCTCTTTTATCTTTATCTTGGGGACCTTTCAAATTCCTTAAGGTGACTCTTCATGGAAAAATGTGCCATACCATCTTTTGTCTTCACTAGGTGACTCTTGGAATTCCTCAAGATGACTTTTCATAGGAAAAAGCATCCCATTCCTCTTTTGTCTTTACCCCATAACTCTTTATATTCTCCATGGGCCCTAATTTGACTTTTATGTAGCCAAAAATATATTCATTAATATTAAATAAATATTAACACATATTAGCCAAGATATGGATATTAAAAACACCATTAAATGCTATTGAGCCTTTATCACCAATGATATACCATTGACATCAATGAGAATATTTCCAACAATAAGCAAACAAGGTAAGAAGCAAGAATCATACAATAGTGGCCAAGGGGCCAAGCAAATAAGGGACATGGGCACATGTCACTCAAATTGAAAAGTAAGCATACAAGGCATGTTCAAATGCCACATATACATATAATTAAAATAAGCAAGTTGGTGTGAAATCTATAATCACATAGAGGAGTATAGGTAAGGGACATTGGAAAATGTCTAAAGGCACACATATGAATATAATCAAAAGACATTGATAAATGTCTTAAGGCACATACTAGAAATAAGTAAGAACTAGGAATGCAATCACATCAAGCTACACTAAGAAATAAGATAAAATATGTAAAGACTAGAAAATGTAAGCACATCTAATTAATCAAAGAAAGAGTATGAAAGTATATGAAAGTATGAAAGGCATGTTAGTACAAGACTAGGTATATGCAAATAAATACACAAGTGCTAAATATTAGTGAGTGTCGATAGAGTAATCTATGTAATATAGTAAATAATGTAAATCAACATGATAACTAGATTATGTGGTTTAGAAATGACATAACCTAGATGGTGTAGTCATGTATAAGATGATTCTAAGGGGAAGATATATCAATTTTCATCTTGCATGTAGGAGTAAGATACCCCCTCAATGGGTATAGTGAATCAATTAAGGGTCTAGAAGTCACTGCACACACTCAAATACGATCAAGTGAGGTATGGTAATGTAGATAAATTGATGAATAATAGGCATAGAAAAACAAATCTAAGTCTATCATAGTAGTAACAATGTAAATCATGGATGATGCATACAATCAAAATAGTTTTGGTGTTTTTGAATGTTTTTGTATTTTGAAACTTTGTATTGTTTTTGAATTTTTGAAAGTTTTAAGCTATGTACAATCAATCAATAGAAACTATGTATAGGTATTACTAGGTAAAATTATACTAATTGATGAGTCTCATGGGAGACTCCCTATCATGGTTTCTTGTATTAAGGAGAGGAATCATGCATGATCATGAAGCATGATGGAGAGGTTAAGGTTGTGGCTCTAAAATTTGTATATGATTTAAAATATTTGAAGTGGAAACTTATTGTGGGGTCCCCCTATGATTCTAAGAAGTGAATGCAATTGTAGGACTCTTAAGGACCAATCTAAAATTAAGAGAAGATATTTAAAAATGTGTTGTGTGTACACACATGCTATCTTAATAATACTACCTTGGGTGTGAATAATGTAGCTAAGACTTATCTAGAATATTGAAACCATGTTTACCAGTGAAAGAGACATCTGTGGAGGTGTATGAACTCACTATGCTAGTGGTAGATGCCTCAACTATGTTTGAATCTGAATTGGTAGAAGAACTAGAACTAGTGGAGCAACTAAAACTGGTGGATGAATGTAAATTAGTGATTGAACTAAAACTGGTGACTGTAAAGTAGAAGATGGCTCTGAGGTGGGGAGTGCTAACTCATATATAACTCCACCAACTATAATAACTTGATTAGCACGAATGAATTTCATGCATCTATGAACTATAAAAGTTACTGTTCAAATTTTTTAAATCCATGGTCGATCAAGGAACATATCAAAAACTCCTACACTAGGAACAATAGTGAATGGTGTGGCCACATGTATTAGACCCACCTATAGAGGACGTACAATCTCACCCAATGAACTCTGTATGTGCACACTAAATCCATTGATAACTATGTCTGTCAGTGTAATATCCTACTCTGGATATCTCAAATGATATAATAATGTCATAGTTCACATGTTCACACTGGATCCTTTATCTATGAGAACACTATGAATAGGATGGTTATGAATATGAGCTCTAATATAGAGTGCATGATAATTTGTATCATCCTCAATGATCTCTTACTCTAAGAAGGAGATGGAAGGTCTAGCTAGAACTCTAGAATATTATATACCAACCATGTTTCTCAAAGGATGTAACTTAACTGAAGGTACCTTTTATGTATCTATTGAGGGATGTGCATGATATACATGATGAAACCTTGATGTATCCTTTTTATCCTATTTGGAATGTCATGGAAAAGGATCTTAAAATATTTTAATACTTTATTTTGTGTTGGCTTGGCCTAAGGAGGCTTAACTAAAGTGCCAAGATCAATATGATTTCCATCTATTAAATATTGTATCTTGTATCTCAAACTGATGCATTTATTTGTTGTATGGCCTAGTTCCCTATGAAACTCACAAATTGCATGCTAATCATATCCTCACGGAAGGGGATTTTTTGGGTCAACTTCTTGAATAGGAGGGAGAGATATAATGTTACGTTCTAATCATTATTGTAAAACTATGGTTGAAGAAATTGGTAGATTGGTAAATGTATGTCGAGGAAGTGCTCATATAACCACATGCTGAGGGGGCTCTAAAACCACATTAACTATCAGTTGATTTTGAGTCTTGTTTTCATTGACCTTGACCTTATATAGGACTTTTCTATTACTCTTATTGGTTATTTCTAAGATACTTGTGTACTTGAGTTTTCCCATTGAAATTAACTTGACTTCTCTTTCCTTTAGTGTGTGACATAATTCAGTGAAGAAAGCGAATATTTTGAACATAATTGATTCATGCAAAGCTGGTAAGAGAATATTTTGAAAGAGATCTTCCAACTCTTGATCAACCATGGGGCTAGTCATCTTAGCCAAGATAATCTTATATAGAAGAACATAATCTGTGAGATGATCATTCCTTTGTTTCTATTATGCAACTTGAGCATATAAAACTTTGTTACCAATGTTAATGTTAAAATGAGATAGGAACATGTCAACTAAAGGATTGAATGATTTGGTAATATATAGAAACATTGTAAAGCATAATTCTTTAGGCTCTATGGAAAGAGCTTAGTAAGTAGCTAGTCATTTGGTACATAGTCCAAGTATGCTGCATGAAAATCTCTCAAATGTGTCCTTGAATCACCTTTTACATCATAGAGGTTAAGCTTAGGTTGAACAAAACCTTGTGGTAAGGGTGTGGAAGCAATGTGATGTACCAATGGTGTATGCAGGAGAACAAAATAATCCAAATCTAGTGTAGGTCTAAAGGCACCTTGCTCAAGATGTAGCACCTTGGATTGAAGAAATCTTATCTCTTACATAAGGGCTACCACATTAGTAGACAATGATGTAATAGCTATAGCTGGTGGCATAAAAGAAGGTTGGATTGATATAGGGGGTTTTTGAAACATAGTTTCCCCCATAGTATCATTTGTAATTAACTACTCTATGGTTTGAGAATATTGACCATTATTTACTCTTTATTATTTTTCTTGGAGTATTTTGAGCATGTCATCTTGCATGTTAGGGTGTTTGGTTAGGAGCTCTTGAAGTTCCATTTTGTTTATTTCATCAAAACTGGTGTATTGGGCCATTGTTAAGGTAGGAAAATAATTTGAAATATGTTTAATTTTTTTGCAAAAAAATTTAATAGGCAAAGAGATAGAAAAGGTAAGTATAAATATAGAAAATGTAGAGTCCTAAACACAAGGAATTGGAAATTGCATAAAAAGGATACGAATCTCACAAACATGTAAGGTGATACCTCAATAAGTGAATAGGAGTTATTACATGTAACTAGGGTTGTGATAATTATATTTTTACAAAATAATATAGTATTTTGGATTTGAAATTAGATTTTTGATTTAAATATGCAACTAAAATTTTAGAAAATTATTAGAAAATGCTTTGATTAAATAGGACCTAGTCTGTATAACTAGGGTTTTAAGAAAAATATATGTTTTAAAATTATTATTGAATTTTGAATTTCTAAGGGATTTTCTAATTTTAATATGCTAGTACAAATTTAGAAAAATGTTGGAAAATTACTAGAAAAATATTGGGACCTAGTATGGACAACTAGGGTTTGAAAGAAAATTATTTTAAAATTTACTACTAAATTTTAAAATTTGAAATGAATTTATAATTTAAATATTCAAGTAAAAATTCAAAAATTTATAATAAAAATTAGTAGGAATTTTACCCTAGGGTTTCTAGGTTTTTTGTGTGCAAATGAAGTCAAATTCACCAAATGCTTTAACAATTTTGGGAATAATTGGGATTTTATTCCTAATTTAGTTAAATGTTATAGATTGATAAATAAATAACTAATATATGGTAAATAATATACTAATATTTGAAATTTATTAGTAATTAGGTCTTTTCTTAAAATAGTAATAAGAAGGAAAAAATAAGACTTAGCTTAAACTGTGTTGATCCAATTGAGACAAGATCTGATATTCACTATGCAAGCTTAGGAAACTATCATAAATAATAAGTAATGACATGATCAATAAAATACATAAATATAAGTAATGAACCATATTGACACATTACATTTTATACTAAGCATAAAAAAATGGGAAAAAATAATATTATTGGATAGGAGTGGCACTGACATTATAGTCCTTATCTGGCACTATTGTCCTGAAGATCTGAGCTTTCTAGGTTTTGTTCGGTAGGTCTGTATGACCGTGTCCCTGAAGTTTTAGCAATCAAAAGTCATTAGACCTCTTGTTAGAGTATATTTTATCTTTAAACCCTATCTTACATTTTAATTTGACCAATTTGAAGAATATGGGGGGGTTAGTGTGTGTAATATTCACTAGATGTGGATCCACACCCCTTGTATGGGCACACTACCTACATACGAGTACTCCAAAGAGGGATCAAGCCATATGTAGATGTCCTTTTGAAAGTGCTTAGTACAATTTTGATATGAGAATGCAAGTAAATTATAAATTGGGTGTGCTTGAGATGACTAGGGATTGGTGTAAGGGTTTGAATAAGATAGAAATAATATTGGATGTTTGTATGCAAAAAATAGGGAAATGTGCTATAGTAGTCTTGCTTGATTTGTAATATTTGCCAACCCTTTCCAAATGATCTTTGAATAGGATTTTATAAAGGTATTGTTCATGGGTTAAATTTTCTCATGTTAGGCTAACAATAATAATTATGGAGAACCAAAAGAAATTGATTGCTGGGGTCAAAAATGAGCTTAGAAAATAGCACCAAAAATGGATAGGAGTGGTATCGACACTATAGTCCTAGTGTGGCACTATTTTCCTAGGTAGACATGAATTAGGGGGATGGATTGGTCATGAAAAGAGGGTTTGGGCTCAGTTAGGATCAAGTCTAGAAGGCTATGGATGACTAGGAATCAGTGAAAATAAGCCTATGAGGGTTATGGGAGAATGCAAGATGGATCTATAGATTGGGAGTTATAAGACATACTCAAGTTACCAATTTTGTATTTTTATATGATTATAGCATGCCCCTACTAATATTTCCTCCCTTTGAGGTGGGAAAAAAATTGTAATTAGTAGTTGCCTCACCTCAAAAGCATAATATAATAATGTAACTATGAGTATACCATGTAGCATATAGAGGGAACATGTCCTAAGATGTATAATGTAGATGATGGAAACGTAATCAAACACACACATAAGAGCACTCAAAATTAAGTTAAAATACAATGGTATAAGGAGACCAAAAATAAGGGGCATGGTCAAATGATGCACAATTAAAGGGACATGTCTTAGTCAAATGCCCACAAAACAAGAAATGACATTAAAATTTCAACACATAAAAAGTAATGACATATTCAAATGTCAATATATAATAAATAATGACATACTCAAATTTCAAATAGGTAAACATAGGCATGGGAGCCAAAAATAATAGAGTATATTAAAATTCTCAAACAAGAAAGATAATATCAAATCAAGACACTCAAATAAGTGCATAAATGAAAACATAAGTAGCTAGCATAAACATATCGTACTAGTCACTAGATATGTACTAGCAAAAATTGTTAAGTACATAGCATATAAAGTACACTAAAAAATATATAAGCATGGACAAAGGAATGTGTAAGTAAATATATGAGTTCAAACATGATAATGTAAAGTGACCATAAAATGATATAACCTAGATATATCATGATTATAGAGGTAGATGCCCCCAACATCTTGGTGATGTGAGTAGAGGGAAAAATTAACATCTAAAAGTGCATATATAATCTATCTATGTATGCTTAAATCATACTTAAAATATTTGTGAAATACATGTGTATATAATAAATATTTATATTTCATATACCAACATGGAACTGGCAACATATATGCCAATTAGCTAATAGGGTATGTAAATGTTGAACATATTTTTGAATTTTTGAAGTTTTTTTAAATTTTTTTGGTATTTTTAGAATTTTTGAAAGGAAAATACTATCTTATGATCAGATATAAAGTATTCTTAGAAATATCTCCCCACTATGAACCTGGTGTAATAAACTTGTGATGTTACTAAGGAGAACACATAGGTGTGATATCTATCATTGTAGGATATGTGAAGCTATATTTATGTAAAATAGAACTGTATGGTCTTGAAATAGTAGGGTTAGGATTAGGGGTTTGTGGAATCCATCATTGAGTGTTCTATGGTTTATTTGGAGTATTAATAATAAGAACATGTATAAGCTTGAATGAATAAGGAATGAATATCTGAATCATCATCCCTAATATCAATATCATTAAAAGTAATAAAGGGTCTTTGAACCATAGGAGGTGTATGCTGTATATAAGTACCAATAAATCCATCTAATGGGTGATCATAATGTGATTAAAGAGGATATACATTATATTCCATTTACACTTCTAGATCTTTATTTGTTAATGTTGTAAAGGATTTTTAAATATCTTTTGTTCATGGTGGTTCCTAGTTTGTGAACCTAATTCCTTTTGAGGATCATCAAATGTAATATTTTTTTCATCAATGAGGTCTTGGATCTTATGGTTCAAAGTAAAATATATGTTCTTATAATGCCTAAGGCCTTGGTGATAGTTATAATAAGCATTCACATCATACCTTTTGGATATATTAAACTCATATCAACATATATAGGATGAGGGAGAGATATAACATGATAGTCTATAGGACTCATGAGTAATGATGTGGGAGACTCAGGTAAGCATGTAAATTTTATCACTAGAGGCATAATCATGGCATGCCACATAAAAATATCAAATATGTTCTTTAGTATCATGCTTTCCATCATAAAATGTGAACTTAGGTGCAATAAAACTTATTAGCAAGGGATGAAAAGATATATCTAGTGAAAGATGATTATGCAACACCTCTTTTGAATTAATAATGTAAGGTGATTTATCTAGACACCTAAAATTGGCCACCAATAGCCTTCAATTAGACTTCAGATCGATTCTTACCAACCATTGAAAATTAAGCCTAATAGTCATTAAATGCCCCAAATTTGCTTGTGCATCAGTCACCAAAGCTCATAATCACATTGAGACATCCATAATTGGGGTATCCTACCATAAATAACAAAAACCTCTCATGGATTCATCTCCAATTATCCTATGGCATTACAATAAGCAATTTGGCCTATAACCCTGTTAAATGGGACAAATGCACAAATGAAATTAAATCAAATCTTGGAAATGTTAAAAAACCTAATCAAAATTGATTAAAATACAAAATTAAATTAAATTACTAGTTGAATTATCTATGTGCAATTAATTAAATTATGGAAAAGGAAATTCAAAAATCAATAATATCCTAGGTTTTCATAATTACCTTTTGTGAGTAGTCAAGTCTTGGAAAATATCCTAAAATATCTCAAATATGCCTATTCATTACAAATCATGAGAGTTTGACACCTTTTTTAACTCCACTAGGGTTAATTAACTCACTTAGGTTAGGTACCCATTCCAAGCTTAAACTACACCTTAACTCACCTTGGGTTGGGGTTAGTTTCTAAACCTATAAATACAAGCATTTACCTCTTCATTTGGAGAGCTTGGACATAGTAAAGTTATAATTCATGTTTTGTATAAATATTATAAAAAATAGTTGTATAATTCCAAAATCATAATCCAGGCCATTAACCAAGAATAAGCCACAAGCCAACCAAAGCCAAACAATGGTGCCAAGGAGTGAAGGAGCCACACAACTCCATTTGCTAAAGACTCTTTGAGCATAAGATGAATAAGCCAAACAAACACATCATTTGGGTCATTCAAGGAAGGTAAGAGATCTTGTTTCTTTTGAATTTTAGTTGTGTTTGTAATTATTTTTTGTTCACTAAGCTTCCCATATGATATAGGCTTAGATATGTTATGCTTATTAGTGTGTTTATTTCATTTTTTAATATGAAAACTAACACTTGATCTAACCTCCTCCCTTGAGTAAAATTCATATGATAAAAAATGGTGTGCTGGATGGGACTTAAATCACCCCATGTAGCAAGGAGACCAAGATGTAACTCATAAATGAATGCTTGAATATCATCAAAATTGGAGTTTTATCTTTGTTTTTATTATATTTTTAATTTTTGTGCTAACTTAGATCTACATAGAGACTGACATTGGTTAGGTATGACCATCATCGATTTTGATAAACTATCATCAGTTCTATCTAACCAATCTTGGTTCAGAGTGACCAACATTGATCAGGTTATAGGGGAAAACATGGCTTCAAAACTTGCATTTTTAATCTTTTTGACACTCATAATTATTATTTCTTGGTTTCATTATCATTTAAACTCTCTACCTAATCATTATGTTGTAGGTTTTGAAGAGTTTTTATCTAATTTTGAGATAAAAAACATTTTTATCTCATATTGGTTTTGCCTTCGAGTTCATAGGTGACCAACATTGGTTTTAATCGATCGATATCAATTCTTTATATCCATCATTAGTTCTCTATGAGACTGAATAACATTAATACCCTTATAACTCACATCGATTATGTTTAAACCATGTCAGTCTCTATGTTTTTAAAATAAAAACTTAATATCTATGTTTTGAAAGTTTGTTTGATCACCATTGAAAGTGCTTCAAAGTAGGGGGAAACTATCTAACCCTTGCAAGTCCAAAGCAAGATTAGAGCATGAATTTTTAACTTTAGGCTTAGGAACATTTCATTTTGGGTGTTTAAAACAAATTTAACTAATTCTTTCACACTTGATTTTGGGTACTAAAACAAATTTATTAAATCTTGAACATTTGAGTTTATTTCTTAAAAGGAACCTAGAATTGTTAATGCTTTTCACACTTCATTTTGGTGCCTAAAATGAATTTGTTAAGTTTTTGAACATTTCACATTTAGTGCTTAAAATGAACATGGATGTTTTTTTATTAAAATGGTTTTGTGTAATTTCTTTCAAGCTTTCAAACTTAATCCAAGAGGACAAGTAAAGAACTTAATCAAACATTTCAATTGGTGCACGAATTGACACTCATTTAGATTTCAAAATTTTGAAAGTGTTTATTGCTTGTTTGTTTATTTGTGTAAAATGAAGGGTGTGCATATGCTCTCCCCCATACCCTATAGGGAACTTGGGTGACCAAAAGATCCTTTTTACTTGAAATTTGTTCCTAGTCTAAGACATGGAAAGAAAGTTATCTAGGATCTCCCCAAAACCCGCATGGTTTAGGTGATTCAAAAGCAACTTGAAAGTATTTCCATTTAGTTTTATTTTCATACAATTAGCTTATTAAGGGGAGTTCATAACTTCTTCTTAAGTTCTTTAGGGAAGCTTTGACTTGGGGTTTCATCTCTTGGCATTGTCTTAACCCCTCTTCGGGGGTATATAAATTAGGATCACCCTATTAGGACATTTTCTTGAGTAGTTAAGAAAAATCCATTAGTGGTAAGCTGACCTAGAATGTATGATTGATTAGGACATCATACTACACTGAGTAATTTATGGATGTAATGGTTGTGAAAAGGACAAGAAATTTTCATAACAAGCTAATTGATGTGGATCTAATTGATGTGTTTCATCCCTTTTATTAACCATGCTTAGGACCATCTAGACGATCAAAATTTGTAAGTTTTAGTCAAACCCATTTGACCAACCTTGATAGGATCTAGGATGTTATACATAATTATATTTAATCATTTATTCCTTTAATTTTTGGTTCTTGGGTATTAAACTTTTTTGTTTATGCCACATCAAAATGAGTCTTGTGTCCACATTAGTCCATTATTTGATGTTGTATTATGCCATCCATTTAAAATTATATATTTACCTTAAAAATTTACATAAAAAATGTCGAATGTGTCACTTTATTGAGATGGGTAACATTACATTGCCCAAATCAATTCAATTTTTGAGCCTTAGAAGTATTTGAAATAAAACATTGTATATACCTTTTGAGAGCACTAATGCTATTATGCTACTTAAATTATTTCATAGACTTATCTTTCCTTGTGTCCAAGTTACCATTGTTTTAACCAGTCACATGTGTCTTGTGGTCTTTGTTTAGTGTAGTTATGTTGTTCAAAATTTTCTACCTTGTTTGGTCAAAAATCCTAAGTTTTCCTAAGTTGAGTTTTTTATTAACCTTACCAAAGTTCAAATTCAAACATTTATTGATTTTTGTTTATGCCTTGCTTAATTGGGGATTATACATAAATATTTATCTTTTGGGTTGTGTAACTTAGGTTAATTCATTACCCAAATTTCAAAAATATTTATTTATGCCTTTATTTGAGAGAATCATTCTATCTCCAAGTGTCTTATGTTTAGTGCCTTATGCCAATTTGATCATGTTCATGTCTAGAATCAAGTGCCTAGTTTATGCCAAGGTGTTCCAAGTTTTTAGATTAAATTAAAAATTTATTTCAAGTCTAGATTTTGATGCCACATTTGGCCAAGAGTCCTAGAACATGCCTTGTTTGAGCCTAGCTTTTGACACCATGTTTGGACAAAATACCTAGCAAGTTTTATCTTTTCTATATTAGACCTATTTAGAACACTTTTAGACCTATAATTTAGCATTTTATTTTTAGTTTATCGATTTGACCTTATTTGTGTGAGACAAACAATGTTAAACATTTAACATTATAATATTTTTTCCAAGTCTTTTCATAGACCTTTTGAAGACACAACTCCATCCCTTTGACCAAGTTAGATAGATTTGTAACCTTTTGTCTCTTCAGACATAAATTTTTAGAGTTTGTATAAATCTAACACCTTTTGCCACAAAATGTTTTCCATTAATTTAATCATGTCTCGTTATACACATAGTGGAATCATGTATAATCTAGGATATGGAAATATTGTCACATAAGAGGACTTTGTTCAAGACCCTTTTAGAGATGATGTCATTTTGGAGACAAATTTTTATCCAGATTACAATGCTCAATTAGGGAAAAAAATACAAGATCCTTTGGCCCATTATTTGGTTAACATGCCTCCATAATCAGAGTAGGACCAAGAATAAATGACCTAATACCTCACTAACATACCTATAGTTATAGAACAAGTCCAATAATAACCATATTATGTTATAATTCCATTGGCTTATGACCCTTATCTATTTTATTTTCAATTGATAGAAAACAAGGATGAGGTTTTAATTAGAGCCATAAAGGTAGGGGCTAAGTTTCCAATATACTTTCCCCATGAAAATTTTCCAAGTCTAGTAAGAGGGCCTTATAACATGTCTTACAATCAAAATAATGAACATGCTTCTTCTAGCAGCCCTCATGCTATGGTACCAATGCCATATCAATATCCTCATATGCTTGTCACATAAAGGGACCTAATGGAGGGCCACTTCATTCAAATGCAAACAACATACCATATATATGTAAACCTAGTTTGTAACTTTAATAATATGATCATGTCAAGTGCTCCTCTTATTAAGTTAGATCCTTCAATAAGAGTCTTAATTTAATTGACTAGCCAAAAAAATTAGGGTTTAGACCTAGCTATGTAAAGTACTTTAGAAGAAAACATGTTTAGTACCCTAACTATCAAGGAAGTGTCTTCTACTTCTATGAAAAATATTGAGCCAAACGTCATGGATAATACACAAGTAATGTCTAATTTAGACCAAAGTGGTGTGAATGCAGAAGCAACTAGTCAACCATAAAATGTGCCTTTAGCTAGCACCATGAGTGGTTCTCACATGCAGGGGGTAGAAGTTTTTACCTCCCAACCTCAACCAACTACCTCAAATCCTCAACTAGATACTTCTTCAAGAACCCAACCATAAGGATTAGGTAGTCAACTAACAAATAGTGTCATACATTGATAGAATGTGATGAATCTTACTCCACCCTAATAGGTGATGAGTAATATTCCACAATAATAGACACTATCTAATTTACCCATGTAGTAGAGGAAAAACATTTGATCACCTCAATAGGGGAAATATCCTCTTATGCTTGTCACATAAAGGGACATAATGGAGGGCCACTTCATTCAAATGCAAACAACATACCATATATATATAAACCTAGTTTGTAACTTTAATAATATGATCATGTCAAATGCTCCTCTTATTAAGTTAGATTCTTCAATAAGAGTCTTAATTTAATTGACTAGCCAAGAAAATTAGGGTTTAGACCTAGCTATGCAAAGTACTTTAGAAGAAAACACGTTTAGTACCCTAATTATCAAGGAAGTGTCTTCTACTTCTACAAAAAATATTGAGCCAAACGTCATGGATAATACACAAGTAACATCTAATTTAGACCAAAGTGGTGTGAATGTAGAAGCAACTAGTCAACCATAAAATGTGCCTTTAGTTAGCACCATGAGTGGTTCTCACATGCAAGGGGTAGGAGTTTTTACCTCACAACCTCAACCAACTACCTCAAATCCTCAACTAGATACTTCTTCAAGAACCCAACCATAAGGATTAGGTAGGCAACTAACAAATAGTGTCATACATCAATAGAATGTGATGAATCTTACTCCACCCTAATAGGTGATGAGTAATATTTCACAATAATAGACACTATCTAATTTACCCATGTAGTAGAGGTAAAACATTTGATCACCTCAATAAGGGAAATAAATGTTCCATCTCATCAAGTAGTGATGAACATACCTCTTCAGTTAAAGACCAACAAGCCAATCCAAATTCAAATGATATCTGATCAACAATGTACAAGCATTTGTCAATGATAAATGCCAAACCTTCAAGATACTTCTACCTCCCAACAAAGATTCATGAAACCAAGAGGTTCCAATGTTCTATAAGTACCAATTAGGAAAAAATTTCCTTTTATGCCAAATGTGCCATAATTTCAATGATAGGGTCTTGTTTAATAAGTACCCCTCAATTAACAAGGTATGTCTAGTCAATAACATGTACCTGTTCAACCTTTCCAGGCACAATACATCCATATCCTTCTATTTCATCCTCAATTTCCCCAAAACCAAGCCTACATACCTAATCTTAACTATAATATCGCACAACCACATGTGTAATTTCAACACTAACCTCCAAATCTATGTATGTATATTCCTAGTCTATTCCCTAACCCATCTAACACTCCCTAATATATTCCTCCATTATACCCTAGTCAAATTAGTCCACTTGTGACCACCCAACCTCCACCTTAGGCCAATATTCCCACTAGTTTCTTCACATAAGAACTACAACAAATGAAAGATGTAATAATCACCATTTAAGCTAGGAAACAAACTGAGAAGTTTAAGTTGGATGACATGTGTTCTTACCCATTCAATATTGATTAATTGTAGTTACCATTTCATCCAAGGTATGAACCACCAAAATTTGAAAAATATAAGGGGAAAGGTGACCCCAAAGCCTATTTGATGAAATTATTTATTGTGTGCTAAATAGTGGCTCATAGTAACATATACCTTTTTTTTTAATTTCCAAGGAGTCTATTAGGACAAGCCTTGGAGTGATTTCTAAAATTGCCCAAAAATTTAGTTTATGACTTTGATGATCTTTCAAACAAGTTTGTGTAATACTTCTCTTAAAATCTCAAACATGAGATTTTGTTTGGTATATTTTATGAAATAAAAATAAAAGGTTGATAAAATATTTTCAAGTTATCTGTACTGATAGAGAGCCTTTTCAAGTTGATTTACCCACAATCTACTAGATAAACAACTAACCACTTTGTTTACCAAGAATTTACATAGTGAGATATCTTACAATCTAGAGTTGTAATGTGTGCACACTTTCAAAGAAATCATTGACAAAGGTTTATTAATTAAAATATCCCTTATTAACAAAGGGATCATTAAAATTTCCTTGTCAAATCATAGTTATAATCATAACCAAAATAATGGCCAAAATGAGAACCAAGTCCAAGTGCAAGTGTTACAACTAACCCAAGCTAATAACTATGACAAAATCAAGTAGTTTAATCACAACAAGAATGTTGTGGGGATTATAGTAACTAAGTTGAAACATGTTAAAATGATGCAAATACTATCTACTCATCCTACACTACATATGTAAAGTAAATTACTCCTAACCAACAACCTCTTCATCAAATGTAGCAAGTGTAATAACCTAGACTAGCACAATAAATGCAATAACCTATGCCTATATAAAACCCCTCTCTAAGGAAAAATATGCATTCTAATCATGTCTTTAGTGACCTTAGATATCCCATTAAATCCATGTTTCTCAAGATCATAGCTGCTAACCTTATTAACTAGCCTATTCTGAAGCACTATCTTGAGGGACTTAACTATCCAAACTGGTACAGGATAAATAAATTTTGCTAATATTATCAGGTTAATGGACATAATTTACATCATTATGTGAAAATTAAACATGTGATAAATAATATGTTGTAAAATGGAGAGATAAAATTAGTAAATAGAGCTTCCACATCTAATCAAAATTTGGGAATCTATCAAAATCCCTTTTTACAACATGATAATCAATAATAACAACAAAAATGACTAGTATAATAATAACAAGATCAACATCTAAGGCATAACAACATAATCAATATTAGAACCAAAAATTTCAAAAAAATAGATAGAACTAAGGCTAGAATAATGCCAACAACTAATAAACCTACCATGCAGTTGCACATGACTACAACAAGGTTGTAATCCATATTACAGGAGGTCACATTAACACCATTTACATCAATCCAAGACCAAGTACCAATCAGATAAGACCATTAATAATCATACCCAATCAACCAACCCATGTTGGTGATCCCTTTTTGACCTAGGATCACATAAAAGTATACCAAAAAATATTGATTCCCACTTTTGGACCTTTTATAGATAGCTCATTGTTAACATGTAATCATGCACAAGTACACTGATAATCAAGACTTACCCTGTCTGGTCCCCTTCCACCTTCATTTTTTAGCATCAATGGTGTTGTATCTAATCTCAATTGTGAAATCATCACTTGATGGTTTAAGATTACCATACTAGGCCCACAACCATCTGCCACTTCACCCATCATCCAACCAAGCATTCTAGCTAAGAATAAGCCATTTACTTCTATCAAAGAAAAGACATTTGATATTATGGAACAATTACAAAATATGCTTACATAAATATCTATTTTAGATTTTTTGTGTATGCCCACCATCCAAAAGAACATCTTGATCGAGTTCCTTGTCCAATCCCAAGTTCCTAATGACATATCCCCTAAAAATTTTCAATTTTTGGTTTGACATCTACCTCCAAGCTAATAATTAAAATTCAACCAAAGTGATATGTCATCCCTTAGCCCACCACATAATAATCCTTTCTACATCAAGTTGTCATAATGTGGCATAAAGTGAAATATGTCCTTATTGACAATGGATCAGGCCTAAATATTATCTTTAAAACTCATCAAAATTATCAGGTACATGATAATAGATCTCTAAGTAGAAACAATCATAATCAAATCCTACTACAATGAAGAATGAGAGTCATAAATCACCATTAGTTTACTAATTATCATTGGGCCCTTAACCCATGATACACTATACCATGTGTTAGACCTCAATTTTTCATATAATATGCTTTTGGGAAGACAATGGATATATTAAATTCATGCAATCCCATTGATATTACACCAATGTATCAAATTCTCCCATTCAAGTATGGAGGTTACTATTCTCAAAGATTTACAACCATATGAACATTACAAGCATTTAAGGGCTGAGTACCAAAGCTATAATTATCATTTTGGTTTGAATTTGATTTCCAAGAAGGACAAGGGAAAATAAATACTTGTTGATTCACCAGAGGCCAACTACATTGACCTTGATACCATTGATTCACTTTCCCACATGCCACCTCTTGAAATATATAATCATTATACTATATTTCCTAATGGCCCAAGAGAATATTTGACCCATGATACATTCCACATTAATAAGCTTCCACAAAACCCCAAATCTTTTGGAAGACCTAAATCCAAACCACATTGTATGGAATAGAAAAGAAAGGGCAAAGCCAAACTGCATAGTCAAACATCCATCATTTTCATATCGGCCACTGGCCAAGAATAGGACCCTATTTTAAATGATGAAAGATAGTTATATAATGACAAATTGGCCAATCATTACAAAAATTCCAAATACCCTATTCGTAATCAGATCATGGAAAACCAAGCCTATGAAGGAGGAGGCCTTGAACCAAATCAACAATGAACACTTGAGACAATTTCTATTACTCAATATAAAGAAGCCTATGGTATTAGATTTAAACTACATAAGGGTGACCCCACATATCTTATTCAAGCTCCATCACCAATGAATAGTGATGATAATGTCAATAATGAAGTAGATTATGATCATAGCTCTTTTGATGACCTAGCTTATACCAATTTGTTTGAAAATAATGCCATTTGTACCCTTCGACCAGTTATTTGGCATAATCCACTTCCATTATATTATCCCCAATTGATAGATTAGGGACAAAAAGAATCAACATTTCGAGTTGATGAGTTTCAAAATGATGGGGCCTTCTAAGATTTTTTGGGCCGTAAGGGACAATGTTTTGATGGGAGACTACAAATAAGGGTTATCAATCAAATTAGATCTTGAAGCCTATTTTGGAGAACAAGTGAACACCCTTAACCATAAATAATTAAATAAAACATTGAGGTCCCAAAGTAAAAACATTTTTGAGGCACTTTTGGACCAGGGAAATAGTAAATATAAAGGCCAGTCTAGTGGTTAAAACCTATTTATAAACCATTAGAGGGGGTTGTTCAACATTATTAGAACATAGCTCAGGAGACCACTAATGATGAAATGTCGTATGGGTCTAAGTTTAGTCTTGAAGAAAAATAGGCTTTTGATCAAATCATCTAGGATACCACTAATGATGAAATTGTCTATGGGTTCGAGTGTAGTCTTAAAGAATAACATGCTTTTGATCAAATCATCCAAGATTTTGCAATCATATTTATTACATGGCCATCCCTACCCTTAGGGATTATAATTCATCATGATTATAAGATCTTGAAGATCTAGTCCTAATAATGGATGTTGCCATTAAAAACTAGTTCAAAGCTTTACCTACCATTCTAGAATATAGTTCGACTCTTCTTGTAGAGGACAACAAAAGTAAACATCAGGACTCTTAACGACCTGAAATGGATGAAATTAGGAATGCCCCTCACTAAGGACGAACATAAAGTCTTTAACTCTTTTTTGAGGGAATTATTTGGTATATTTGCATGGGCTTACTGTAAAATGCCCAGTTTGGACCCCACCTTAGTTGTATGCACGTTGTGGTACATCCTAATGCCAAGATTATGAAACAAAAATTGGAAAAGATTCATACTTGCATTGTTTTATTAGTCAAGAAAGAGTTAGAAAATATCTTAGAGCCAATATGTATTAGGACAATCAACTATTCTAAATGGATTTATAATATTGTACCCATTATCAAAATGCTAGAAGGAATCAGGTTCTGTACTAATTTTAGAGACATAAACAAGGATTGCCCTAAGGATGACTTTCCTCTACTAAACATTGACATGATCATCAATTCCACAACAAGTTTTGAAATGTTTTCACTAATGGATGAATTTTTAAGGAACAACCAGATCTAAATCATGCTAGAAGACCAACATAAAATAACATTCACCACTCCATGGGGAACATTCTGTTATCAGGTTATGCCATTTAGTCTCAAAAATGCTAGGGCTACCTACCAAAGAGTAATGACCATCATATTTCATGATATGATGCATGATATTTTTGAAGACTATGTTGATGAGATATTAGGTAAATCAAAGCCTAGGGTTGATCATCCAATATCATTGAGGAGGATATTTGAGAGACTATGTGAATATAAAGTTAGGCTCAACCCTAATAAGTGTGTTTTTTGAGTTACTCAGGTAAATTAATTAGCTTCATTATGTCTCATCAAGACATTGAATTTTATCCAACTAAAGTATGAGCCATAACAGACATGCCACCACCAACCAATTTGAAGAAATTCCATAATTTTTAGGGCAAGATTCAATCCATCAGATGCTTCATTTCTTAATTAGAGAACAAGTGCCATCCATTCACACACATACTAAAGAGAGGGTTGAATTTCATTGGGATAATTAATGCCAGACAAATTTTCCAAAATTTAAGGATTATGTAGCAAATCCACCTATTTTATTTCTTCCAATGCTAGGAAAACCATTCTTGCTATACCTATCAGCTACCAATAAAGCCCTGGTGGTACTTTTACCTCAACATGATTGTAGTCATATAAAATGTCCAAATTGGTAGTTTGAGTGTGGCTTGTAACACCCCATCCATAGGTCCTTTTTGCATGCTCTTGTGACCCTTATAGATACCTTTTTTCTCATTACCAATCATCCATAACCTTCTAAACCCTGATTCCACCTCAGCCAAATAGTAATCCCTATGCCAATATTGATCCCCCAGTTCTTAATCCTGTAGGATAAGAACACCCTATTTGGACTATAGTACCAGACCGTAAAGTGTCCCATTTTTAGTTCTCTTATCCATTTATACTTTGATCCCAAATGATAATTTTCATGTGGTCCTTATCCTTCATTAGGTTAGCTTCACACAAATACATTTGAACCATGACCATTTTTTCCCTATAAAATCCCATTCAAAGATCATTTACAAAGGGAGGTGACAAAACTTACAAAGTAAGAAAGAATAAAAATTAATCACTAAAGCAAACTTACCTATTATCTACATATAGTCATCCAACATAGTTGTAAACATACTCAAACCCTCGTACCATTCCCTAACCACCTCAAGCATTCTCAATTTGGCATTTTTTATCCACATCACACTATTTCACAAAGCACACTAGGTGGGAGAACTACATATGGCTTGATCCCTCTTAAGATTATTGGTATGTAGGCAACGTGCCCACACAATGGTTGTGAATTGAATGTTTAATACGTCTTACACACTAGCCCCCCTCTTTCTCAAGGATTTAAATACATTTTATCGAGCATGATGGAGGATTAGGGATTAAAGACTAAATCAGATCTATAACAAGTTCCATCTATAACCAACACTCAATTTTTAATAGGTAATCTCACATAGGCACAACACAACTACCCAAAATTTTTTTAGGTCTCTATGATCAATTTGGATAATAGCAGCAAGAATGGACAATAGCACTAGACACCAAAGCATCCATTTTTTTGTGCTTCTATCCTTTTGCTAAATGAAAGCCAAATTCAATTTTATGACACCTTCCTAGTCTTGCACAGCCATTTTTAGCCTTTGTATCAACCATTTCAATCTATTTCTATCTAATTTATATTTATTTTCATTTATTACTATTTTTAAAAAGGTGAAAAAGATAAACAAATTACATAAATCAGGATTGTAATTATTTCTATATTTTATATTAATTTATTAATCTAGATCCTTAACTAAAATAGGAATAAAAATTCATTATTCCCAAAAAATTTAAATTATTAAATAAATAGTGGTTTGTCACAGAGATCAAAGCCTTCTACTAGTCAAGCTCAATTTTCAAAACAATCAAAACAACAATCAGAGTTCAAAACACATAAAATAGACCAAAAAATAGTGATGAATATAGAACAATCATCAAAAATAGTAAAGGATAAGAGTGCCAGAATTAGACTATAATGATGGACACCAAAGTGTCCAATTTTCAGTGCTTCTATCCAAACAACCAAAAACCTAGAATTTTAAAAAATAGACAAAAAGGTAAGGTCAATTATAGTTTTGTCAGCTATAATTTAGTCCAAATTAGGCAGTTTTAGTATAGTTTTACTTAGATTATCCATATAAAGGGGGCATAATGCATGACATGATGGATCTTGATTTTAGGTTTAGATTGGGTAGTTAGTAATTTTAGATCAGAATCCATGTTATAAACACCAATGATTGGGGGAAATATATGCAACACATTTGCCTTCTTCTCTTTCTAGTTCATTATATTACCTACATATTCTCAATAGTTCTGTGCCTTATTCTATATACAAGTGGTTGACATCATTTAAGAGTGGCTTTCATATAAGCCTAGTTCTTAGTTTTGGAGTGGCTTTTATACAAGCCTAATATGCACCTTTTGAAGTGGCCAAGATTGCCCTGGTTCTCAATAGACATTCGGCTATCCACACCACATTGTTAGATTATAAAGCATTCATGGGCTTAAAGAGCCATATCATATGACACACATTCATACTGGTATTTGTTCATAGTTCATAGTTAGTGGGAAATTATGGAGCCAAAGAACTAGCTAGCCTTTATATTCTTAAGCCACATACTCAGAGGGATTGGACACACAATCCAAACATTGATTAACACATGCATGATCACATAGCTTCACTACATAGTGGGTGATGATGGAACCAAAGGAAAAACCTTTGTATTCTTGAGCCACCCTTGAGAAATTGAGCACTCAGATCCATTCATGATATTACTCTTGATATAGTACATACCCATCATCACTCAACATTACTCAACATCACAATAGGTTTTGTATTAGTTTGCATACCTGGTGAGGTGTATTTGTTCCTTTATTTTCCTATCTCTTTTACCTAGCCTTTATACATTCTTAATGTTTAGTAACAAATGATCCACTCCTTATTTTATCTTAAAAATTTATGCTTCATGATGTGCTCTCTCTATGCACACTCAAATTCACACATCTTCATGGGCTTCACCCTTATAGGTAAGTTTATGTACATTTTTTACTTTTCCTTTATCTTATTATTTTTCTTTGTTGCATCACTAAAATAAAGAGGGGAAAATATAATCATATAAAATGTCCAAATTTGATATTTTGAGTGTTTCTTGTGACACCCCATACATAGGGCCTTTTTGCATGTTATTACAACCCTTATAGACACCTTTTTGCTCATTACCAATCATTCAGAACCTTCTGAACATTGATTTCACCTCAACTAGATAGTATTTCCTATACCAATCTTGATCCCCCAAGTCTTGATCTTGTAGAATAGGAGTGACCCATTTGGACTATTGCATCAAACCCTAAAATGTCCCATTTTTGGTGCTCTTATCCATTTTCACTTTGATCCCCAATGATCTTTTTCATCTAGTCCTTATCCTTCATTAGGTCAGCTTAGTATGAATACATCTTACTTGCGACCAATTATTCCCTATAAAATCCCATTAAAAGATCATTTACAAAGGGAGGTGATAAAACTTACAAAGCAAGCAGGAATACAAATAAAGAACTAAAATAAACTTCCCTATTCTCTACATATAGTCACCCAACATAGCTGTAAACACACTCAAACCCTCATACTAGTCCTTATCGACCTCAAGCACTCTCAATTTGGCATTTTTCCTCCACATCACACTATTGCATAAAGCACACTAGGTGGGAGAACTACATATGGCTCAATACCTCTTAAGAGTATTGGTATGTAGGCAATGTTCCCACATAAGGGGTGTGGATTACATGTTTATTACATCTTACACTCTAACCTCCCCTCTTTCTCAAGGATTCAAATATCATTTTATCAAACATGATGGAGGATTAGTGTTTGAATACTAAATCAAACATATAACAAGTTCTATTGATAACTAGTGCTTGATTTTTCATAGATAGACTCACATAGGCACAACGTAACTACCTAGAAAGTTTTATGTCTCTATGGTTAGGTTGGATAACCATGGAAAGAATGGAAAATAACACTAGACACTAATGTGTCCACTTTTTGATGCTCTTATCTTTTCACCAAATGAAAGCTATATTTAGGTTTACAACACCTTCCCAATCTTAAAAAGACATTTTAGCCTCTGTATTAGCCATCTTAGTCTATTTCTAGCTAAGTTATGTTTCTTCTCATTTATTTCTATTTTTAGAAAGGTAAAAAAGATAAAAAAAATTACACAAATTAGGATTGTAATTATTGCTATATTTTGTACTAATTTATTAATATAGACCCTTAACTAAAATAGGAATAAAACTCCATTATTCCTAAAAAATTTAAATCAATGATGATAATGGAAAAGAGAATGTCATGTATTATCTAAGCCATACCTTAGTCACATATGAACAAAATTATATGGCCATTAAAAAATCATGCCTAGCTATGGTCTTCATAGATCTAAAATTGCACCATTACATGTTAAACAACAAAACCATAGTCATTTAAAAAGTAGATCCACTCAAGTATCTACTATCTAGAATAGATTTACAAGGCCACATGGCCAAATTGATCATGCTTCTCAATGATTTTGAGATAGAGTATGTCAACTAGAAAGCCATCAAGGGACAGTTTTTTTAGATCAGCTTGCTAAATCACCTCTTATAGATACAAAGTTGATAGAATTTCAATTCCTAGATGACTCCATTATGACCATCATTGAAAAACCTCTCGAGGAGCAATACTAGTAGCTATATTTTGATGGATCATTCATAGCATATGGATTATGGGTAGGCCTTTTATTTATTACTCCATAGGGGGATCTGATCCATAAATCATTCAAGATCAACTTTCCTTGTACAAAAAACATGGCTAAATATGAAGCACTTGTTGAAGGTCTTTAATAAGTGGTACAATGAAACATATAACATCTAAAGGTTTATGCTGATTCTCATTTAATCATCAATTAGGTTACAGACCATTTTTAGACCAATGATGATAAGCTGGTACCATATAAGGCCATGGTCAACACTCTCAAATAATAGATTACTAATGTACAATTTGAACATATACCAAAGGACAATAATAGAATAATAGATGCCATGGCCACCATTGGATCATTGATTTATCATACAAACATGGCCAAAGAATACCTATTTCTCATTGAAAATTTACTAGTGTTAGCTCATGAACCTTCAACTATCAAAATGGTATATGATATTATTAGTCCCAACTCTAGTTGGTATTCAGACCTATATGCCTATCTTCATGACCAAATAATTCCACCTGACCTATCCCACAAATAATCCAAAGCCTTTGTCCACTAAACCACCTGTTATACCTTACTCAGACCAACCCTTTACTACCTTAGTTTTGATGTAACTATGATTCATTATTTAAATTTTAAATAATCTACATTAGTGTTATAGGAAGTTCACAAAGGAATATGTGGATCTCACATAAGAAGGGTCATCCTTTCCAAAAAAATCTTGCATACTGGTGACCATTGGCCAATGATGGATGTGGATTTAGAAAAATATGTGAAAAGGTGTGATAAATGTCAATCTCATGCTAATTTGATTCATGACTGAGCTAAGACTTTGAAACCAATGCTTACACCATGACCATTTGTTACATGAAGCCTCAATCTCATTGGGAAGATAAACACTACCTCATCCGATGGCCATAAACATATCCTTTCTACCACTAAATATTTCACTAAGTGGGTTGAAGCTATACCCCTCACATAATTTGAAATTAAATTTCCAAATTCATCTTCAACCATCTCATTTATTGTTATGGTATCCCCTCCAACATTATGTCTGATTATGGTAAATATTTTACAAACAAAGATGATGAATCACTATATGCCAAGTATAAGATTAAATAACATTTTTCCATGGCATATTACCCTTAAGGTAATGGCTAATTTGAAGCCTTTAACAAAACCATTATCAACATTCTTAAAATTATTGTCAATAATGTCGATCGCAAATGTCATATTCAAATATTTCATACCCTCTGGGCATACCATAACAATCACTGTACTCCAATTGAAGCTACTCCATACTCACTTGTTTATGGCACTAAAACCATTCTTCCCATTGAGGTTGAGTTATCTTCTTTATGCATCTCTTTGAAGCATGTCCTTGATGATGAATACTATTGATTAACTTGATTTCAATATATGTAATTACTTGATGAGAAACACATAGATGCAATAAAAAAGCTTAAAGCATACCATAATCAACTTCGTGGCCATTACAATCAACATGTGAAATAAAAAGAATTTAAATTTGGCGATCTTTTTATTATAAAAAATAAAAGAATACCATGATCGAGAAGAAACATTAAGGCAAGTTCAAACCCAATTGGGTAGGCTCTTTCATCATTGTTATAAATTATGGCATTAGAGAATACAGGCTCTCTACACTAGGCGTGTATGAACTTGTTAAGCTGATAAAAATTATACACCTCAAGAATTACTTCACTTGAGTGACCTAGTGTATTATCTATGAGACCTATTTAAAATTGTACCATAATATCAAATTTATTCTTTATACCATACCATTCTACCATTCTATCACTTTGTTATTACACTATTCTATTTTATCATACCTTTTATACCAACCAAGTTATTTTCATACCTCCCTACCTATCCCATTTGACCTTGGTTCTATTCCATTAGTTTCTTGGTCACCTTCATCATGAAGATTTAGATCAATTTTAATATTTGTTTCCAATATAATAGATATAGGCCATATTTTGGAGTAGTATGATAGAGGTTTTGGTAGTTACATCATTTATTTCTTATTCCATTCTATACCAAGTTTCCTGATTATAACCAACTTTGGGAAAATCAGTGTCCCACCATCTAGATACTAATTATAACTACCTATAGGAAAATTAGTATCATTGACTTATGTCATTGTTTCCTAGTTATAACTACCTATGGGAAAACTAGGGGCAACACTTATTTATCATGCCTTGAAGTACCACCTTGAGATTCCTATGTCATACTATACCATGTGATAAATTTTCATGTTTTATTTGAAATTGTTGCTAACTAGTCAGATTCCTCCACTAGAAGGTGGAACTATAGTGACTTGAGGTCCCATCCTAGGACTATGTAGGTAGTAATTGATTTACATTGAGGTCAGCTCAGTCACCCTTTTATACACTCTCACAATTTTGTGAGCAATTTAAGTTTGAATGCTCTCATCATTTTGTGAGTAACTTAAGACAACACTCTCACCATTTTATGAGAAATTTTAATTTGAAAACTCTCACCATTTTGTGATCTTGGACCATTTAGTATCTCATCATTCTTGATCAAGTTGAGACACTCTAAAAATTCTAAAAACATTTGTAAAATTGATTTAGAAAAACCAAAAATGTTGACCACTTCTTTGCCTTAAGGATTTTGGGAACCATCACTAAGTCACAAGAAACCACTTGTCATTTAGTTTCCTTATCCTTTTTGGTCCTCTTATCCCACCCACTTGCCATTTTGTGATCTCATTCCCATATTCTTCCATAACATCCATCATGTTTTTTTTCTCATTATTTTCTTCTATACCATTTCCTAGGAGAACTACATTTAGCCCTAAGTTTTTATTGGATATTACGTCTATGGAATTATATAGGTAGTGTCTACTTGCCTAGTGTAAATGGAGACAACTCAACCACCCCCTTCCTTTCCTTTTATTCCCCCATTTTATTTATTTGTTTCATTGTCTCTTCTCATCTAGGGGTATGTTTCTCATTTTTTTTGTGTCATGTTGTTTGTAATAAAAATATAATTAACCATTGGTTATTTTTTATTTTTCTTTATTTTGTTTTGTTTTATTTGTTTGTTTGTTTATTTGTTTGACTTTTTTTTGTTTATTTGTTTGCCTATTTGTTTTTTCCCTATTATGCATTGATTTAGACTATATGCATTCATTAGGTGATTGCTTGCACATTATTCTTGAATCCATCCATCTTTAGGCATCAACATTATCATCATGGTTTTTTATCATCATTGCATTATTTTCCATTGATCATTGGATTGCATGTCAATCCTTACACATATTTTGGACAAGTTATCATGCTATAGTTAAAATTAGATCTAGGAGTCTACATGATAATGTAGCAATAATAATCTCCTTATCACCAAAAACATTCTTGATCTAATCTAAATCATAGCCTAAATATATTAATTAAATAAAAAAAGCATTGTAACTTTTATTAGTTCAAATGAGCATCTCCCTACTAGCAGGTTTCCAAAATTCATCTTTATCCTCTATACCAATTTACCATCATATTCCACATCATGTTTACCATAATTAAGGTATAATGATTATAAATGACTTTGGGAAAATCATTATATACCATCCCACTTGCATTACCAATGATTCTAAGAACCTTTGGGTAAATCATTGTGTTTACATCCATTTGAAAATTAATGAATATAACTACCTTTGGGTAAATCATTCTCTTTCTTCTACCCAACTGGGGCATGTTTTCATAGTGATAATTCTTATAACCACCTTTGGGCAAACCATTATCTCTATCCACCCAACTAGAGCATGTTTTTATCTAGCCAATGATTATAACTACCTTTAGGTAAATCATTGTTTTCCCTTTAACTGATTATAACCACCTTTGAGCAAATTAGTCTCTTGTTACCCTAACCCTTTTTCAATGATTATAACCACCTTTAGGCAAATCGTTACCTTTTTCTATCCCACCTATGATTATGATTATAACCACATTTCATAAAATCATATTTTTTGTCTACCTTAATTGGGGCATCTCCATATGCCATTGATTATAATTGCCTTTGAACAAATTAGTCCCTTCCACCCCATTTCATCTATTTGGTCCACTGGTTTCTTTATTTTAAGGGACCATTTGCTGAACCCTTTTCTAACCATTCCCTCAAAGAGTCACCTATAGTTCATCCATTTCTATTGAATTTGTAAGCATACATGACCTTTTCATTCTTTAAAAATATGTTGTAGTGCTTACAACTTGCAACATCTTCACAAATAAGGGTAAACTATAGATACCTAAAACTGAACACCAATGGCCTTTAACTAGACTTTAGATCGATTCTTACCAACCATTATAAATTAATCCTAATAATCACTAAACATCCCAAATTTGCTTGTACATTACTCAACAAAGCTTAAAATCTCATTGAGACATCCTTAATTGGGGTATACTACCATAAACAACAAAAACCTCTCATAAATTGATCTCCAATTATCCTACAACATTACAACATGCAATTTGGCCTATATACCTATTCAATGGGGGAAATGCACACATAAAATCAAATCAAATATTTGAAATGTTAAAAATCTTAATAAAAATTAATTAAAATGCAAAAATTAAATTAAATGCCTAGTTAAATTATCCATGTGCAATTAATGAAATTTAAAAAAAAGGAAATTCAAAAATTAAGAATATCTTAGGTTTTCATAATTACCTTTTGTGAGTTGTCAAGACATGGAAAATATCTCAAACATGCCTATTCATTACAAATCATGAATTTTTTACACCTTTTTAAAACTCTACAAAGGGTAATTAACTAACTTAGGTTAGGTTTGAACCCATTCCAAGCTTAAAATACACCTCAACTCACCTTGGGTTGGGGTTAATTTCTAAACCTATAAATACAAGCATTTGCCTCTTAATTTGGAGAGCTTAGACACAATAAAGTTATAATGTAGGTTGTATAGTAAAATTTTAAGCAATAGTGTTATAATTCCAAAATCAGAAGCCAAGCCATCAAACAATCATAATCCACAAGCCAACCAAGCCAAACAATGGTGCCAAGGATAGAAGGAGCCACACAATTCCATTTACCAAAGACTCTTTGAGCACAAACCAAGCAAGCCAAATGAACACATCATTTATAAAATTCAAAAAAGTTAAGAAATATTATTACTTTTACATTTTAGTTGTGTTTTCAATTATTGTTTGTTCACTAAGCTCCCCCTATGATCTAGGCCTAAAGATGTTATGCTTGTTAGTGTGTCTATTTCATTTTTTTATATGAAAACTAAAACTTGATCTAACCTCTTCTCTTGAGTTAAATTCCTATGATCATAATTTCATACAATTTTGTTTAATATTTATAACATTATTTTGTAAACATTTTATAATTTTATATAACATATACTAAATTTATTATATTAAGATGCTAAATATAGAAAGTAAAGTTATGCTAGATATTGAAATGATAATGAAAACAAGAGACTTAGTTGATGTTGATGCTAATATAGATCTAGATCTAGAACAAGAATAAAGTAGACTAGATCTAGATTTTAGAATAGTCACCTAATTCTATAAATTGTACCTATATAACCTCAAACACTTTTGTCAACCTGGGATGGTTGCATTGATGCTAATATCTGACTTAGATGTAGGTTTCTAGTATGGAATACCTACTAAAGCTAGAAGTGACCACCTAGATGATTATGGGTTTTATGTTACCTTAATTTTTTTGCATTCATATTTGGGTCATGGACTGTCACTCGTCAAATATTAAAACCCTAGTTTTTCATCTTCATATTAGCTATGGAAAAAATGGGTTAGTGGGTACATGGCTCTGAGATTCCCCAAAGACCCCTCTATAAATGAGTTAGACCTACGTATCCAATACTTTGAATACATCATCAAAAACATGTATCTCTCCCCTATGTTTTGGCTTGTTTGTGAATCATGCAATGTGTAGTAAGTAATTACAATAATGACCCAAGTTTTAATTTGGAAAATATAGTTCTTGGACTGCTCCTTCGATACCTCAAACCTATAGATGTGTTATCCTTATGACTAATATGGAAATAAGGGAAAATATGGAAGCTTTGCTCATTTGAGTACTTGATGGAATGATTTCATTAAGTTGCCTTAGTCTCTTTAAGCATTTTCTAGGTTAGATATGAATGATGGTTGATCTTATATTTATACCAGTCCATTTGGAGAATATATTGTATTAAATCACTTAAGACAACCATAGAAATACATTTCATCTATAAATTGGATGGCTCTAAGGAAATGTAAACTTGTGTTGGAATAAGACACTTGCATCAACATAGCTATTTGATTGGGACACAAGTGTCTAGGCAGTTGGAAAATAGATACAGGTCCAACACTTATAGAGATGGAAGATAAGCATGTTTAAAACATTATGGTTATGATAGAAGGCCTAGGACTTCATAATAACATTAGCCATACTAAGAGATAAGTAATTAAGCACAAAGAGATAGTTTATATGAGACTTTTAGTAGTGAAAAGGGTATAGAGGTTGAATGTACAACCATGATATATATTTTCCAAGTGTACAAGACCAAGGTGCTATATATTTTAGAAATAGGGTCTAGACTAACATCAAAATTTTGGACTCAAACTTTCTTATTATGTTGCTTATCAATGTGACTTTTGTAATGATAATTATGTTGGTTAGCATTCATGCATCACTCATCAAGTAAATCTAAAGTCGTGAAGACAAGCTTCAAAAAACTCTTCATTAGGCATGATGGTGTGAAGATAAGTGCATAAGTATGGTAACCCCATTTCTATTAGTAAAATAACCTTAGAGTTATAAGCTAGAGAGAAGGGAGTTTCCCTAGTGGCATTATGGACACTAGTATAATAAGCCTAAAGTGTAGGATAAAGTTTGAGAGGCCAATCTAAATAAAAACCCCTAATATTATTTTTTAATATTTTGTTAATGATTTTATTGGTGGATTTAAATGGCCATTGAAGGTGATAAGGTGTTGAAAAGTTTTATGTAATATTGAATTTCACATAAAGCTTATTCATGTCCTTATTTTTGAAATTCTGACCATTATCAGATATGATGGTGTGAGGAATCCTAAAATGACATATGATCTGTTTAATAATGACTTAAATAGTGATACTAGTAACACTATCATGAGGCATAACTTCTACCCACTTGGTAAAGTAATTGATGATAGTAATAGGGTAAGTATAAGTAATTGGTGGCCAAAAGGGTTTTTAAGTGGACATTTTCCCTTAAAAATAAGAAACCTCAACTTGCATAGATTATTTGATATGGACACACTCAAAATTTGAAGATAATATAAGAACATGAATTATAAAATTTTAAGTATAGTTTTTAAACTACTATTTTTTCTGAAAATAGTCAAGTATAAGTAGGTAAAATATCTAAAATTCAAATAAGAAATCCTATTTTTTAAAAATATAATAGATATTTGGCTATGCACCCCTTCATTTTTTTAGCATTGTTTATTATTTTTAAAACTATTTCATGGAAAGCTAGATAACATCATCTATTTTATAGCCTTTTTATTATTTTTGTTAAAAATTTATTTTTTTATTAGTTTTAAAATAGATATACCTATAGAAATGATAAAAAATTGGATAGCTGACTATGCCCCTCTTTGCTCCCCCACACAACTACCTAAAAATGATTTTTTTTCTAACGTGTATAGAATTAGGCTTAGTTTGTAACCATTTTTTTCACATTTGGATTGAATTAAACAAAAGATACATAAACAAATATATACATGTATAGTTGTGACATATAATGGAATAAAATACATACTTAGAAATCAATATACATGGAAAATTTAAAGTATTCTCATATATATATATATATAGTTGTGACATATAATGGAATAAAATACATACTTAGAAATCAATATACATGGAAAATTTAAAGTATTCTCATATATATATATATATATATATATGTGTGTGTGTGTGTGTGTGTGTGTGTGTGTGTGTGTGTGTGAATTTAATTGAGACATTTCCTAAAATTATTAGTACGACATCGCTATTTTAGGAAATGTCTTGATGAAAGTCATAAATTTCATTGATACATTTCCTAAAACTGTTATTACAACATCAAGATTTTAGGAAGTATCTCGATGAAAGTCATGAATTTCATCAAGACATTTTCTAAAACCATTACTATGACATCAAGATTTTAGGAAATGTATTGATGAAAGTCATGTGTGTGTGCGTGTGTATGTATATGGAAAAAAGAAAAAGTTCTCAATATCATAATAATAATTTTAGGAAATGTCTTGATGAAATTCACAGTGTTTATTATGGTAGAGGTTATACTTTTATTTCCAATAAAAAACATGGATTAAACTATGTTTGTGTAGATCCAAGCCTTAGGCTTGGGAATCCAATCCTAGAGGCATTTTAATATATATATATATATATATATATATGTATATATATATATATATGTATATATATATATATATGTATATATATATATATGTATATATATATATATATGTATATATATATGTATGTATATATATATATGTATATATATGTATATATATATGTATGTATATATATATATGTATATATATATATGTATATATATATGTATATATATATGTATATATGTGTATATATATATATATATACATATATATATATATATATATATATATATATATATATATACATATATATATATATATATACATATATATATATATATATATATATATATATATATATATATAAAGTAAAAGTGATTAGCACTATAATGTGTTAGTGATATAACACATACATGTTTCTAGAATGTGCAAGGGTTATAAATCAAAGAAGTTGAAGAAATAAAAGGAAGGTGAGGTTATCTACTAAAATAAATATTATAACTCATTATATATTAAATTTATTTTTAGTAAATATTATAAATTAGGGTCACTCTACATCTTATATAATGAGTCTCATAGTGCCACAAGTTAGGATTTAGAAGATAGTTTTTCAAAATCCAATTTGGTTAGTACTTATTCATTTTCAAGATTTCAATATTGAACCTAAGGATTTTAGGGTGTAACTTTTACAATTGATGTCCATTTTAGGAAAACATATAGTCATTTTAAAGGTTTTGGAGCCTTCGTAATTGTGTGATATAATTTATTAAAGTTATAGGTTTTTCAAAATCAAAATTTAAAAATAAACACACACCTAACCCCTAATTTATGCTTATTTTACTTACAATTAGGTCCTTTACAGGACAAAAGTAACATGACAAAACCATAATAATTTATGACCATGATAAATGTGGATAATTTGGGGCATAATTATGTGTGTCCATACCAATTTGGTTTGAGTTAATTCCAAATTGGTCTACATGGAGAAATATACATCACATGGTGACCCACACACACCTAACCACCCTTTTATGTAAATTTTACTTGTGATTGGGTCCCTTATAAGCAAAAAATAACACAAAAAAAACATATCCACTTATGTTTTAAGTCACATTATCACCCTTTCACATCCAACCACTAATTTATGCTGATTTTACTTATAATTATCTCCCTTATAGATCAAAAGAGACAAAACATCACCATATCCATTTTTGACCATGGAAATGTGAACAATTTCAGGCACATAATGCATGATCACCCTAATTCACTTTGAATTCAAGCCAAAGTGGAGTGTTTTGGGAAATATAGTCATATTGATCACACACACACAAAAAAAAAAAAAGAACTTTATGCAATTTTTATTTGTAATTTGAGAATTTATATTCCAAAATAAACACAACACCACTACATCCACTTGTGATGATAGAAAATATTGACAATTTGGGGCACATTCATACACAATCAACCTGATTCATTTTTAATTAAGGAAAAATTAGTGTTATTATCATAATTTAGGTCCTATTATTAATTGACACACATATAAACACTCCTTTATGTTTATTTTACTTATGATTAGGTCCCTTATATAAGCTAAAAGTGACATAACAACACTATATCCATGTGACCAAAGATGTAGAAGCTTCCTAGGTGAATTAGATATCCTACACCCCTTACATTTTGAAGTGTGTGGGTAGACTTGAGAACTAGGTGCCAAAGGATAGCTTGTAAGGACATTCTAATGAAATTAGTGGGTAATCAAGTTGGGAAGTGTGCATGAATGTCACATGAAAAGAATCAAGATAGTGTAGAGTATAGAGGAACTACACAAATGAAAAACATGTATAAGGATAAAAGTACCTACAATAAAGGGAACACATAAGAAAGGTGTAAGGTAATAAATATATCTCAATTCAAGAAAATATAATATTCAATTCACTATCTATAAATGGATACACCTAGTAGAGCTATAACTAATGTGATAACAAGAGATAATAAGATCTATGTGGCACATCTAAATTAATTTTAGTTAGAATCGTAAGGCTCAAGGTTTCACTCAACGTAGGTTACCCCTATCATAGACCTACCATTAGCACAAAGTCTAATTTAATACAATTGTATTCTCCCATGATAGGAAAATATGGTGACCAAACCATAAAAACTATAAATAAAAGTGTCAAGCTAACCAAAAAGGATTTTTTTATGGTGGTTAGTTTTTGAGAGTTGATAATTTTTGGCATTGTTGTTGTTAAGAGTGAGGCTATATGAGAAGAGCCAAGGCCTAAGGGGAAAACTATACCAAAATGTAGAGTTGATAGAGTGAATAAGATGAGAGATACTAGAAGGAATCCCCCTATGTAAGGTTGCAAAGCTCATAATATTGTTAACGACATTAATATCAACAATAATATAAATGAGTTTGATAATACACTAAATATTTTTAATGGTTACATGGTTAAGCATCCATATCATGTCCCATTTGTAATTAATTTGATGCTGAGGAAAAATTGGCTAATTCCAATATTCCTCCAACACTATTAATACGGGCATTATTCACCAAGTCACTATTCAACAATGCTATTCATAGGTACTATTCATTGTTACTATTCATGGTGACATGGTAGGTGACTCAATAGTGATGTGGCTTGGAGATGAGGTGGCATGATCCACAAGGGGTGCTCACATGGGGTCCAAAGCATGTGACTAAAGGTGGGATGTACTTTTCCATTTATTCTCTTATGTATTCATCATCAAGCATGTGAAATTGTCCATAAGTGTAAAGATGGCATAAAATTTACTAGATTTACTACTCACTACTTTTTGGAAAGTTTAAATGTGGATGGTGAAAGTGATAATTGACACATAAGAGCACTTAGTTGTAAAATAACATTATTTCCTTTCTTTCTTTCCCACCACTTGGATAATATGGCAAATTTATTCTATCTTGCATGGTGTGGGTTGGTGGAAGAGTCAAAAGGAAGATTATGACATGCTTAGGGTCTTGTTTGAACTTTGGAAAATGGGAGACAAGATATTCTATGCTAATCTAGATTATATGTGAAGGTGGAGAATACATTATGAAATTATGATAAGAGGAGGCAAAATTAGGGAACCATTATGAAAGCATGAAAATATGCCCAATAGTTCACATTTTAGCACACATGAAATATGGTGGCATATTCTCTCTCTCCTCATTACTCATCTCTCTTTCTTCCTTTTTTGAAAAACCTATAAATATATATCTATCCCCTTTGTTTAGGCATTCTTTTGACAAACCCCCAAACACCATTGGTGATTGAACTTGCATGTTCAATCCTCCCTCTCTTGGATTCATTATTTGAATTTTATACTAGTCTTGGTGGTGATGTGGTTACACCCACACTAATTGTGACAGTTCCATCTAGGGATTGTACTAGAGCTAATTCAAATTTACTAGTCTCAGTGGTGAAAGATTCCACCCACACTAGTTGTATTGTATTTTCCATTTGTAGATTTTATGATATTTTAGGGTGTAGAGTGTAAGGTGTTTCAAGTTTTTATAAATTATGTGTGTTGAATAATTTCATCATCCAGTTGTGTGGAGGTCTTATGTGTGGTGTTGCTTTCAACAGAGTCGACTCCATTTTATGTGTTTGTAAATTCTATGTTTTAGAATTGTCATAAGATTTATGTTACATGTTTTGGAGTGGTATAAGAGTTTTGTATGTTTTTAAAATAAAATTATTTTAAGAGGATATCATAAGTATTTTATCTTACATCCATTATTGTTTCCATTATGCTCATTTTTATGAAATGAATAAATATGTATGTGCAGAATTTGGTGTTCTTTGAAGGAGTAATAATCTATGTGTTATTATGTTTTTTGTCAATACAATAAATCTAATTTTATGTGTCATAGGTGATATTAGATAGTCTATTTATTGTAGGTTTATGTGTTTGTATCAAATATCCTAGTCAGGGATATTTTAGTGGTATTAGAGCTATGTATCTTACCATCATGTGTAGGTTATTTGTAGTTGTGTGTTGACAGAGTTGTAACGATCATGGAGTGGAGGAGGACTCCAAACAAATTTCATACAAAAGAAGAGGTGCTAAGACAAAGACAAAATGACTCTATTTCAGATTTGATGGCTAAAAATCAATGGCTTCTTGATGAATGGAAGAAGGATTTTGATAGAAGGATTCAACACATGGATGTCTTATTGCAAGCTATGAGGGTAACATGCACCAAGAAGTCAGAAGCTTCTAAAAAAATAGAGTTGAAAAGTGTAAAGGTATCCATCATTCCAAAAGAGTAAGTTAAGGAATAAAGGCCTGAACTAGATCCTCAAGAGATTGTGAAGAAATAAGAATCCAAAGAAGTTTTCACAAGGAAAGAAGAGAGTAGCAGAAAAAAGCTAAGAAGAACTAATCTTTGTTTCACATGCAAGGAGTTTTAGGAACCTAGCCACAAATGCAAGAACAAATAATGGGATGAAAGTAGAGACATTATGATTGAGGAGAATATGAAATAAAAAATATTTGAACCTGAGGCACTCCAATGCATGGAGGTTGAAGGTAAAAACTCTTTGATAATAGAGAATATCTCACTAATTTATAATGCTTGTATGTAATAGCAAAAATATGAAGTAAATGAGAGTTACTCTACCCAAGAATAATAGATATAACCCCAATAATTTGTGCATGTAAGTGCAAATAAGGAGGAAACATTCTATTTTCAAGATCAAAAAAGAGGTGAACCAGGAACTTTTCAGGACATGGAAGGTAAAATCTCTTTATTAATCTAAAATACTTTCTTAGAATATGAAAATTTTGCTTAAGAGGATATATATATATATATATATTGAGGTGCAAAATATAATTATGGATGGATTTACATTTGAATATAATGTTTTATTAGTTTCTAATGAATGTATATGCCAAGAAGATCCTCAAGAAATAAAGGAGCAAGAGGTACTCCATGGTGTGAAAAATGTGGAGGAATAAATTTGTTTGTAGGAAAAAGAGAAAGTGGAAGATAAAGATCCAAAAGAAATGATAGAGCAAGGGAAAGAGAAAACTCTCAAGATTACTAATGGTAAGCCATTGTCTATTTTCCAAAGTAGCATAGAGGATGATTTAGTCTAAGAAGAAGGAGATCTAATTGATATTTGTAAAGCATTAAAAATGGAGGAACTTGCAATCACCACCAAACCTTCTATGGGTGAGGAAATGGTGGGTTATTAGAATAAAAAGTTTGATGAGCTTAGGTATGAAAATAATGATCATATTTTAGGTTCATTTCTTCCTTTAATGCCATTACAAAATTATTTACATCATGGAAAGAAGGCATCAAAAGGCCATAGCCATATACCACGATACACAAAAGGTAAAAATATTAATGTTATGGATCAAGTAAGAAGTATGAATTTCCATGGGATGAATATTTGTGAGAATATGGATATGGAAACTAAGAAGATTATGTAGTTTGATAAAGTGTGGTTTGTCAGTGATAACTCTCTTTTGGGGGAGACATCAAATGAGACTTTAATGTTTTCCATTTATAAACTTGTTGATTTCCATTCCATATTAGCCAATGAAATAATGTTTCAGAACTCAAGTATGTTGTATTAGATAACTTTCATAAGTATACAAGTTAGGTAAATAAATCCAATTTTGGTTTAATTGATTGAAATTAATGGAATGCACACATTTCTCATGATGTCTAATAAACTTCAGCTTTGCATCAGTTATTCCATGTGCAAGGATTTGGTAGATTGGATAGAGATATAAAAAGGCTTTAATGTCATTATCATGACTCTATATCAGCACCTTTAATGTTTTAGAGGAGGAGGGAGAGTAAAAATAGAACTAAACTCTAGTCCTTTTGTAATGCTAGTAAAAGAGACTATACCCAGGATCGATGAGTGGAATAATGTTGTATTTTTTTGAAAAATTGGTTTGTGGTATAGGCATAAGGATTGAAATAGGCTATCTGATGAAGAAGGGAGCACACATCAAAAGAGAGTGCCAAGAAGTGTAGATAGTAACCCTATAGGTAGATCACTTGATAATTATGAATCTTAGAAGGAGGTGATCCATGGAAGTAACCAAATTTATAACTTTGAAATGTTTTTCAAATAAGAATATGAGTTTTCTAGAGTTTTCATAACTACATCAGAAAAATTAAGTTCAAAACTTAACCTTTAGGAAGATGTGGTAAGACAAGGGGATAAAGATGATCCCTTCTCATTGGGCAATTCACCTTTTGGATTAGATGTTGCATTATTTTATGGTATTTTCAAAACTCCTAGTGCTTTGAAGGATTATTGGATTGATAACATTAAGATTCCTTGCATGACAAGGATTATTTTTCTTATAAAATCCTCTAAAGCACACATGAAGAGTAGGGTTACATAATATTGTGGAGTTATTTCTTCATTATGGATGCATGATAAAGATCACCATCAGAGTTTGTTGGCAAGCTATGGTGGCCAGATAAATGTCACATAGAATGAAATCTTCAATTTTGACTCTACTATTTGGTTTTAGGATAACCACCATATCAGTTTAGTTGTATACTTAGTAGTGGATTAGATGGATATTTTAGGTAAGGAGTGGAGAAAATTTCAGTCAAAGATTGTTTGGGAGTTCATCCTAGCCCCTTCTAGGTTAATTTTGGTGTAGATTAAACTTGGTAAGGTAAAGGCATGTGATGGTGAGCTTACTCATTTCATGTAGAGTACTGTCATACTTCCATCCAAGAGAGATAAGGAGATGTTTTTCATAAGGATGTTACAGTATATTGAGGAAAAAAATTAGACATGGCTCAACTATTCCCAACTTCCACATTGGTAAGTACTAGTTGTTGCAATCACTCTATTTTGATAGGCTTTATATTTATAGCTATTACGATGATGATTGCATTTGATTATGTGGATTGGAATACATGGGTCTCTTTTTTAGACACTTGGATATTGAGTGTTAATAAGAAAGGAAAATACAAACATGTCATGTTGGTATCCCAAGTTTAATTAGAGTAGCACAATATCATGGTAAGATATTCCTAAGATTAAACTGGGATCCTGTAGTATTAATTAAAGTGGTGCAGTGATAACATGGGGAGATATTTTTGAGATTGATTTGGGATCCTAGAATTTAATCAGATCAATTAGAGACCATGTATTGTGTTTTTCAATTTCTTGAGGGCAAGAAATTTTGGGAAGGGGAGATTTGTCATGTCCCCTTTGTAATTAATTTGATGTTGAGGAAAAATTGGCTAATTCCAAATTCTAATCTTCTTCCAACACTATTCATAGGGACACTATTCACCAAGTCATTATTTAGTATCACTATTCACATGTAGTATTCATGTAGCACTATTCCTTGTTACTATTCATGATAACATAGAAAATCACTATTCATGGTGACATGGCAGGTGAATTAGTAGTGAGGTGGCATGACCCATAGGGGGTCCTCACATGGGGTCCAAAGTATGTGACTAAAGGTGGGATGTAAATTTCCACTAATTCTCTTATGTCTTTATCATCAAGCATGTGAATTTGTCCATAAGGCTAAAGATGGCACAAAATTTAGTAGATTTACTATTCACTACTTTTTAAAAAGTCAAAAGGTGGATGGTGAAAGTGATAATTGAAACATAAGAGCACTTAGCTGTAAAATAATATTATTTCCCACCACTTGGATAATGTGACAAATTTATTCTATCTTGCATAGTTTGGGTTGGTGGAAGAGTCAAAATTAATATTATGACATGCTTGGAGTCTTGTGCACACTTTGGAAAATGGGAGACAAGATATTCTATGCTAATTTGGATTACATGTGAAGGTGGAAAATCCATTATAGAAGCATGATAAGTGGAGGAAGAAGTGGGGAACCATTATGAAAGAATTCCCAATAGTGTACATTTTGGCACATATGAAATATGGTGCCATATTCTCTCTCTCCTCATTATTCATCTCTCATTTTTCCTTCTTTGAAAAATCTATAAATATGTATCTCTCCCCTTTATTTAGGCATGCTTTTGATAAATCCCCAAACCCCCTTTGTAATTGAACTTACATGTTCAATCCTCCCTTTCTTGGATTCATTCCTTGAGTTGTATACTACTCTTGATGGTGATGTGATTACACCCACACTAGTTGTGAAAATTCCATCCAGGGATTGTACTAGAGCTGATTCAGATTTACTAGTCTTGGTGGTGAAAGATTCTATCCACACTAGTATTGTATTTTCCATTTGCAAATTTTAGGATATTTCAAAGTGCAAAGTGTAGGGCATTGTATGGGTTTATATAGTATGTGTTGTTCATCATTCCATCATCCAATTATGTGGAGGTCTTATGTGTGGTGTTACTTTTAATAGAGTCTACTCCATTTTATGTGTTTATAAGTTCTATGTTTTGAAATTGTCATAAGATTTATGTTACATGTTTTAGAGTTGTATAAGTTTATTGTATGTTATTCAAATATAATTATTGGAAGAGGATAACATGAGTATTTTCTCTTGCATCCATCATTGTTTCCATTATGCTTATTTTTATGAAATGAATAAATATGTACGTGTGGAATTTGGTATTCTTTGAAGGAGGAATAATCTATGTGTTGTTATGTTTTGTGTCAATGTAATAAATCTGATTTTATGTGTCATAAGTGATATTAGGTACTCTATTTGTTATAGGTTTATGTGTTTGTATCAAATATCCTAGTCAGGGATATTTGAATCCCTTCACTAATAACCCATATCACAATTATACCATATGGTATCATATAAAGTTTGAGATCCTTGGGTAAATTTAAGAGGATAAGAGCCTACAAGCATTAGTATAATAGAGTGATGTATAAGAGATGACTAGCAGACTCTCAATCATGACACATCTAGTGTAATGATGAAGATAAAGACTGGTCAATCATTGAATTTGAGTCATCCAACAAAGATTGGATAAGCTATGTAGGATTACAACATATATTCACCATAGTAGTTCAAAAAGTGCTAGATTTATTACTTAGTATTTCTCTAATGAAGTGAAATAATGGTGGCCTAAGAGATTAAGTGTCGATCGATCACCAACTATGAGGCATTTAATCATAAGAAAGAAACTAAGAAGTAGAAAGAAACATCGATCTAAGGTAGTCCATACACAAATTATAAGATAAGGCACCAAAAAAATTCAAACTTTGAGGTAGGTAATTTAAAGAAAGAAGAGCACAAATAAAAACACTAATTAGAGGTAGTCAAGCACATTAAAAATAAAGAGAATGCATAATTTAATTACTAATCAAAGGTATCCAACATAAAATTAAATTGAAAACAAGACACTAAACAAATTTCAAATTAGGAGTCAAATGTGAGAGAATAAGCCAACAAAATAAAAAATTAGAGACAATCGAGCACAACAGAATCGATCAAGGAAAATCACTAATTAGAGGCAACCAATACATAGGTGAATGATAAGTAACACATAAAAAATCACCAATATAAGGTAGTTTAATGAATAACACCTTCCAATTATTGTAATGGTTAGAGTGTTCTAGGAAAATGTTCTCCATCAGGTGAAAATCAATAGATAATTAAGATTACAAAGTGAAGTAGTGTTGTAGAGCATAATAATCCATGGAGAAGAAGAACCAAAGGATAAGATGAAGTGGGTCATGAATGTCAAGTGTATTTTCATGATAAAAATTGTAGGTGACTCCATAGGAGTGAAGTGTGTACAAAGTAGATTGTTGGGAATCATGATTAAGGTTTAGAGAGACTTTAATGAGAAGAATAGATGGTGAGGCAAAGGAAGGGTGAAAAATTGGAAACATGTGTTTTCTACACTACTATACTAGATAATGAACTTATAGATATACCTCAAACTAGAAGGAAGACTCAAGAACCTCTAGTCATAGGAAGAGGACCAATGGTATAAGGAATGCTAACACTAAAGAATAAGAGAATTTGAGTGAGAGTTAAATGAAGAAAGTGAACATGTATGAGTGGATAAGGAGACTCTATTTCTATAGAGCATAACATCTGATGGTAAGGTGCATATCATTCTACCATGATAGTTGTAGTAAAAAATAATGTGTTGGGTGGAGCAAATTAAATTGAAAATAATATAGGGATGCAGTGAAGAAGAAAATAGAAAAGTGTTCTTATTTGCAACATGGAGGATGCACCAAGGAGAAGTTGATGAAATCACAACAGAGCATTGTGAGCATAGTAAGTGTCAAGGTGAAATTCCTCCACTATAGGTTAAGGAATTGAAGCAAAGGAGAAGGAGGTTAAAAAATGTTTTCTAATAGCTAAAATTAAGTTTTCCAAAAAGTACAAGTAATGTGCAAACATGCAATGGGTAATAGGAGAAGATTCATCAAGAAATAAAAGGGACTTGTAAGAGGAATCTACAACTCAATGAGGGAAAAACATAATAAAATGGAAAATTTCCTATATATGTGGGATAAGGAGCACAATAGTGGGATTAGAATAGATACATGAAAGACATGAAATAAAATTCATAGGTAGAGCAAACATAGGGATAATGTGAAATCATCATTACATTTTGTTAAAAGTGACAAATATGCTTAGTGTGGAAGGAAGTGTAGAGTGGATGGAGAAAATAGAGGTGCTACAATAGAGTTATAAGAATGAATATTTATGTTTTGAGAAAATAAGGATAACATAGCACTAACCATTGAGGTAGCTAGCATAATAGTGTAACAATTAGGAGATGTACCAAGGGAGTAATAATTATAATTAGGTTGAGTATAATTGAAGGTTAAAAGAGAGATGAACTTGAGATATTTAGTAGAAGAGTCATGAGGAAAAAAAGTTTTGTTTCAATAAACTAAGGCTATTAGATCACCAAACATTGAGGCAACTAGCATGAGAATAAATTTGAAGACATACCAAGGGAAGGAAAATATTTTACATAGGATCAATAAGAGATTAATAGATTATTGAACCTTGAGATAGGTATTAGGAGGTGAAATATTTAGAACCAATTGAGAGAATTAGAACATGAATAAGATTTTAAAGTAAATAAAATAGAAGATATCAGAGTGTCGAACATGAGGTAGATGAAAAATATGAAATTATAGAGATGCATGAAGAATAAATAAGGTTAGGAAGAAGCACCAACTAAGAATGAATTATGCAAAAACAAGATGCATGTATCAAAAAAAAGGGAGCAAATGAAACATGCCTATTTCAAATCATGAAGGTGAATAAATAAAAAATGTAAGGGTTAGATTGTGCATGGTATATATTTAAGCGCTATACAAGGTGAAGACTACAAACAGTGCAATGGGAAAAATTAATTAAAAATAAGAAGAGTGTAAGGAAGAAGAGGAAAGAAATGTAAAAAATATAGAATAATAGCTTGAATTAGTAGAATAAAGATATGACTAAATAAATATTCATGAGAAAATAAAATTATGCTATGAATAATAAAAGGGAAAAACACTAGAAGAAGAAGAAACTAATGATGTAAAAGCATGAGATGCACAATGAGAGTAGTGCATAGAGAGGGAATAAAAGAAGAAGGTGATGAAGGAAGGAAGATGGGAAAATAAGTTTCCAAAATATCTGAATAATATTACATTAATGAAACAATAGGAAGGGAATATAAGTTCACTTGAAACAATTCAAAAAGGACATAGTGAGAAGAAGATAAAACTTGCCTCAAAAGTAAAGGGTGGAGATGTGCATGAAAAAACATGAGAAGCAAAGATGCCTACATGAAATTTGAAGCAACAAAGAAGGATTTGTATATTATCTAACCAAAGAGGTAGGATGTTAATGTTAAAAATGCTATAAAAAAACCAAGGATGATGGAAAATGGTTCAGAACTAGCAAACATTAATGGAGAGTAGAATCCTATTTGTGCATGGAATGGATGAGTTAAAAAAATAAGTAGCAATATCAAATCAAATTAAATGAGAGTTTAATATTTATTGAAAAATGAATTAAGAATTTTCTAGAAGATCAGAATATTTAATGATCTAAATGAGGTTGAAAAAGAGGGAGACAAAGGAGTGATAAATTATAACATTTGTCCATATGTGCATAACTGATTGCAAATAGTTGAGAAGTGAGTAAAGTAAATAGGACATATTGGTGTTAGTTAACCCTTGGTGTTTTAAATATCACTAAAGGCATGAAAAAGAATGATATAAGCATGAATAAAACATAAAATTAAATAATAACAAAGCGCAAGTATGCCTCCTTATTGTATAAAGAAGGAAAAAAGAGTACATAAGGAGAGAGATGGATGAAGGTAGACCAAAAGGTCAAATGAAACCCTTGGTAGAGGTAGGTTGAAGTAGGAGGGTGAAAACCCATAATAATTAAGATAAATAATGGGAAATAAATTAGAGTACATATAAGACACATTTGAGGGTGGCATAAAAGAATAAGATACCTTGTGGAGATAAACATATCCAAGTGAAAAAATCACAAGAGTGAAGAGAAAATAAGGAGAGAAGAGTGTGTAGGAGAGACTTGGAGGATAAATTTTATTGAAGGGAAAAGAAATGATGGATGCTTAACCATAAGATAATAAAAGAGAAAAGGAAAGGAGGAGAAAAGGGGAGAATAAGAGAATGATTAGGAGGATCCATAGGAAAGGAGAAAAAAACATGCATGTTTAGGGAAAATAAAGATGGAAAGGGAACACCATGGTCCATACAGGAAAACAAAAGAGTGATTACATCACCTAGTCCTATATGTAAAGGATTACATTTAAAATTACATATGAAGTCTAATGTCAGAGAATTCTAAGTGAATCAACTATCCTTCACTACCCAAGTTTTAGACTGTGTAGATAGACTAGAGAGTTGGGCACTGAAGGACAATGTAGAAGGAATTGGTGATGAAACAAGTTGAGAAGCATAAAATGATGAAAAATAGAAAAAAATAAATATGGTACATAGTCTTGAGGAATTGTATAAAATAAATAATTAGTGGAAGGAAATAAGTACATAAAATAAGGGGAACATAGAAAGAAGGCGAATGGTAATAGACACAAAGCTTGAGACAAGAAAAGATAATGGTTAATTGGCCAACTATAAATGGTGACATATATTAGAGCTATAATGATGTGATGGAAAGAGAAAATAATATCTATGAAGTAGATCTAAGTTAACTATTATAAAAATGTAAGGTTTTAGGTCTAACTCAACATATTCTACCTTTAACATAGACCTATAGTCAGCCCCAAGGATACTTAGAGACAGATGTTTGCTACCTTTACTAAACACGATTGTGACCAATCCATAAAAGTTACATATAAAAGTGTCAAGATAAATAAAAAGGGTGGTTAGTTGTTTAGGGTTGATATTTTTTGTTATCATTGTTTTTAAGAGTGAATTTGGAGGATAAGGGTTGAGGCCTAAGGGTTAAAGTCTACCAAAATATAGATTTAAGAGAATGAATGATCCGAGAACTCTTAGAAGGGATCCAAGGACCCCTATTTAAAGATATGAAGTTCATAATATATGTAACCACATTAAGATAAATATTATTAAATATTGTTGATGGTCATGCGGTGAGGCATCCCTTCACTGGGAACCCCCACCATAACTACACCAACTAGGGAAAACGTGACTAATTTTTGGCACATTTTTGAAGTATCACCCCAACTCACTTCAAATCCAATCCAAATTATTTTAATTAGGTAAATATATGATTCAATGGTGATTTTCACACACCCAACCACCCTTTTATGCCACTTTTACATTTGAAAAGTTCCCTTATATGCCAAAATTGACACAAAAATCCTATATTCACTTATGACTACGGAAAATGGGTAAAATTTGGAACAAATTTGGGCACGATCATCCTAATTCACTTTGAATTTAAGATAGAGTGGTATGAATGGGGTAACATAAGTTTTGGTTTTATGTGTCCTGGTCACCAATGTGACCTATGTTGGCAAAATTACACCACTTCAGACTAAATTTAAAGTGAATTAGGGTGATCATGCATAAATGTTCCCTAAACTATTCATATTTTTTAGTGTCACATATGAATAAAGTATTCCTATGTTTATTTTGGCATAAAAGGGATCAAATCATGAGTGAAATTGGCATCAAGGGATGGTTGAGTCTGTGTAGGTCACAATACAACTTACATTTACCCAATCACACTACTTTATCTTGATTCAAAGTGAATTAAGTTAATCACACACAAATGTGCCAAAATATATCCATATTTTCCATGGTTGTAAGTGGATACAATGCTTATTTATCACTTTTGGAATTATAAGAGACATAATTACAAGTAAAATAAGGAGAAAGGGGTGGTTTTAGGTGCCCTAGTCACTTATGTGAATTAATTTTTTTCAATCATGCCACTTTGGCATGAATTATAAGTAAATTGGGTGGATTGTGCATGAATATGCCCCAAATTATCTGCATTCTCCCTAATTTTAAATGGATAAAGTTTTACTATGTTTTTTTCCCCCTATAATCCCAATGATCTCAACTAAAAAACATAAAGGGGAGGTTTAATAAGTGTATGTCAACAATACAACCCACATTGCCCCAGTCATAAAAATTTGGATTGATTTCAAAGTGAATTTGGGTGATCACACATATATGTGCCCAAAATCATCTACATTTATCTTGGTCACAAGTGTACATGATGTTTTTGTGTGGATTTTGGCATATGAGGTACCTAATCACAAGTGAAATCAGTGAAAGTGAAGATGTAGAGTGACCCTTTGTGGTGTGTGTCTTTTAGAATATGAGGGACTTAATCTCAAGTAAAATCAGTGAAAGTGAAGATGTAGAGTGAACCTTTTATGCTAATTTCACTTGTGATTAATTCCCTCATATGTAAAAATACATAGTACAACACCACCATATCTACTTATGACTAAGATAAATATATATGATTTTGGGCACATATAAGTGTAATCACTCAAATTCACTTTGAAATTAATCCAAAGTGGTATCATTGTGAAACATGGGTCACATTGGTGACCTACACATATCCAAAAACATACTTATTTTGTGTTAATTTGAGATTATGGGGATTATAGACCAACATTAACACAATAAAAATATATCCATTTATCACCTAAGATATCTATATGGAACCTATATAGGAGTACTCAACCTATCCATGAGTCCTTAAGATAGGAAAATGTTGTATACCATCTAGAAAGTAGTATGAGACCTATCTGTTGTTGAGAAAGGAGTACTCAAATGTATATGAATACTCATGCTATGTATATATATGGGGAGAAGATAATTTGGGGTACATTCATGCATGATCACCTAAATTTAATTAGAATCCATGCCAAAGTGTTGTGATTGGTAAAATTAATTCAGATTGGTGACCAAGTCACCCCCAACAATCTATTTCTGCTTATTTTATTTGAAATTATGTCCCTTATAGATGAAAAGTAACGAAAAAAAATCATATCCACTTAAAACTAGGAAATATGTGGATAATTTTAGGTAGATTTGTGTACACTTACCTTACTTCACTAGGATTTAGGACAAATTTGTTTGATTGGGGAAATGTAAGCCTCATTTGTGACCCACACACACCCAACCACCCCTTTATTTAAATTTTACTCCAGATTTAGTCCCTTTTATTCCAAAAGTGAGAGAACACCATATCCACATGTGAAAAGAATTTTTTTAAATAATTTAGAGCACATATGTGCACAATCACCCCAATTTGCTTTAAATTTAATCCAATTTGTTTTGACCATGGAAATGCAGATCAAATTGGTAACCCATGCACACTATACCAAAGCTTATATAATGCCATTCACACCGCTTTGGCTTGAATTTAAAGTAAATTATGGTGATCATGCACAATTATGTCCCAAATTGTCCCTATTTTCCATGCCCACAAGCATATATTTTGTTGTTATCTCTTTTGGCCTATAAGGGACATAATCAAATGTAAAATTATCATAAAGGGGTAGTTGGGTGTGTATAGGTCACCAATGAATCCAACATTGCCCCAATTACACCATTTTATCTTGGATTTAAAGTGATTTGGCGTGATTGTGAAAAAATATGCCCAAAATTATGAGCATTTCCCCTATTCACATGGATATGGTGTTGTTATGTCACTTTTAACTAATAAGGGACCTAAAAGTAAGTAAAAATCAGCATAAAAGAGTGGTTGGGTGTGTATTAGTTACTAATAGGACCTAAGTTTTACTAATCACACTAATTTGGCCTCATTTTGAAGCAAATTGGGTTGATCACATTTTAATATGACCCAAAATGTCTATATTTTCCATCATTACAAGTGGATATGGTGTTGGTTTGTTTCTTTTGGCATATAAACCCTTAAATTATAGGTAAAAATCACATAAAGTGGTGGATTAGTGTGCATAGGTCATTGATGTAACCTATGTTGCCCCAATCACACTGCTTTATCTTGAATTCAAAGTGAATGAGGGTGATCATGCATGCATATGCATGAAATTATTTATATTGACATTGTCAAAAATGGATATGGTGTTGTTCTATCAGTTTTCGTCTATAAAGGTCCTAATCATAAGTATAATTATCATAAATTAGTGGTTGGATGCACAAATTTCATAATGTGACTTATGTTGTCATAATCACACATTTTTTTCCTAAATTTGAAGATAAATTAGGTGATCATGCAAACATATGCATGAAATTATTTGCATTTACCTTGGTCATGAGTGGATATGTTTGTTTTTTTTTAGTTTAAGGTTATAAGGGATCTAATCATAAGTAAAATTGACATAAATGGGTGTTTGGGTGTGTCTAATGTGATGTATGTTTCCCCATACACACCACTTTGTCATGAATTTGAATTGAGTTGGGGTGTCCATGCATAAACATACCCCAAATTATCCCTATTTACCTTAGTCTTAAATGATTATGGTGCTATTGTGTAGTTTTTGCCCTCTAAGGGGCCTAATCATAAATAAAATCAACATAAAGGAGTGGTTGGGTGTGAATCAGTTTATAAACTTTAATTTTTATAAACCTATAACTCCTTTAGATGTCAAACAACAATTTAAAAGGCCATAAAACCTCAAAAATGACTAAATGTTTTACAAAATTGGACATTAGTTGCTTATGCCCTGAAATCCTAAAAAATGACTAAGTACTAACTAGATTGTATTTTGAAAAACTATATTTTAAATCACAACTCGTGGCACTATGAGACCAATTCTATAAGATGTAGAGTAATGTTAATTTATTATATTTACTAAAATAAATTTAAATCATAAATAATATAAATGTTTCTTATACTTAACATTTATTTTAGTAAACAACCCCCTTACCTTTTAGTTCTTTAACTCATTTGATTTATAACCCTTGCAAACATTACATTATTCTATAAATATGTATGCACTTTAGGTTTAGTTTTATCTGAGATTATATCAAAAAAGTCCTACACACTATAACACATATGGTTTTTTAGAGTTAGGATCATATTCAAATCATATTTTCACAAAAAAATACAATAAAATAAAACTACTTTTTGTCCCCCCAACTTCATGCATTTACCCAATAATGAAGACATTACCATATTGTGATTGAGTCAACTTAATAATGAGATATAATCCCCACATATAAAATGGTAAAAGAGATTCAATGGTCTGAAGCTTGGCCAGAAGAAAATGAATAAGATCATGATGGAGCTATAAAGTATTGTACTTTTGTCAAAAAAATCATGGAATATTTCTCAAGGGTAGGTCAACAGTAATCCAAATGTAGGAATTTTTGTGTTGTAGCATGTTCATTAGAGTGGCCACCATAAATTCCCTTGTGTGCTTACTCAATAAGGGAAGAAAATTTTTATTCGATAACACAATGGAGGAGTGTGCCTTTTGCACTATGATATTATGTATAAGAACAAACTTAAAGGCATGCTTTGGGGTATAGTATTTTCATAGGAATCAAATTCATGAGGATAAGTTTGGCATTTAATGAATTGGGCAATTTTTTTATAACATGAGATTTGTCAAGTAGTGACAGTTTTGATGTGTAGAATAAGATAATAATCCTTAGGAACTAAAATAGAGTGAGAATTCCTCATGTGGATGAGGAATTTTGTATCATGTATTACTTGATGATGGTGAAAAAGGGAACCTAATGAGACAAGAGAGTCTGATATGACATTTTTTAGTGAGATTTCTTCAATGGTGAAAGATATAAACTCTTTAGCTAAAATAGTAGAAAATTCATGATATGTTGTGAGATTTTCCATTTTGTATTGAGAAATTCTATCAACTTGGTAACATATAACCTAGGAGTTACTTAAATAATATAAGTAATATATTTATAAATTGATGATTGATTGCATCCCAAGGATGAGAACCTCATATTTAACCATGTTATTAGTAACATTAAAGTACTCAAAAATTTAGAGAAATGATCTTATAAAAAAGATCAGTGAGGACAAATCACGTCTTGAATCCTTGAATGCACTTGGATTCATCAAATTGGAGTGTCCATATATCCCCTTGAAGATCAATGGTGACCATGGTAGTTTTTTAAAGGTAACTTTTGTTAAGGTTTTAGACTTAGAGACTATAATTTTATGGATTAAGCCTTAAGGCCAGTTGTGAAATTATGGAATTAGTCTTTGAGGTGAATAATTTGATTGTCGTCTTATATCAAGAGGACATCCTCATCTGGAAGAGTATGTTGAAGGTGTTTACGAGATGTTATAGACCCAAAAACAAGCTGATCATTGATCACTTGGCCTTTGACATATTTTTGAGTAATAAGCTTAAGGTTAAATTGTATTAAGTGTAACATCCACTTGTCAATTTATTCTCTAGGAAATAAATCATCATAAATTAAATGGTGAAGATGGTTTGAATGTACTATGACATATGTATTATTATAAACATGTGATTATAGATATTAAAATATGGAATTATAAATTTAAAAATGTTAGTTTTGAATTACCTTAACCATACATAAATTATGTGCACATATATGCCTCTTATTTTACATTCTCTCACATCCACATGTTTCTATGAATACAACCCTCCTATTTTGTTATCAATCACCTATATAAACCACTCAATTTGTGACAAACTATCCAAATATCTTACTTAAACACCTATAGATCATTCTATCCACATTCATGTCTTGTGGATACTAATGTCAATCTTATAAAATTTCATCAACGAAACTAACCTTAGTATGACATTAGTGATTTTCACCCAAAGTTAGTTACTTTTCAAAATTAAATCATTCTTAGGGGTCAACTAATTTCTATAGCATATCTATGGAGTTAAAAACTACCTAATTAGACTCATAAATATAAATCAAACCCACACTTAGTAATCAATTTAAGCTTGTCTATCAAGCATATAGACACTACTGAACATTGAGTAAATCTACCTTATTATCACCAAAATGAAAATTAGTCACTAGGAGAAATCATCAACCAAGTTTGAAACACACTAAGCTAGGTCAAGAGCAAATATTGACAAGTACCAAAAGCTAGATATTAGGCATATTCATATATAAAAAGAACAATAATGCACATTAACATTAACATAAAAATTTACACGTGTCTTGACTTCCTTCTCTGGAGTTTTGGATACCTAGGAAATAGTCAATCATTAATGGAGTTGATTGAGGTTAGCTCAGTTAATTACACTTCCCAAGATTTTATATATTTTTACCCCTCACAAGCAAACCTAGGGTTTCTAGGAGAAGAGTACTAGTTTATGGAGTTTAACACAAAGTCAAATGTCAATATCACACACATAGAGGTATTATAAGCATATGTATTTGACTACATTGTGCCAAATCATCCTAAGATAGTAACACCAATCCCAATCACTAGCCCTAACATTTTTACCTAAACCTTATGTTAGTGACCTTACATGCACATATAATTAGTTTTGGATCCAAGCAATTCTCATGTATGCTTCTATCCCTTTCCAACTATACAATGTCAGTTACATTGAGTTAGTAAATCAAGAGATCTAAGTATCTTATTCTCTTTATTATTTTATAAATCAGTTACATCTTTTTATATTTAGAACTACAGTTATTTTTCATATTTCATAATATGAAATACATTTACTTTTTTTATGTTAATTAGGTTTGTATAATCCAAATTAAGGTAAAACATATTGGTGAACCTGAATATTGCTCAAACTATGCCAAACCCTAGGTCTCCTTTAAGGTTTCATCATTATTTATAGGTTTTTTAATATTTTTTGTCTTGGTGTTTTAGTTTTGATTTCCCCATACAAAATAAAATAAATATTTTCACCCTTGACCCTCAACATACACTATTTTTCATGATTTCATCTTATTCCATCAAAACAACTAATTTTCTTGTCCCTCTAAGGCATAGTGTTAGATTAAGTGGGGCCCATATAGATATCAATAAAATTAATTTGGATTCCTCTAACATGGACATAATAAATACAATGAATTTTTCCCCCTATTTTGATGATGTAATTGTTAATGAATATGTAAAATCTGATGATTATGTTGAAATTATTCATTTAGAATAATCAAGATACTTATAAAGCCCAAAGTAGTGTTGATCCTTAATGGGGTATATTTTGATCAAGTCAAAGACTTGTCATAATTTATTCATGGACTTCATTAAAATCCTCAAGAAGTGGATAAAGTGGTCAGATTAATCCTAGCATCTAAGACTATACACAAAGATACGTTTGTTACATCTAAGGAACAAGAAAGGCCCTTTACTATTTGTAATCAATCCTTTATAGCTACCATTCTAACCATAAGTGTTTATACTTTACTATTAATACATCTACACATGTAGTCACATATATGATGTACACCTAAATCAAAAAAAATATTCCACATGTTTCCATATCTATTCATACATAGATGACCTATTCTCATCATATGATGACTATGCATATTAAATCACCAACCTTGCTTACTACAATTTCCCTCTGGTAGAATATTTTATATTTGTAGGACAAAATTTTATATTTAGAGAAAGGTACATATAGATTTATTAATTCAAAAAATTCATATGCTTTTCTTCATAACCTCTTACCCCCTAAGATAATAACATATCCCTTACAAACTTTGGAGATCCTAAGCTTCTAATTTATGATTGTAAAGCTAATCTTGAACATCTTATATCCTTCCATGAAACATGTTTATACTATGAATATAATGATGTATTATTGACTAATTTATTCCCAATAAGTCTTAAAGACTATGATTTATAGTGGTTATAAGACCTCCCCTTCCAATTAGTTAGAGCATTCAACTCTTTAGAATATCTGTTTCTAGAATACTTTTTCATCAACACTGATGATAAACTATCTTATACATAAATTATCAAACTCAAACAAGGGTATAATGATCCAATCAAATATTTTTTACTATAGTATAATATCTTGATAGTTAAGATGGCCAATCCTATGGAATAAAATGAGTTATAAAATATCTTTAAGTAATTTGCATGTATTATTGCATGAGTCAATAGTATTCAATAAATTCAAATATTTTGATGAGTTTTGTCACATAGTGAGAGAGTGAGAATTAAAAATCATAGCTTTGAAAAAAATAAAGTATGAACCTAATACTCCAAGTACTTTAATAATTAAATTTGAAATAAAACCAAGATACAATACTAAATCAAATGATAACAATAATGAGGCAAATACAATAGTTAATGTAGTTTCATGGCCTAAATATTACCCTTAGATATCCACTCCAAAAAAGATGCAATGTTAAAGATTACCAATAGTTACACATGTACTAATGCATTAGTTAACTTACTGCAATCTCATCTCTCTTCTTATCGCAGAAGAGTTTTGTGTGAGTAGATCTAAACCTAAGAATTCTGATAGTAATGCATAATGAAATTACCAGATAGATATTGGACACTCTAAAATAAATGTTTCAAGTTAAGGTATAATATATAAAATATTATTAGTGAAAACAATACTAAGTTAAGGATACCTATAGAGGAGTATAACCCCAATAAAATGTAAATTACAAATTGAAAATATTCAATAATCCATTTCCAAAATATGAAGCAAGACATACCAAGGATACTTATAAATTACATAATGTGTACAATGCACATCCTCCACCTATAACATATTATCACATGATATACTATATTATTAGTACACTTATAGGCATCTTACCATAATTATATATGATTAAATTTGATGAAAATGAGATTGTTGATGACTATTCAGATCTCCACACACTATTCATATGAGCTTATGTCAATAAGTAACTCATTAATAGTTTCATGGTTGGAAAAGGTTCAAGTGATAACATGTGCACAATAAAAATTCTAAACAAACTCAAATATACATAATAAGATTTATAATATACTACATGAATGTTTAAAGGATTCGATATAAGGACACAAGACACTCTTGGGGACATTATACTACCTCTTTAGGCTAACTCAAATATAGCTTATACACTATTTATAGTCTTACTAAACATATTGATCTTAAACATGTTATTAGGATGCCCTTGCATATATAAAATCTAGTTAGCACCAGTTAAAATACATCAATGCATCAAATATATACACTATAACAAGGTAGTCACAGTTTCAAGCATTTGATATGAATAACCTCTATAGTTAGTAGTATCACCTACTCCACCCATAAAACCATCATAATTAGTTGTCACTCATATTCAAGAGCACTATATGTAGTTATTTATTACACCTATTCAAGATCTCTCTATCAACTTAACTTGGAGAAGAGTACTTGACTTGCATATACAACTATTTTTATTATAGTTATCACATTGGTGAGTCATTAAAGACATCTAAAGACCATTATATACTAATAAATGCACTAATATAACACCATAAATAGTTTAGTGTGTTTTGTAATGAACATAGGCATTGATTCATTCCCCTACCATATAGAGGATCCCATAGAGTCCTTGACCTTCAAGAGTTACTCATCATACATGTGATCCTATGAGTAATTGATGAGATACACCTATAGTTAGTATTTTTATCTCATGACAAGTGACCCTTGTACGACATGATACAAATGTTCCACATGAGTATCTCATTGATGGGATCACTAGTTAGCACTTTTCATTTTTCAATATAATATTAAAAATAATAATTAATCAAATAGATTAAAAAATATAATAACATACCTAAGCATGACATGATTATTAGATTACACTATTTACATACGTTATTTATCGCATGTTTGATAGATGACATATTATTTCTTATAAGCATGCATTTTAAGGTATTTGAGTGTGATATATGACATAAAGATCATACATTTACACATATATTTTGGAATCTCCCATACCCAGTAGTCATGTTAATGCTAAGGGCATCTTATTCCATATGTCACATTATCATAGGTTATATCTTGCTATGACCTTTTAACATATTGAGATATAAAAATTTACTGACACGTCTTTTGAGTTACTCATATATTACAAAATTCTACATAAATATACTACTTTAATATGCTATTATACTGACATAATTGAAAGGTGTAGACTAGTTTTAATTTATTATATGTTTCATTGATGGTGTTACTCTTTCATGATAGGCTATTTATTGATTGTATATTGTGTGATTTTGCCTTGTTTATCACATATTTATATCCCTTACATGTGTCCCTTGGCCTTATTTGATATAAAATTAATTTTCCCCTTGTATGCAATAACTTTATGTCCTTTATCTGTGGCCATTGACCTTTCTTGTTGCAACATATTTATGATCCTTGTTTGTGGCCCTTGGCCTTATGTGTGACATTATGTGACTATGAGTGGATTAATTTAAGATGATATTATAAGCCTGTGGAGATTTTTGAGTTTTTAGGTGTTGTGATACATATCAAGCACCTCCCCTTTATCTTTGGTGCCATGATTTATATCGTGAAACTCCTTCTTGTGTAGGTTTATTGAGTTATTATATTGGTGATGCTTACTACTTTATGCTTGATTAATACATTTATCCTAACATGCCACTTATATTCATTGGATTACATATGTTACATTCATGTATTGATGACATATATATTATAATGATGACATGATAACATAATTATACATGACATGATAAAGATAACAATTATTTTGAGATGACTGACTTGTAGGCTACACCCCTCATCTCAAAAAAGGGGGCATATTAGTGGCCTTGTCATAGAGACACAAGCCTTAATGAAAATAAAAAATATATTTTAGGTACATAATACATATTTTAGACATTAAAATGGTTTAGATACTAGATTAGTTTAGAATATGTGATATATTTACACATTAGTACATATTTTAGGGGCATATACCATGCATTTACACTCACTTTACAGAAAAATGAGTTTGATATTAAATATTAAGATACAATTGAGTGAATATGCCATATAGGTACACATAATTTTATAAGAAAAAGAATTATAGATTTAAAAATACATATACATTTGAGATATAGGTTCTTAGATTTAACATATCTATGTTTAACTTTCTATATTAGTTTACACAAATTTGGTGGGGAAATAATGCCTTGTCATGGTCATATATACTATGATATTTTAAAATTAACACAAATCTAGTGGAAAATTATGTTTTTTCATGTACATTTACATATTTTTTAGTGAGTGATATTTTATTTGTTTATTTTTTAAAATACAAGTAAATGGCATTGGATAGTGAGAAAAATTAAAGCTATAAGTCCATTTGCAATGGTTGATTCATTATTTTTTAGGTAATGTACGTTGACGTTCATGAATCTCAAATACCATATAATTACCTATATCTATTTGAGTATGTGGTTTCCACCTTACCATATTGATGTTTAAGATCAATTATTTAAGTTAGTGTAGTTGAGGTTCAATGATGCTCAATGGTCTGAATACTATTCTATATCCATGAGGGTTGGGGAATTTATTTTCCAAACCTTAGGGATTTCATAGATACACAAATTTGGGGAACAATCATCCCATCTCTCCATGTGTTTCAATAATTAAGCATAATTCTCTAATGCTTCAACATAGAATCATCATTTTTAACAAATTATAGGGAAACATAGTTTACTCACATATAGGTTAATTCCTTTCTTACTCTTAAAAACTTATTCAATTTTAAATTTCACTTTTCACACAAGGAGATTGACTAATGCATTTTTAGTTTTAGGTTTTCATGAATAAAAGTGTATATTTTGAACCATCTCCCAAAGACAAAATATGTTATAGACACTCAGGTATACTTTATCCTTTTACTCTAGTATTTGTATTACATATCAATGCTATCGTAAAATGGGGAATTTGTAGATACCAAAATTTGGTATTAGACACTTGAAAATATCAATTTATGATCTATTATTTAACCATGTTTATTATTAAAAAATTATTTAATAATAGTCATAAAAATTAAAAAATCATTTAGATTGTAATATATGAAATTTAGGCATCAATTTGAATTCAAGCATAATTAGTTTAAACTAATTAACAAATGGGATATGACAAATATAGTAAGTACAACCAATAATAATATACTTAGATTTTTATTTTTAATTGATTGTAACATGTATCTTATTATATAATATATGATGAAAAAATCATGTGATAGCTCAAGTATAGGAAAAGAGTTTATAAATATATCTGGACAAGTTCACACCCTCTATACAAGTATATGCAGATGTGGTCCTATCTATGGAATATATATTTTTCCCCTATGAAAGTGATAAAACTATAATTACTCTATCATATCTGTTTGTGTCTGATGATGACACCAATATATTAGGATTATATTAATGTTTGAAAGAAATATCTATTTTCCTTATCCTTACCTCAGAAACCCTTGGTGTACTTATGAGAGCTAGAAACTTTGGAAAAAAATGGGAAGTGTAATGGATTGAGCTTACCCAAATCACCCCATTAATGGTTAACCACTACCTATATATCCATATACTTCAAGGATGGAATAATCCACATGTAGTTGTTATACTTAATGTGATTATGTAATTGTGTTCATTATATGTATTCAACTAATGATACATATTTATGTTTGACAAATTTAGATCTTGACATGATATGGAATTATCTTAGTGATTGATGTTGAATCTGGGAAGAATAGGGAAAATTTGCACAATTGTAGTAGTGTAATAAATATGTGTTTGATCAGTATCAATTCTTTTAAAATGAGGCCTTAATTTGTTTATATAGTTATCCTTATGAATACTTTAATTTATTCAACTTGCAAAATTTTCAAGATGACCTAAATAATTATATCAAAATTTAGAGGCTAGTCATTGAATGGTGTGTAGACAAGGTTATGCTAGGTAAATAGATCCATAGTATTAGATCTATTTTCATAACACAAACTTATCCTAGAAAAATAGGTGTAGATGGCCTAAGGTTGGCAGTAGTATGAGAGTGAGGTGAAGTAGTTTGAGAAATTACTTATGAAACTATGTATAGTAGCATAACAAATAGAGGGTTAAGCTCACACATATATAAATAGAAAATAAGAGTCATATATTTGAGCATGAGTCATGTATTTCAAGATATGTCAAGAATTAACATTTTTAAGTACTTGTGACTGTGTTTAGGTATCTGCACTTACCCCCTTGATTATAGTGATAAAATATCTAAAGTAAAGGAGAAAGATAAACATGTGTGTGTGCATCACTTTAATCACCAAAGAGTGGTAATTGAGTGATAAGAGTGTTAATTGAGACCACACATCCTTAGCTTAGCCCTAATCCTATCCTACATCCTATTGTCATACTTATCCAGCCTTCATACAAGCCACAAACATCCCTAGTTAGCTCTAAGTTAGTCTCACACCCTCATTTCTTGATCATATCCCTTCATGCCTAGTGTTCTACTAGATGGACACTAGTGTCCCAAAAATGGTACTAATTTCCTTTGCCTTATATTTTCCCAAATAAATATCTTTTTAAAATTAAAGCCTCCTAAGGTTAGCATAGACATATTTTTGCACCCACAAAAGAATTAAAATATCATATATACATGAATTTTAGCCATATAACCACTAGATGGAGATTATATACAAAATACACATTAAAACGTAGAAAAAGTTGAGCAAAATTAAGGTTATCAATCCTTATTCTACTCTACTTCTACATACTACCCTCTACATCATTCATAGGCTTAGATTTTCAAGATTTATAATCTCAATCACATTCAAGTCACTCAAGGCCACCATCATACTATAATCAATTACAGTTTCAATAGCACTTAGGTGTGGATAACTACATCAGGCTTGATCCCTCCTCAGAGTATTACAATGAAGGGTTGAGGATGTCTATCCTCCCCTACTAATAAATACACTTTTTAACTCATACCCTGGTTATATGGAAGATTAGGGTTTTCAAAACAAATAATTTATTATAATCACAATATAAGGTTATAGAATTTGTGCATGTAGGAATAGACCCTAGATATCTAAACATAGGTTCACCCAAATTTGTGGGATAATCTTTCACATAGGACACTATTGCCAATTTTAGGACACTACCACCATTTTACCAATAATGTCACTACTATCCAATTGTGGCACTAATTTTTAGGAAGGTTTTTGACAATTTGATCTAGTTTGTGACACTTAGACCAACTTCCATTTTAGTTTCCAACACTCAAATCATCCATATCAGTTATTTTCCATCTAAGTCTTTATTTAGACTATTTATTACTATTTTTATAAAATTAAATGCTAGTCAATTTTATAACAAATTAGTAGCTATATTTATTGCATATTATTTCCCTAATTTAGTCTACTTATCTATTTAATCAAACATAAGATCTACATTCACTAAGTCCTAAAAGGTTGAGACATTTGGTGAACCTGACTTACTACAAACATTGCTCAAGCCCTAACCCTAGATGATCCTAGGGTTTATATCATTCTTTTTTATATTTTCATTAGTTGATTTAAGTTTTTTATATTTCATATATTCTATTTCAATATCTCTAATTCAATTTGTTTATTATATGCCATCTAAAAAATTTATCTCTCTTCCATTAAGAAGTGATAGGCTAGGTGGTAATCCTATAGATCATATTTAGATTCCTACTATTCAAGATTATACCATGGATAAGGGACGTGTTGTAACTCTTATTATTAATTGTTCATACCTTGATTATATGGATTGCAATGATAATGCATTTGAAGATAAATAATATAATCAAGAAAAAGATGATACATAAATTGGAAACTAAGACACTCTCCTTCCACTTAAAAATCAAAACCTAATTATCAATCAAGATGAGTTCATATAGAGCTTTAGAGATATACTTTAGGAACAATCCCTTGATCATGATAAGTTTTAAAAGCCATAATGAAAATTAAGAATAAATCAAACAATGGTCACTCTTCAACTCCCCTAGCTAATAACATTGTTACACATATAATGGGGCCAACTCAGCTAGTACAACCAATAATTTTAATTCAATAACCTTTAGTGACAACTACACCTCTTGTGGGTAGTTCTTCCACTCCATATGTACAATCCCTTATGTATGAGCTTCATACTCTATAGGATAAGGTGTGATATCTTAAGGAAGGAGCCACTAGGCCATCACATGCCTTGGATTCTAATGTTCTCTTACATACACCTTTGGCACACCACATAGAAACAACTCCCTTGTCATCGATATTTATGGCACCAAAAATTACATTTTATGATGGTAAGGTTGACCCATATCACCATCTCAGAGCTTTTCACATAGCATGTTTAGAATACATGTCCAATGATTGGCTTCTCATAAAGTTATTTCCATGAAATTTGAAAGACTATTCCTTGTATTGGTTTTATGACTTACCAAATCAATCTATCACAACATTTAATCCTTTCGAAGACATGTTTTTAGCACACTTATCCATAAATATCAATGACATGATCTCATATGCTCAAATTGCATAGTTGAAACAAAAGTCAAATGAACTTATTACAGAATATGTCTTATGATACAAGTTTATATTAGTTAAATTTACTATACCCATGGTAGACAAAGAACTTCAAGACATATTCAAATAGAGTAGTTTACCAACATTACATGAAGCTATCTTTTTTAAGAAGTTTCCAACATTCATATATTTTTGCGACATAGGAAAAGAAAGAGAGGTCAAGCTTCTATAAATGGGAAAACTAAAATATACTAATGGATCATAATAAACTACTCTTGAGTTAAAATAAGCCTCAATATAAGGTAAGGGCTACTGAGAACAAGGGTGATCAAAAGGACACATTTAATGAAGTTTTATATCCATCTCCTCACTTGGTTTTATTAAAACCTCCATGCAGAGTCTTCACCAACCTTCCATCATCACTAGCATGGGTTTTATAGTAACTCTTGGAATGTAATGTCATATCTCTCCCTCACATTAAAGAGGTTGATACGACATGGCCTCTTCCAAAGATATATCATTCTAATGCATTTTATGAGTATCATAGGGTACCAGGCTATACACTAGACATATGCATTAGTCTAGAACATAATATACAAAATTTACTTGAGGCTAAAATTATTGATGTGGTCACACCCATAGAGGCACTGAAAGAACATAAAACAGAAGATAAGGCATTAAAGATATTCCCAGATCCATTTCCAAAGCACATAATGAATGAGGCAAGGATCACTTTAGGTGTTCACTACACATATCAAGCACATCTACCACCAGATTCATATCACACTATTATAGAGGAGGCACACCCATTACACACTATAATTAGTATGTACCAAAGTACAATTCCATCTAGACCACTCATCACCTTCTTAAAGTAGGAGATTGTTGATGATGATACAGATTTACATGCATTATTAATATGAGCTTATATAGATCATCATCCTATCCAAGTGTTATGATTAATAATGGGTCAAGAATTAACATGTGCATTATGACACTTCTACACCATTTGGGGCATTCAAACCAAGATACATTCCCTATAAACACAATTGTTAGTGGTTTTAGTGTTCATATTCAGAGCTCCATCAAGGAGATAGTGCTTCCATTACAATTTGAACCAACACATGTGGCCAATTAATATTGAGTAGTACCTAGTGAATGCATATTGGATATATTATTAAATAGGTAATGGATATAAAAACTATGAACCATCCCATACAAATTTTATAAATTCTTAAAATATATACATGCAAATCATGTGGTCAAAGTTGAGTGTCTTCCATATGATTATCCTCTACCTATTCCATAACTAATTATAACATAGTTACTAGTTAGAGTTACAACATAGTTACCAGTTACAGTTACAACACAGTTACTAGTTATAGTTACAACATAGTTACTAGATATATCATAGTTATTAGTTATAGGTCAAAACATAGTTCCTATTGATATACCCCACAATTTAATAGAGCCACTAGTGTAGGTGAGGTATACTCTTATAGTATTGACATGTACACATACTCTCCCATGGAGAACATTATTAGAGAGAACCCTATGTTAGAGATACATTACATATTCTAGAGGGCATTCCTATACTCACTTTTTATCATGATTAATATTATTTGGTTCTCAAAGTTCTTAGCATAGGTCACCTATGTCACCTATATCTTCTTTTACGATATGGGTTCCTAAGTCCCCTATAGTTCATAGGACACCATAATCAGTGCCACAAAATTCCTAGCACCACTACATAGGGAGATATAGATACAAATATATATCACTCAATACAAAGATTATGGGACCACAATTTCCCTTTAACACAACATGCATGATCATAGTTTCCTTATTTGACACAGGTCATAGTGATAGTGAGTCTCTCATGAGACTCATTGATTAATATTGTTTCTATCTCATTGTACATACTTTCTTTCTCTCTTGTTCCTTGTACATAGATTATTTCTAAAAAATCCAAAAATAATATAACATGTCAAAAACAAAAAAAATTCAAATAAATTACTCAAAAAAACATAAAATTTAAAAATTATATGCTTTTATATGTTTACATTTCTTACATTTTATAGACACTATATATGCTAGCTATCTTATTATAATTAGTTTTATCATACATACATGCTTCACTTATTATTGCCATGTGCTTGTAGATTGATTAAAGGATTAAAATACACTACACTAATATAGACTTGCTATTATATGCCCACTAGGGGCATAGACACTGATACATGGGTCTTCACTTAACACATTCGCTCACTTGGGGGAATCTTATGTAGAGTTTCGATTACCAAGTTCTATCTTTCTATTCTCTACATCTTAGCCCCAACATTGTTATATCTTGATATTGATCATGTTATTCTCACTCACATTTTTTGCCATTTATTACTACTTTAGAATTAACATATGTACTTTGTATCTCTTGTTAGGAAATATGAGTCCTCACATTAATTTGTGTGAATAATTATGAAAGTAATAATTTACTGTTAGATATATTTGATTAGAATATATTTGGTTGTTGTAATATTGTTAATATAATATTATGAATATAGATTAGTTGTTATAATAAATTATTTAATTAGATATATTGTTGTATGCTACAAAAATATTATGCATATAGGAGATTGCATAATCATAGGGATGTGGTGAGATATTAGTGGAGATATGATCTCCATGATTATAGGAATAAGTTTCCTATAAATATTTAATGTCTTAAAGGAATATGTAATATGAGAAATATATTATAGTGTGTTTAAATATTATCTTTGTGTATTTTTAAATTAGTCTCTATGTTTGGATCCATTGATTTTTTATTATCCATGAGATAAATCTATGTTAAAAGTTTATCTAATTCCTAACATCTCTTGCACAGATTTGTATTACTTATTGATACATACTTTCATTTCTAGTTTACCTAGTTTAGACTTGATTATATTTCTATGCTTCTTTTATTTGAGGTAATTTGAATATTCCATTGTTCTTTATCTCTACACCACTTCTATTCATAGTATGCATGCTTTGGACATGTACCCATATCCTTGTTTGTGCTTTCTTAATTGTGTATGTGGATATTTGAACATGTATTTCTATGTGGCTCTAAGCTAACTTATTTGTTTCTTGCATATGTGAACATTTTCACATGTCCTTATATGTCTTATTTTCTTAGATTTAGTGACATGTGCCTAAATCCCTTGTATTATGGTCCATTGGCCTACTTTTCATGTCTTGTGTTTTGTATCTATGTTTTCATATATGCATCATGGCCATTATACTTATATTTTTTGTTACACAACAATTTTTGATGACATAAGGGACCTCATGCATCTACTCTTCTTAGTTGGGTGATGTGAGGGACATGACACCCCATCCCCCTAGGTAGCTACATAGTTTTACTTAGATTTTTTGTTACATACATTAATTACATCTATGTTGACACCCTTGTGGAATGTTATACATGATATACATCTTAAATTACATATTTATGATTAGATTATCTTACATTATAATGTTATGTATCTACACTATATTGGATTATTATGTAGTTATCATAAATACTCTGGCTAACATACTTTTTGTAGATATTTTTTATTTTGAGGATAATTATTGCATAGATTCAACAGATCCCCTCAAAATAAAGGGCATTCATAGGGGTTTGCCATAGAGATAAAGATCCTATATTACACTCATAGTACATTTTTTATCACATAGGCTTAAATACATAAAATCAGACACATGTAAACACAATAGGAAAATAGAGACCCAAAAAGTAGTATAGTTACATAAATTTTAGACCACAAGGACACTAGAACCCAAATGGGGACAATAACACCACATGAAACTATTGTCCAAGATATGACACTACTATCTAGTAGCCTTAATTTTATAATAATTTAGATTGGATAGAATAATACAACAAGTACAATATAGGTTTGCATAGATTCAATTATAGGTTTATCAGTCATACTCAATTTTTTCTTAGATCATACTGGTTTAGCTCAAATTCATACCAATTTTCTCATATTGGGGGAATCATGTGTGGCATGACTAGTCCCATATTAAATTCAAATACGTAGATATAATTTATTATAACTCAATCCGAAATCCATATACTCATATATTAGATTTGTTGGCACGATGTGGCACATTATTTCTATATGCTTAGTTACACACTGGTTAATTATAAGGAATGATAAATTCCATGTCATTATCTACACTATATACACTTGAAATCATATTGTTGCACACTGGTTTCATTACTTACTCCATATATATTAGTTGGCATTCTTGAGTGGCCTGAAGCCTCTTAATATACCTGAGTGGTCATAGAGATGACATACACAATTAGTTATACTTAGTTACAAATTTAAAATACTTTATGTAGTTTAGTTTCATATTCATCTACTACACATGGGCGGGAAATGATGGAGTCATAACCTACTTGAGTTATTAAGCCACCTTAGACACAATATTAGTCCAATCCAAGCTACTCACAAGTCAAGATCTACCAAGCAGGAGTGGGTAATGATGGATTCACAAAATAGTTAAGTTATTGAGCCACCCACACATGAGGATTGAGAAAGATATAATCTAAATCTAAGATATTCACCTATTGATTACTATATACATGCATGCACACACACACACACACACACACACACACACACACACACACACACACACACACACACACACACACACACACACACACACACACACACACACACACACACACACACACACACACACACACACACACACACACACACACACACCCAAGTTTTTATTAGGTTTATGCATTAGTTGATGTACCTAGTGAGGTGTATTTGTTCATTTCCATTTTCTAATATCTTTAGTTAGTTTTACTCATTTAATCAATTTAGTATTTTTATTTTGATATCTCTTAAGTAAGGAATGATTTATGCATGTTTAATTTATAAGACACAAATTGGATCATGTTTCACATACTCAAACCCAACTTCAAATACTTAGACACATCTTCACCTCTTTGTTGCATTTTTAGAATAAATAGGGGAAAAATTTTATCACCCAGAATTGGTATTTGAGTTCTAAAAGTGATAATTGAGAATAATTATCCATAGCTTAGACTTAAACCTATCCTAGAGCCTATTGTCACACTTATCTAGCCTTTGTGTAGGTCATAAACATCCTTAATCAGTTCTAAAGCAATCCTAGTCCCTTATTTCCTAATCCTAGCCCTTCATGCATATGTTATGCCAGATGGACACTAGTGTGATAATAAGGACACTATCACCATGTGGCTCTAGTGCCCCCAAAATGGCACTAATGTCCTTTGCCTTTGCTTTTCCCAAATAGATATATTTTCAAAACTAAAGACTTCGAAGGTCAACCTAAACATATTTCATCACCCACAAAAGTAAGATTATATATATATATATATACATACATACATATATGTATATATATATACATGTATATATACATACATACATACATATATATATATATGTATATATACATACATATATATATACATACATATATATACATATATATATATGTATATATATATGTATATATATATACATATACATATATATACATGAATTTTATACATATAACCACTAGAGGGAAATCAAATGAAAAATACAGATCCAAACATATATTATGTTGAGCACAATTAAGGTTATCAATCCCTATTCTACCCTACTTCTATATACTACCCTCTACAACAACCCTATGCTCAGATTTTCTAGATTTATAGTCTCAAGCACATTTAATTAACTTAAGGCCACTATCATACTATGATCATTTGCATGTGTACTAACACTTAGGTGGGGAGAACTAAATCAGGCTTATTTCCTTCTTAGAGTATTGGTATGTAGGCAACTCTCTTCACAATAGGGTGTTAAGGATGTCTAGCCTACCCTACTAATGAATACACTTTTTAGCTCATGCCCTAGTTGTGTGGAGGATTAGGGTTTAAACAACAAATCAATTATTACAAGCATAATATTATTAGTGTAGTATTTTTTCCCATTGAGTTTTGCCTACACATTTTTATGGTCATTCTATGTCAATTAAGATTCCTTAGGTTAGTTATAAAAGGGTCACATAGGCTAATTATATTTTAACATAATTATCTAATGAATAAAATTAGATGCTTCCTCATGTTTCCTTAATTTTATCTATATGTACCCCACTTTTTCTGTTTAGAAGGTGAGACAGGTTAATGAAATTTTATGCAATCAACCATATTTTGCAATAATGTCATGTGAAGATAAGTTTTTTCCTCTTTTTCAATTTATCTATGATTTCATTGCTACATACATAGATTTTCTCAATCTTATATGTAAGGATTCAAGATCATGGCCAATAAGACATAGTACCAGAGCCATTTTTACTAGTATTGTAGTAATCTTTGTGGTGAAATCTAGCTAAATTCATTATTCTAGTAAAAAAGGGTTTGGTGGGATTCCTTAGAGAATTCATACATAATTTTTTTCTAGAGTTTCATATCTCAAAACCAATGTGTCATTGGTTTTATAAGGTGCCAAAACCTTAGAATCCACTGTAAACTTGACCTAGTTCTATAACAGTCAAAATTTCCTCTCTTTTTAGCATCTAAAGGCCCCATTTTTTGTTTTTAGCAAAAATACATAGTACCTATGTTGATGTGCAAAAATGTCTTATACATTTTCTTCCTTGGGTCAAAATCTCAAATAGGTCTTTTTCATAATTTTCATTGTTAAAGTATTTTTGAAAATTTTAATTTACCTCAATTTGCATGCTATCAAACCTATGTGCTACTTAGATTTGTAGGTGGTCATTACTTTAGCTCAACAATTGATCAACTTCAAGTTGCATGCTTTGTAGATTCCGCTAACCAATCCAAAATTTTGGAGGGATGGTACTTAGGCAATAGACCAAATTGAGGTTATCGAGTTGCTTTACTTGCAAATTTATGAAGTTGAGTAAAGTAGGTTTGAAAACCTAGATTCTTCCTCCCAGATCTACATAGAGTTGTGAAGTTATTTTACTTGTAAATTTATGAAGTTAAGAAAAGTAGGTTAGAAAACCTAGTTTACACTACTGTAAACCAACTTAGGTTTTATAAGGATCATTATCGCCTTACTAAAGTTTTCAAAGGGTGACTACTTCTGGAAGTAAAGTAGTCTAAGAAACCTAAATTACTTCTCTATGACTAACTCAAGTTTTTGAAGTGTCTTTATTGATCTACTTAGGTTCTCAAATTTTAACTAATTTTAGAAGTAAGTAGTCCAAAAAATCCAAATTACTCCTCCAATACCAACTCATGTTCTTGAAGGTCAACTACTTCTAGAAGTAAAGTAGTCTAAGAAACCTGAATCACTCTTCATGGACTGACTAAAAATTCTAAAGGGTCTCTAATGTTCCACTTGGGTTCTCAAAGGTTGACTAATTATAGAAGTAAAGTAGTCTAAGAAACCTAAATTTCTCTTCGTGGATTGACTTAGACTTTTAGAGGGTCTTTACTGCTTGAGTTTGTGGGTTAGCATTACTTGAGTTTTTTTTCCCTAGAAAAAAATTTCTAGTTTTGGAAAGGGTCTAGGAATATGTGGGAGTGAACACTTGTAAGTGCCATAACTTTCAATTTGTAGTTTTGTTTTGGGTGTTATTTTTATTAAAGTGCATATTTTTTCAAGATCTATGTATTGGTGATATTATTTTAGAAATTTTGTAACATTCATTTTTTCCATTGTGTAATGGCTTAAAACTTAGTTCAAACCTTTTTTACCTTTACTCTTAGATGCATTATCAATTGTGCCCGATGTCTCTCTGATACTCTCTCATATTAATTACTCATAGACACATTCTCAATGGTGCCTGACATCTAATATTGATTGTGTATTTTATTGTAACTTAAGGGGCTATCTTATTGATAGTTAAAGGGGGTATTTGTACTATGTGTAATTTATTCTTTATTTTCACCTCAATTCTATAAATTATCTCAATCTAATCTTCACTAATGGATATAAACATTAAACCACTCACACCATTTAACTATCTCGAATGGAATTCAAAAATCTAGCTGACCTTCAGAGGCAAAGGACTCTATTGGACAATTATGGGTGAGAAAACTAAGCTATCTATAGATGAAAAAAAGGTTAAGTGGTACAAAAAATATGATGAGGCCTATGGATTTGTATGCCTATCAATGTCTCCTAACCTCTTTTTCCATTTTGAATCTACAAAAACTCCCAACAAAGTATAGACCATCCTCGATAATCTTTTTAGAGTGCAAGACATTGTGAGAGGTCATGAACTATAGAATGAGCTCATCACATCGAGCCCAAGTGACTATGACACCCTAAAATAATTTTTTACAAATTTTAAATCATTGATACTATAGTTAAAATGATTTGGCATTGAGAAAATAGATGACAATTTGATTCTATCCATGCTTGCAAAATTGGGTCATGACTAATCAATTTTTGTCTCTATATTTCATGCTACCAAACATGAACTTAGATCCACTTAGAAAATGCCATCATTTTATGAGTTTTTTGTCAATATATCTCAATATCAAGATAATTTGGGTTCAAATGGGTGCATTGAAGTCTTTAAAATCACATGCCTTGATTTTCAATCAAGACAAGAAGAAGCCTTCTAGTAGTGGAAAAAAGGAGAAGAAACATTTTAAACTAGATCATGAGCACAAGAAGAATAAAAAATTAGATGCCAAGCCTAAGGAATTGTAAACTAAGTCATCCTCAAGTGAAAAAACTAATAAGGAGAAACTCAAATGCAAATTTTGTAAGAAACTTAGACATAATGAATCTCAGTTCATAAAAAAGAAGATTGACACCTTAACTAAGATGCTTGAGAAGAATAACATTAGTATTTGTTGTTTCCAAAATTGGATTAGCCCATTTTTGGGAACAACCCCCTATGAAACTTGTCCGTTTCATCTTTTGTCTCTCTAAGTTCATTTTTTGAGACGAGTTTTGAATTCATTCTCATCTTGGCCTAGGAACACAAGAATGGTTACGATCTTGTTGCGACCAAGGAACCCCTCCCCCAGAATGCCTCTTCCAGAGTTGGCCTTTTATTTCATTTTGTGCACGGGTAGCAAATTTTGCCGCTAGTGCATTTTTGACCTTTGTAAAGCAAGGGCAGCAAAATTTGTCGCTTATGAATTTTTTTTGCAAGAGCGGCAAATTTTGCCGCCCTTGCATCATGACTTGCAAGGGTGGCAAATTTTGCCGCCCCTGCATTCATCTTCACCAAAACATGCAAGGGCGGCAAATTTTTCCACCCAAGCATGCCTCGATTTCTATGCGCAATATTTATTGCCATGCACGGTGGGTTGTTGGGGTTGTTTTTCACCCCATATAAATCAATTTGAACCCCATTTCTTCTCATTGCTCTCTCCTCTCCTCCTGCCTTTTGTGTCTGGACCATTTGACAAGCGATTTGAAGCACATTTTCATGGATTCGAGCTTGTGGCGCACACGGCTTTATAGGTGGGTCTTTTTTTTGCATTTGTTTTTCTTGTTCTTCATTAGTTAATCATTTTTTGTAAATCTTTTCTACCTGTTGCGATGGCTAAAAATGCCATCCCTCTCCATTTCTCGTGTTTTTGTTCAAACCCGCATAGACAACAAATTTTACCAGCCGTACCCCCATGAGTTTCTTCCCAAAAGCTTACAAGGGTGGCAATTTTTGCCGCCTGTGTGTCTTGTTCCCCCCCATTCTTCACCTTTATGGGTGGCAGATTTCGCCGCCTGCACTCACTCTTTCATGCACGAGCGGAAAAATTTGCCACTCGCTCACGCTCCTTGCCTAACATGCATCAGCAACAAATTTCACCACCAAATCATGTCTAGTATGTAGGGGTGGCAAAATTCACCACCCCTACCCTCGCTTTTCCACACTACAGGGGTGGCAAATTTCACCGCCCTTACCTTTTCCCAACCCGACCTGCAAGGGTGGTGAAATTCACTGCTTATGCACGCTGACCCTGCATGGGCAGCGAATTTCACCACCCTTACACTTTAGTCATCTCTTCATGCATGGGCCACAAATTTTGCCACCCATGCATTCCTCCTTCAAATTTTCCTAACTCTAGAGGATTTTCTGTCATGTCTTTTTCTTTCCCTTTCTTCCTCATTTTCTGCTCCTTTTTCCAACCCAGCCTTTTTAAGTGACCTCCATTGACCATGATCACTTAAATTGTGTTTTCACTATTCATCCACTTTCCTCTAATCTTGTAATCATGTCTACAGTACCTGAAGGCAACTCTTGCTCATTGACACTGTTTTAACCAAAGCCAGTTCCCATGTCTGAAGCGTCTCTAAAAAAGGTGAAGACCATGAAATACAAATATCTGGGCATCTTCTCGCTCATGTCAGTCTCCTCAAATGTCAACAACATTTGGGACACCAAAATTGGCCATGTGGACATGGCCGAATTCATAGCTCAAACAAAGGCGATGAACCCAAGCACCGGGATAAAGAGGATCGTCAAGAGTAACATCCACCTGGTGGCCACTTTTTTAGTGGCAGCACATCATATAGAGTTTGTTCTCTAATGTGCCCACTTCTACAACAAAGAGACCAGGTCAGTCTCAGATGCCAATGGCAATGTGGTGATTCAGTTGGATCCTAAATTCATTGATAAAATTTTCATGTGCCCTCCAACCACCAAAGTAACCAAGATTGACTTCATGGATGCCCAGAAGGAATATGACAAAGACCCTGAGAGGGTAAAGAAAGTGATGAACTACAAATGGCTAAAGACCCCCAAGACCAACTTATCAAGATGGCCATGAAGCTTTCCAAGGAGTGACTTCATTGAGGAGGTTGGTGACTTGATCACCCTTCTCAGCAGGGTATGAGGCCTCCCGTCTTCTTCACTGTTACATGAATGGATGTATCCATTCATTAAAATCATCCTCCAAGACAAACATGTCATCTTTTAGGGAGAGCAGATCAGTAATGCCCTCCATGAGCAGTTAACCAAGGTACAAACTTTTTACAAGTTTTATATGACTTCATACCTTGTGTACATAGCTGCCACCATGCAAACATTTCTAGGCTTAACAACTAAGGGGGATAGAAAGACAACCCTAGTGTACTCATATTACCCCCAGCTGACTCTGCAAGGATCGACCCACCATTGCAAAAGGATAAATGATGCTTTCTTCACCATATTTCTATGTCTCTTCGAGCCTCAGCTTGAGTAGAAGAGAGTATTAGACGAGGCTTGGATAGTGGTCAATGATTATAGCTGCATGTTCCTTCAATTTCCCACCTTCTGCTATCTTTAGCTTGGCTTTTTCCAAGGCTACCCATATATGCTCCCTAGGTTCCCTTCAGATAAGTTGGTACTAATGGAACTTTGTCGACAACTGATTGTCATGCATACCAGACAAATGGAGCTAAAAAAGCCAAGTTTCCAATTTTCAATCAAAATTGGCAGATATTCCATTGCAATAGTAGCTAAAGCCAAAGTCATGGAAATAGAAATGCAAACGGTCACCCTAAAGCCGTTAAAAAGAAGAGACAAATTTGACTACAGGGGAGTCAAGGACAAGATCAGGTGGAAGACTCAATTCCATGAGCCCATGATTGAAGATATCTAGATCGACCTGAGGACAGTTGAAGAAATAAAAAAATGGACTTTTACAGGTTGACCCTAGAGCATATTGAATATCTGGGGCTTGCAGAGATCCCCTCTGGTTTGATCGATGACAAAAATATTATCAATAGCAGATACCTGGACAAAAAAGTTGCTGGTTCCCCTCTTCCTCTAACTCAGTGGTCTCAAAAAAAGCTAACTTCTCTAAGAAAAAGATTTGAACCAATATTGGCTAACACCAATAATTGGTTAGCAACCAAAGAGATCATCCTAAAAGAATTCATCACGAGATCCGAGGTTGAGTACCAAGTAGAGATGAAGAAAAAGGCAGAGAACAAAACCAAGAACAAAGGTGATGTACCTTCCCCTTCTAGGCCTCACAAGCCTAGAATCATCTTTGTGTCTAAGAAATCAAAGACTGCTGAAGAACCTAAAACGGCAGCTAAAGGAATTGAGGAACAGAGCCCTCAGACACAGGCAGTCTAGCCAATGGAGACAGATGATCAACCATCAAGGCAACCAACCACTAGACGTCTGATCTCACAAGAAGAAGCACAACCACTCAAGAGCATCTCTCCTTCTCCCCCTCAGTCTCCTGTGGTACCCTCTTCTCCTATCTCTCTGATCAGTGTTCCCTCTTCCAGGGCTGCTTCTCCTTCTAGGGTCATATTCGGTGATCCCCAAGGCACTTCTGGAGATTCTCCTCACTCTTTTGGGTCCATTCCAAGTTTATCATCTCCTTCTTTCAACTTGGTAGAAAGCCCTACACAAGAGTTAAAATTAGTAGTTGGTACAGTTTTGCCAGTTACTCCAACTATGACCACTGTCACTACTAGTAGTGTAGAAGCTGCCACAATAACACCAGCTGAGGGAACCATTACCACAACAGATACTTCTCTCCCACCTTGGATGACATCTTTCACCCCCAAAAGAAAGAAGTTGGCCATCTCTCCAGATGACTTTGACTTTGGAAAAATAGTGCCGGTGAAAGCTAAAGCTCTTAAGAGGCCAAGGATCCTCTCGAAATTGGTCGAGGAAAAAGGGCAGAAATTTTTGGAAATTGCCAAGCCTCCACAGGATGCAACCCTTGAGGGTTTAAAAATGAGTAGCTATTCCATCTCTCATGTTGAACTTGGCAAAGTTACTTATGAAGGTGTGAATAGTGACCTTCAGTCTGCTATGGACATCATGGTCCAAAAATTTGATCGAGAGAAGGAGATGAAAGATTATTATAAGGCCAAGACAGAGCAGCTAACGATAGTAATAAGAAGGTTCACTCTTCCCCCTGAAGCGGCAACTCCAAAGGTCTTCTCCATAGATGACCCAATCATTCAAAAAGTAGAGAAGACTTACTTGAAGGGAAAAGTCTTGGAGGATTATATTGAAAGAATGCATACTTAGGGAGTTTTTTTGCTATCAGAGGTTGCAAAAAGGATGGGTAAGATGAGGAAGGTAAGAGCAGAGTTAGATGACTTTGTCTCTCTTATTTCTTAGGAGATTGATAGTTCAGAAAAGGATCTTAGTAAATGGAAGGAGATGAAGGATCTGAAGAAAAGCACCTTGATATCTATCGGTGTCATCTCTAATAAGCACTCTTATATTGAGATCAAGGAGTCACCGATTTTTAGGATCCAGGTACTCAAAGATTTAATTGATGATCTCAAAGCTTTCAAGGAGGCTAGTGAAAAGAGCGACTTAAGCCTGCTAAATAAACTAGAAGAGCTGCCTTGTGACCTAACCTCTAAGGAGAATTAGTTCCTCTCGGTGGAAGAAATGATTCAGAGTTTTAGAGAGATGATTCAGAGAGATTTTGAAGAAAAATCCTTCTCAATATCTTCTGTGGACAATATTCTAGACGCTCAGTTAACTTTGGAAAATCTAAATTCCAGGTTAACTGGTCATGCTAAGGCCATCACAGCATTGAAGGATGCATTAATCAAAGCCAGAATCGTCTCTAAGAACATGGTTGCCCTAGACAGTGTAGAAATTCAGGCATCTATTACTATGTATGATGCTCATCTGAAGAAATTTGGCAGCAAAAACTGAATTTTTCCCCTTCTTTCTTCTTCTCTCCTTATGCACTTTTGTTTTGTGAAAAGTGCATGCAATTTTGTAATGTGTAATTACATGTAAATATTTCAAAAAAATATCTCAAAGTCAAAGATGAGTCATCTTTGACTGAGATATTTTTATATTTTATTATTTTCTAGTTTTGAGGATTTTCTCCCTATATATAGTGGAGATCTCATTTGTAAATTATCTTGGAAAAATTGAGAGCAAACACTCTGCCGAAATTGAAGAAATTTTTGAGACTTCGTGCTCAAACTTGTAAATCATATTTTGTTGAATGAATGAGAAACAGGTTTATTTCAGACTTTGTGTTGAAGTTATCTGTGTTGTCTAGGAAAGAGTTCTTATGTCCTTTTTCCTGGTAATCTCTTATTTATCTGATTTAATAAACAAAGTGGATGTGTTAATATTATCTGAGGGCATTTCTAAAAGGTAGAAGAGAGACTTTGAGCTAATTTTATCTTTGTGATTCTGTTATCTTTTATAGTTTTAGGCAGAGACTTTGTGCTTCGTTTTATTCTACGGTTACGTTTGTTCTGAATCGGTGGAAGAAGCTACGAAAGACTTTGTGCTTATGTGATCATTCTTGACTTTGTTACTTCAGGTGATCTCCTGCTCTCTGTTTGATACCACTCCTGAAAGAAGAGGAGTGTTGTTAGCTAAAGACTAGGATTTCCCTCTTTTATTCTTTGTACATTACCTTTAAAAAAAAGAGAGGTAGATGTTGTTATACCACCCCATGTGTTATTTTCTACTTAATTATATACATACATATAGTGCATAAATATTTACAGGGAACCTCCCCTTGATGAGAGGAGAGATTTACTTCATCTAGATCTGGTAAATCCATACTATTCGTGGTGTAAATCTCCCTATGCTATGGTTGATATACCCATTTTGTCATCAGTTAGTTGATGACAAAATATTCACCCAATAGTATTCATGAGTCCTCAACTCAGAACATGTCTGCACAAAATTATGCAAAGGTTAAAGATAAAAAGGGTAAAAACAAGTGTAAGTCACTTCTTATAGTAGCTTTTTAGCCTTTGACTTGGGTTATTGACTTGGGTGCTTCCTATCACGTGACCTCCTCAAAGGATCTATTTTTAGAAATAGAACCATGTTCTATGCCATCAATTCTCATGGGTGATGACACTTCGATATAATTCAATGGTAAAGTATTGATTGAAGTAAGTGATGGGACCTTCAATGATGTTCTATGTGTTCCTTCACTATCTACCAATCTTTTTTTAGTGTACCAAATCACTCACATAGGTGCAAGGAAGTGAGTTAAGTTCACATCTAATGTAGTGGTTATCAAGGAGCTACATAGCAACACCATAGTGGCTTATGGAAAGGCCAATCATTATTATAGGTTGATACCTTCTCAAAATTTTCCCTAGATTAACCCTCAGATGCATTGCTTACTCATGCAGATGGAGTGAGAAAACTATGGCATGAATGATTTGGACATTTAAACTACCATTACTTGGAGAAACTTAGTCATCAATCCATGGTTTTAGGGTTACCTAAAGTCAAATTTTGGATGGCCTATACAATGGATGCATTTATGACAAACATCTAGAAGATAAAATATGACAAGGGCAAAGCAAGTAGAGCTAAATAGAAGCTGGAAATTATCCATAATGACATGGTAGATCAATTTCTAAAACCTTCATTTAATAAGACTAGATACATGCTCATGTTAATTGATGAATTTTCAAGGTACATCTAAGTGTTTTTTTCTCAAAAAGAGGTCTAAGATCTTTAATCACTTTAAAGACTTCAAGGCACTTGTGGAGAAGCAATCAAATTATTAGATTAAAATCTTAAGGATTGATAATGGTGGGGATTATGTCAACAATAGGTTTGAGAAAATTTTCATATTAGAGGGGATTAAAATGCAATACATAGTTCCATAGAGTCCTCAACAAATTCTATGGCCAAATGTAATAATAGTACCTTGAAGAAAATGGCCAACTACATGCTTAAATAAAAGTCTCTTTCTCCTCAGTTTTGGGCTGAAGCAATCAATTATGCATGATATATTTAGAACCATATTCAACATAAAGCCTTGAAAGGAATCACCCTTTTTGAATCTTGGGATGTGTTGTTTCCAAAATCAGCTTATCCCATTTTTGGGAACAACCCCCTACGAAACTTGTCCATTTCATTTTTTGTCTCTCTAAGTTTGTTTTTGAGACGGGTTTTGAATTCATTCTCATCTTGGCCTTGGAATGTGAGAGTAGTTATGATCTCTTTGTGACCAAGGAAACCTCTCCCCTAGACTGCCTCTTCCAGAGTTGGTCTTTTCTTCCATTTCTGTGCATGGGTGACAAATTTTGCCGCCAGTGCATTTTAAAACTTTGCAATGTAAGGGCTGCAAATTTTACCGCCCCTGCATTTTTCTTGCAAGGGCGACAAATTTTACTGCCTCTACATCTTGACCTGTAAGGGCAGCAAATTTTGCCACCCTTGCATCTGAAATAAATCAAACATGCAAGGGCGGAAAAATTTGCTACTCATGCATGCCTCGGTTTCCATGCACGGCATTTATTACCACATGCGGCAGGTTGTTGGGGTTGTTTTCCACTCCATATAATCTAATTTGGGCCTCATTTCTTCTCATTATTCCTCCTCTCCTCTTGCTTTCTGCATCTGGATGATCTGACGAGTGATTTTGTGGATTTGAGCCTGTGGCACGCGTGGCTTTCTAGTTTGGTCTTGTCTTTATCATTTATTTTCTTTTGTTTCTTATTTCTTTCCTTCATTTTTAATTTTTAGAGGTTTTTTAGTGTTTTGTTCTTCATTTTCTTCCTTCCCTCCCCCTCCACATTGGCTTTCCCATCCTTCTTCCCATTTTGGGGCAGCGATTTTCATTGCCCTTCACCTCTGCCCACAATTTCCTTTTAAAACCCGCAAGGGTAGTGAATTTTGCCGCTCATGTGTCTCAGCCTCTCCCTCATTCTTCACCTTCGTGGGTAGTGAGTTTTGCCACCCACACTGACTCATTCATGCACAGGTGAAAAATTTCACTGCCTACGCACCCTCCTTATGGAACATGTATTGGCAGCAAATTTCACTATCGAAGCATGCCCAATGTGCAGGGGTAGCAAAATTTGCTGCCCCTACCCATGCATCTCCAAACTACAGGGGTAGCAAAATTTGCCACTTGTGCAGGATAATCTTGCATGGGTGGTGAATTTCACCACCCTTGCACTCTATCTTTTCAACTTGCAGGGGGGATGATTTTTGCTCCCCATGCATTTCTCCTCTGGATTTTTCTAACTCTAAAGGATTTTTCATCTTTTCCCTTTTTTCTCTTTCTGCCTCTTTTTCCACACTTTTTCCCAACCTAACCTTTTAAAGGCATCCTACCATGATCATAATCACTTGATATGTGAATTCCACAACTCGCTTTCGTCTCCCTAATTGTGTGATCATGGCTACAGTTCTTTTTGAAGGCTCTTGCTCATCAGCACCCATCTGATCAAGACCAGTCCCAATGTTGAAAGTGTCTCCTAAGAAGGCAAAGACAATGAAGTACAAGTACTAGGGTGTCTTCCTGATCACTTTGGTCACCTCCAATGTCGACGACATTCGAGACATCCTTCTAAGTAGAGTGCGAGGCCTCCCATCTTCCTCATAGTTTTATGAATGGATGTACCCATTTATCAAGATCATCCTCTAGGGTAAGTAGGTCATCTTTTAGGGAGAGCAGATCAGCAACGTCTTTCATGAGCAGCTGACCAAGGTACAAACTTCTTCTAAGTTTTATATGACTTTGTACCTAGTGTACATAGCTGCTTCAATGTGAACCTTCCCAGGTTTGACAACTGAAGGAGATAGAAAGACCACCCCTGTCTACTCCTATTACCCCTAGTTGACACTTCAAGGGTCAATCTAACATTTCAAAAGGGTAAATGATGCTTTCTTTGCCATATTTTTATGCCTCTTCAACCCTCAACTTGAGCAAAAGAGAGTATTAGATGAGGCTTAGATAGTCGTCAATGACTACGGGTGTATGTTCCTTCAATTTCCCACCTTCTGCTATCTTCAAGTTGGCTTTTTCCAAGGCTACCGCTATATTCTCCCCAGGTTCCCTTCTGACAAGTTGGTTCTAATAGAACTTTGTTGACAACTAGTTGTCATGTATACTAGACAAATGGAGCTAAAAAAGTTAGGTTTGAGATTTTCAATCAAAATTTGTAGGTATTCTATTGCAACAGCAGCCAAAGCCAAAGTTATGGAAATAGAGATGCAGATGGTCACCCTGAAGCAGTTTAAGAGAAGAGACAAATTTGACTACAGGGGAGTCAAGGATAAGATCAGATGGAAAACTCAATTCCATGAGCCTATGATTGAGGACATCTGGATAGACCTGAGGATGGCTGAAAAAATCAGAAAGATGGACTATTGTAGGTTGAACCTAGAGCAAATTGAATACCTAGAACTTGCAGAGATCCCCTCTAATTTGGTTGATGATAGAAACATTATCAATAGCAGATACCTGGCTAAAAAGGTTGTTGGCTCCCCTCTTCCTCCAACTCAGTGGTCTCAGAAGGAACTAACTTCTCTAAGAAAAATATTTGAACCAATAGTGGCTAACACCAATGATTGGTTAGCAGCCAAAGGGATCATCCTAAAAGAATTTATCATGGGATCTGAGGCCGAGTACCAAGCAAAGATGAAGAAGAAGGTAGAGAACAGGATCAAGAATAAAGGTGATGTTCCTTCCCCTTTTAGGCCTCACAAGCCTAGAATCATCTTTATTTCCAAAAAGCCAAAGACTACTAAAGAGCCAGAAGTAACAACTAAAGGAATTGAAGAATAGAGCCCTCAGACACAAGCAGCTCAGCCAATAGAAATAGATGACTGGCTGACAAGATAGCCTAGCGCTGAACCTCTGCCTTCACAAGAAGGAACACAACCGCTCAAGAGAGTTTCTCCTTCTCCACCTCAATCTCCTGTGGCTTCTCATTCTCCTCTCTCTCCTATTAGTGTTCCCTCTTTTGGAGCCACCTCTCCTTCCAAGGTTATATTTGGTGATCCCCTGGGTGCTTCTGCAGGTACTCCTTGCTCCTCTAGGTCCATTCCAAGTTTTTCATCTCCCTCTTTCAATCTGGGGGAAAGTTTTGCACAAGAGCTAGAATCAGTAGTTGGTACAGTTTTGCCTATTACTCTAACTATGACCACTATCACCACTAGCAGTGTAGAAGCTACCACAGTAACACCAACTGAGGGAACCATTGCCACGATAGGTACTTTTTCTCTCCCACCTTAGATGTCAGCATTCACACCTAAAAGAAAGAAGTTAGCCATCTCTCTAGATGACTTCAACTTTGGCAGAATAGTGCTGGTGAAAGATAAGGCTCCTAAGAGGCCAAGGATCCTCTAAAAATTGGTCGAGGAAAAAGGACAATTTTTTTTTGAAAATTGCCAAGCCTCTACAGGATGCAACCCTTGAGGGTTTCGAAATGAGTAGCTATTCCATCTCTCGTGTTGAACTTGGAAAAGTTACTCATGAAGGTGCGAAAAGTGACCTTTAGTCTGCTATGGACATCATGGTCCAAAAGTTTGATCGAGAAACAGAAATGAAAGATTATTACAAGACTAAGACAGAGCAACTGATGGCAGTATTAAGGAGGTTCACTCTTCCCCCTGAAGCGGCAACTCCAGAGGCCTTCTCCATAGATGATCCTGTCATTCAAAAGGCAGAGAAAACTTACTTGAAGGGGAAAGTCTTGGAAGATTATATTGAAAAAATGTATACTTAGGGAGTTTCCTTGCTTGCAGATGTTACAGAAAAAATAGACAAGATGAGGAAGGTGAGGGTAGAATTAGATGACCTAGTATCCCTTATCTCTCAGGAGATTGATAGTTTAGAAAAAGATCTTAGCAAATGGAGAGAGATGAAGGATTTGAAGAAGAGCACCTTGATATCTATGGGTGTCATCTCCAGCAAAGACTCTTACGTTGAGATCAAGGAGTCACTAATATTCAGGATCTAGGTACTCAAGGATTTAATTGAGGATCTCAAAGCTTCCAGAGATGTTAGTGAGAAGAGCGACATGGGCCTGCTCAATAAACTAGAAAAATTGCCCTGCAACCTAACTTCGAGGGATAATCAATTTCTCTCTATAGAAGAAATGATTCAGAGTTTCAAAGGGATGATTCAAAGAGATTTTGAAGAAAAGGCCTTCTCAATGACCTCAGTGGACAATATCCTGGATACTCAGTTGACTCTGGATAATCTAAAATCTAGGTTAACTGGTCATGCTAAGGCCATCACAACATTGAAGGATGCTTTAATTAGAGCCAGAGTCATCTCCAAGAACATGGTTGCCCCAGACAACATAAGAATTTAGGCATTCATTACTATGTACGATGCTCATCTAAAGAAATCTGGTAGCAAGAACTAAAATTCTTTCTCCCTTCTCTCTTCTTCTTTCCTTATGCACTTTTGTTTTGTGAAAAGTGCATGCAATTTTGTAATATGTAATTACATGTAAAATGTTTGGAAAAATATCTCAAAGTCAAAGATGAGTCATCTTTGACTAAGATATTTTTGTATTTTATTATTTTTTGAATTTTGAGAGTTTCTCCCTATATATAGTGGAGACCTCTTTTGTAAATTATCTGAGATAATAGAGAGAAAAAACTTTGTTGAAATTGAAACACTTTTTTGAGACTTTGTGCTCAAACTTGTAAATCATATTTTGTTGAATGAATGAGAAGCAAGTTTATTTCAGACTTTGTGTTGAGATTATCTGTGTTATTTAAGAAACAGTTCTTATGTCTTTTTTTTTAGTAATATCTTGTTTATCTAATTTAATAAGCAAAGTGGATGTGTCAATATTATCTGAGAGTGTTTCTAAAAGGTAGAGGATAGACTTTGAGCTATTTTTATTTTTGTAATTTAGTTGTCTTTTATAGTTTCAGGTGAAGACTTTGTGTTTCATTTCATTCTATGGTTACGTTTGTTCTAAATCGGTGAAGGAGGCTACGGAAGACTTTGTGCTTACGTGAATCTTCTTGTGGACTTTGTTACTTCAAGTGATTTTCTGCTTCCCATTTGATGCCATTCCTGAAAGAAGAGGAATGTTATTAGCTAAGGACCAGGATTTCTCTCTTTTGTTCTTTATACATTACCTTTGAAAAAAGAGAGGTAGATGCTATTATACCACCCCATGTGTTATTTTCTACTTAATTAATTAATTAATTATATATATATATATATATATCCAGTGCATAAATATTCATAGGGAACCTCCCCTTGATGAGAGAAGAGATTTACCTCGTCCAGATCTGGTAAACCCACACTTCTCGTGGTGTAAATCTCCCTATGCTATGGTTGATATACCCATTTTGTCCTCAGTTAGTTGACGACAAAATATTCACCCAACAATTTTTTGGCAACTCTGCTGGGGATTATGAACATGCATTTTGAAGCCTCAAGCTTCAACTTGAAGCAGTTTCACTCCCTTTTTCATTCAAAACCTAGCAACTCCATGCTACACAAGAAGCCAGAGAGCAAAGGTGTTTTTGACCTTGTGTTTAAGTTGGTGCAATAGAGCAATTTTGATCTATTTCCTCCACCACCTTCCCACCAATGGTCTAGGATTTTTCCTCCTGACCCTATCAAGTCACCAACACAAGGCAGTGCTTCTTTTCCTACTATTAACCAGGCCTTGCTTACAAATACCCTACCCAAGTTTGTTATCCCCCTATTTAATCACACTAACATAATGGCTCAAGGCCCGTGGGGTAATTCCTTTGACCCTCTTAATCTGACCCCACCTTTACATGAACTACCTCGTAGTTCTAGGAAAAAAATTTCTAAGTTTTTTGGTGACGAAAAGGTTCATTTTGACGAGCATATTGCCACTTCCTCTATAGCATGTGGCATAATTGGTGTCAAATTTGAATATGTAGCAGTGAGACTTTTCATGGAAACCCTACAAGGAGCTACCACAGATTGGTTCTATCACCTATAGGTTGGGTCAGTAACTGACTGGGATACACTCAAATCCAAATTTGAAGCCAAGTTTAAACTTGCTGAAGATGCACACGCTTTATTAGCTCAACTAACACAGATGAAAAAAGAATCTCAGGAACCTATGAGAGATTTCATAGCTAAATTCAATAAGTTAAGGAACCGAATTCCAACTGTGGCTCAGCCCACTCCGAAGAATCTCAAGTGCTTTTTCATCAATTCACAGCTTCCTAAAGTAAGTTTCCTATTGAGGTGAGCTGACCCTATGGATCTAGCCTTGGGTCAAGATTTGGCTACTGAGATTGAAGATGATCTTATCCTGGTAGGTAAGATCAGGAAAGACCATAGTAAAAATAAATTCCCTTCATCTGCTAAAAGTTCTCCTTCAGACACTATAGATCCTATGGTGTAGAAGTTGATGAATGAACTGATAGCTTTGAAGAGGAAAATAGCCCAAGGTACGTCTGCTCCTACCTATTGAGATATGCCCAAGAGAACATTCCAGAATCAACAATATCAGGGTAATGCTACCTAGAACCAAGGGAAATCAAATCACCTACCTCCCCCTCCAAAGAGATTGGCCATTGAAGCAGCACCTGCCAATTCAGTAGTTGGTTACCTAGAGGCTAAACACGACAACTCGTTCCAACCTCAGTTAGACTAATGGGAAGATGTTAATCTCTTTGATGAGTAGGAAGAAGAATTAGCTGGCAACTCTAATATTAGTTTCCTGAATTACCAGGATGACGCTGGAAGTAAAGGGGAGGGTTTGGATGGATCTTACGCTATTTTCACCAAATCTCAAAATCAGTCAGCTTCATAGACTGACAAAGGAAAGGCAGAAGAAGAACCCCAGCTAGCAGTTTCCATCGCTAAATGAGGGACTCTATTGCCCCGACAATCAAAAGATCAGGTAATTCATAAAAAAGTACCTCCAATAACCTGATACCTTCCACTTCTGTTGCTTAGACTAGTGCCATGTCTACTAAAGTCTCTGATGATGGGCTCTCTTCCTCTATTTCAAGTTCTTTTCAATTATTTGATATAATTGATCATGCTAGAAAGACTAAAATTCAAATGATAGAGGTTGAATATTTGAGGGCTAACCCAAAACAATTTGATAGATTAGCAAAATATGTAAAAAATAAAGCCATCCCCATAGGACAAGATTTTTTGAAGGCCATTCATGATCCTCATAAAGATAAACCAGCCCAAAACAATCTTGTTGTGACTCCCCCTGTTGCTCCTGGGAAAATAAAACCTTTCTATGTTTTCGTGCTTATAAATGGTTATAAACTGAGTAATTGTATTATAGACTCTGAAGCCTCAGATAATGTCAAGCCCACGAAGGTGGCAAATTCTCTTGGCCTAAATCTGACCAAAACTTTTGGGAGGTGTTTTTCTATGGAAAACAAGCAAGTTCCCCTCTTTGGTCAGATAAAAGATGCTCAATATGCTTTTGCAACTTTTCTAGAAAAGTAGATAAAAATGACAGTTTTAGTGGCTAATGTTCCAGCGTCTTATGGCATCTTACTCGGACAAAATTTCTACAAGGCATTAGAGGTGAGCTAAGTATGGACTTGTCTGAAGCACGAATCCCAATTCAAGGTGTCGTGAAGAAGTTACTTCCTAAAAAAGAAGCAAGGTATATAGTTACCTGATCGTCAGCACCAAAAGCTCAAATTTTATTTGAGTCCTCAGGCATGGGTAACTACTTCCTATCTACATACGGGATCTATGAGGCATTTGATGAAACTCTCATGGGTGATAACTTGAGATTGTGTTCTGCTGACACAATGGGAGAATCAATAAATCAAAATGAACACATGGAAGAGCCTCTTCCCCCAAATGAAAGATTTTTTAGAGGAAAAGCAGCACCTAACGAGGTATGGACCTTAGAATTTGATGGCAGCTGCTCTTCTACTATTTCAAGAGCTAGGGTTGTGTTGGTATCTCTTCAGGGAGACATTATTCCTTTGTCTTACAAATTGCAATTCAATAATACCAACAACATGGCTGAGTATGAGTCCCTATTGCTCGGACTACAAGCTGCCAGAGAAAAGGGCATTAGGCTACTCCATGCTAAAGGGGATGTTGAGTTGATAGTCTGCCAGGTGAGGAACCTCTATCAGACAAAAAATGAAAGGTTGCACCACTATCACAATTTGGTCTGGGATCAGATTGAAAATTTTGATGCTTTCAATATCTCTACCATTCCAAGGGAATTCAATGACCGAGCAAATGCATTCGCTGTCTCTATTACTCTCTTAGTCCCTCGCCTAGACTTTAAGGGAGATAAGTACACTATTAAACTGGTCTTTCAGCCAAGTGTACTTGATAATGCCAACCATTGGCAAGTATTTAATAATGATGACCAAATCATTGCCTTCTTGGAGCAAAAGGATAGTTTTGAGCAACTGCATTTTGAAGGTAGTGAACTCCAAGAATGTGAAGCAACTCCTGAGTCAAATACGAATACAGGTGAGGATTTCCTATAGCTTAAAGGGAATAAGATTCCCAAAGGCCTGGTTTCCCTAGAGAAGTTGTTTGATAACCATGACAGGTTTATTAAACAATAATGTACGGATTCAAACTCCTCTCAAGATTTTGATCAAGTAAACTTAGGAACCAAGTGAGAACCTAAGATGGTAAACATTGGAAAGTGTTGCACTCCTGAGGAAAGATTTAAGCTTTCTAGTTTACTTCGCCAATATATAGATGTATTGGCCTATTCCTATGATGATCTGAAATCACTCAGGCCAAATGACATTTGCCACGATATTCCTCTGAAGGCCAACTCTGTACCTTACAAGCAAAAGTCTAGGAAATATAACCCAAAAATCTTAAGTACCATTTTAGCTGAGATACAAAAAATGCTTGACGCCTGGATAATTTTCTCAATCCATCACTCCACATGGATCGCCAACATAGTGCCTGTCAAAAAGAAGAATGGTGAAATTTGAATTTACGTGGATTTTAGGAATGTGAACCAGTTATCTTTAAAAGATAACTACCCTCTCCCTATCATGGATCAAGTTATGCAAATGGTAACAAGTTCAAAAATGTTATCAATGCTAGATGGTTTTTTAGGGTACAATCAAGTCAAAGTCAGAAAAGCAGATCAATATAAGACAACATTCACCACACCTTGGGGCACATTCGCTTATCAAAGAATGCCTTTTAGTCTGATAAATATAGGCACCACATTTCAAAGGGTGATGGATCTCGCTTTCAAAGATGGAATAGAAAAATTTATTTTAGTATACCTGGATGATCTGATAGTGTTTTCAAAGCACCGTTCTGAGCATGTCCATCATTTGCAAAGGATACTAGAACGTTGTTGTCAGAACGGTATTTCTTTAAACCCAAAGAAATATGTCTTTGGAGTAATTGAAGGGAAACTTTTTGGACACATTGTGTCTCATGAAGGTATTAAAATTGATTTAGAGAGAGTCAAGTCCATCCAAGAACTTACTCTGCCTACCAGCAAGACTACAGTTCACTCTTTCTTTGGAAAGGTGAACTTTCTTCGAAAGTTCATTCTCGAGTTTGTTGAGAAAACCCATCACATTGTCAACATGATGAAAGGAAATGCTACATTTAGGTGGACTGCTGAAGGCAAATCAACATTCAAAGAAATCAAGGATGCAATCACCTGTGCACCAGTCTTGGTTTGCCCAGATTATACCAAAAATTTCAAAATATATAGTTATGCTTTTGAGCATATACTATCGGCTATTCTAGTCCAACAAGATCAAGAAGGTGTAGAATCCCCTATCTCCTTTATGAGTTATCCACTCAAGGTTCATGAGCTAAAATATTCCCTTATGGAGAAGCACGCATACACAGTGGTGAAAGCGGTTAAGCACTTCAAGTTTTATATCCTGAACTCTCACACCGAAGTTCTCATACCTGACACAACAATAAAATCCATTTTGACTCAATAGGAGTTTGGTACAAAGAGAGGTAACTAGATTGCCAAGACTCAGGTGTTTGATCTGGACATCAAACCTACCAAGCTCATGTGAGGAAGAGGTCTTTGCTGTTTGATCACCAACAACATTCTAGATGAAGTGGAAAATGAGGAAGTAGAGATCGAAGGCATGTCTACAGTCCTTTTTGTTGCAACCACCAATGAGTGGTATTCTGACATTGCCCATTTTCTAACATATGGTGAGTGTCCCACTCATCTTTCTTATAAAGAGAAACAGAATGTCAAATTAAAAGTAGTTGGTTATATCCTATGGGACAATGGTCTTTACAAGAGAAACCTAGATGGGGCATTTTTTTGTTGTGTTGACAAAGCACAACAAGAAAGACTCTTAGAGTCTTTCCATAATTTGGCCTATGGAGTGAATTTTTTTGCATCGATGATAGCGCACAAAATTCTATGAGCAAGGTATTATTGGCCCATGCTTTTCTAGGATGCCTACAAATAGGTACGTAGGTGCAAATTGTGCCAGCAATTCGTTGGGAAGCCTAAGCTGGCCGCTTTGCCTCTCAAGCCAGTTGTGATCGAGGAATCATTTCAGCAGTGGGGTATTGACTTCATTGGCATAGTCAATCCATCTTCAAGTGCTGGACATGATTATGTCCTCACGGTAATAGATTACTTTACTGAATGGGTGGAGGCCATCCCAACCAAGCACGCTATGTCTGAAGTGGTGTGCAATTTTCTCAAAGAAAATATCATCTCCAGGTTTGGGGTCCCACTAAAGATTGTAACAAATAATGCGGCCTATTTTTCATCACATGAAATTACTCAATTTTTTTTTTAATTATGGGATTACCTTATCCCACACTTTAGATTATTTCCTGTAAGGAAATGGCCAAGTAGAATCGAGTAATAAGAACCTGGTCTCTATTATCAAGAAGTTGGTGGATGACAATCAGAGAACATGGCATAAAGCATTGTATGATGCTTTATGGGCAGATAGAATAACACCCAAAAGGGTTATAGGTATGTCACCTTTTTAGCTTCTATATGGATTAAATCCAGAAATTCCCATCACCCTTGAACTATCAGCGCTTAGGTTAACTAAAGCAATCGAAGACTCAACCTTTGAAAGCTTAGTCGACAAAAGAATCATGTGTCTGACTAAGCTGAATGAGTGACGAACCATGGTAGTGGATCAGATTATAGAGCATCAAAATTGGGTGAAGGCACTTTTTGATAAAAAAACTAAAGTTCACGAATTCTAAGTCAGAGATCAAGTCTTGTTGTGGGACAAGAGGCGAGAACCAAAAGGGATGCACGACAAATTTGACTCCCTATGGAGAGGCCCGTTCACCATTCAATAGCTTTGTGGTGAGGCTAGCTTCTTGCTGGAGTACTAAGATGGATCGTCATTTGCACTATCTCACAACGGGTAGCATTTGAAGTTGTTCAACCTTTGAAGTGTGGATAAGTCTGTTTGTATATATGTGCAATTTTTACTTTTTATCTATTTTTCTTTCATTTTTAGCTTGACTCCGTAGCCCAATGGCTTAGATGAAGGCACTTAGAGACTGGTTTCTACTCCCGCTAATCAATTTGATTAATAGAAGTTCCCCAACAGGAGCCAGCTGGTGTTTCTAAAATTAGCTTAGCCCATTTTTGGGAACAACCCCCTACAAAACTTGTTTGTTTCATCTTTTGTCTCTCTAAGTTTGTTTTTGAGATGGGTTTTGAATTCATTCTCATCTTGGCCTAGGAACATGAGAGTAGTTACGATCTTGTTGCGACCAAGGAAACCCCTTCCCCAGATTTCCTCTTCCAGAGTTGGTCTTTTCTTTTGTTTCCATGCACGGGCAACAAATTTTGCCGCCCCTACATTTTTCTTGCAAGGGCGGTAAATTTTGCCACCCCTACATCTAGACCTACAAGGGCAGCAAATTTTGTCACCCCTGCATCTGAACTAAATCGAACATGCAAGGGTGGCAAAATTTGTTGCCCATGCATGCCTTAGTTTCTGTGCATGGCATTTATTACCATGTGCAGTGGGTTGTTGGGGTTGTTTTTCACCCCATATAATCCGATTTAGGCCTCATTTCTTCTCATTCTTCCTCCTCTCCTCCTACTTTCTGTGTCTAGATGATCTAATGAGTGATTTGAGGTGCAATTTCATGGATTTGACCTGTGGCACGCATGGCTTTCTAGGTTGGTCTTGTCTTTATCATTTATTTTTTTTGTTTCTTCTTTCTTTCCTTCATTTTTAGTTTTTAGAGGTTGTTTAGTATTTTTTTCTTCATTTTCTTCCTTCCCTCCCCCTCCACATTAACTTTCCCATCATTCTTCCCATTTTGGGGTGGCAATTTTTTTTGCCCTTCACCTCTACCCACGGTTTCCTCTTAAAACTCGCAAGGGCAATGAAATTTGCTGCCCGTGTGTCTCAGCCTCTCCCCCATTCTTCACCTTTACGAGTGGCAAATTTTGCTGCCCGCATTGACTCATTCATGCACGAGCGGTGAATTTCACCGCCCACGCGCCCTCCTTGTGGAACATGTATTAACAGCAAATTTCACCACCAAAGCATGCCCAATGTGTAGGGGCGGCAAAATTTGCCACCCCTACCCATGCATCTCTAAACTATAGGGGTGGCAAAATTTGCTGCCTGTGCAGGATAATCCTGCATGGGTGATGAATTTCACCACCCTTGCACTCTATCTTTTCAACCTGTAGGGGTAGTGATTTTTTCCGCCCATGCATTCCTCCTCTGGATTTTTCTAACTCCAAAGGATTTTTTGTATTTTCCCTTTCTTTCCCTTTTTGCCTCTTTTTCTACACCTTTTCCCAACCTGGCCTTTTAAAGGCATCTTACCGTGATCATAATCACTTGATATGTGAATTTCACAACTCACTCCCATTTCCCTAATTGTGTGATCATGACTACAATTCTTTCAAAAAGCTCTTATTCATCAGCACCCGTCTAATCAAGACCAGTCCTAATGTTAGAAGTGTCTCCTAAGAAGGCGAAGACAATGAAGTACAAGTACCAAGGTGTCTTCCTGATCACTTTGATCACCTCCAATGTCAACGACATCTGAGACATCAAAATCAGCCACATAAATATGGCCAAGTTTGTGGCACAAACAAAGGCAACCAACCCAAGTTCCAAAATAAAAAGGATTGTTGAAAGCAACATCTACTTGGTTGCCACTTTTCTAGTGGCCGCACATCATACAAAATTCATCTTCCAATGTGCCCATTTCTACAAGGAGACAAGGTCAGTCTTAGATGTCAGCAGTAATATGATAATTCGGTTGGATCCCGAATTCATTGAGAAGGTCTTCATGTGCCCTCAAACTATTGAAGTGCTAAAGATCGACTTCATAAAAGCCCAGAAGGAGTATGACAAAGACCCTAAGAGGGCTAAGAAGGTCATGAACAATAGGTGGTTGAAGACACCTAGGTCCAGTCTATCTAGATGGCCGTGGAACTTCTCAAGGAGTGACTTCATTGAAGAAGTTGGTGACTTGATCACCCTTCTAAGCAGAGTGCGAGTCCTCCCGTCTTCCTCAAAATTTCATGAATGGATGTACCCATTTATCAAGACCATCCTCTAGGGTAAGTAGGTCATCTTTTGGGGAGAGCAGATCAGTAACACCCTTCATGAGTAGCTGACCAAGGTATAAATTTCTTCTAAGTTTTATATGACTTAGTACCTAGTGTACATAGCTGCTTCAATGCAAACCTTTCCAAGTTTGACGACTGAAGGAAATAAAAATACCACCCTTGTCTACTCCTATTACCCCTAGTTGACACTTCAAGGGTCAATCTACCATTTCAAAAGGGTAAATGATGCTTTCTTTTTCATATTTTTATGCCTCTTCAACCCTCAGCTTGAGCAGAAGAGAGTGTCAGATGAGGCTTTGACAGTCGTTAATGACTACGGGTGTATGTTCCTCCAATTTTCCTATATGCTCTCCAGGTTCCTTTCTGACAAGTTGGTTCTAATAAAACTTTGCTAACAACTGATTGTCGTGCATACTAGACAAATGGAGCTAAAAAGCCAAGTTTTAGGTTTCCAATCTAAATTGGCAGGTATTCTATTACAACAATAGCCAAAGCCAAAGTCATGGAAATAGAGATGCAGATGGTCACCCTGAATCAGTTCAAGAGAAGAGACAAATTTGACTATAGGGGACTTAAGAATAAGATCAGGTAGAAAACTCAATTCCATGAGCCTATGATTGAAGACATCTGGATAGACCTGAGGATGGCTGAAGAAATCAGAAAGATGGACTATTGTAGGCTGACCCTAGAGCAAATTGAATACCTAGGGCTTGCAGAGATCCCCTCTAATCTGGTTGACAATGGAAACATTATCAATAGCAGATACCTGGCTAAAAAGGTTGCTGGCTCCCCTCTTCCTCCAACTTAGTGGTCTCAGAAGGAACTAACTTCTCTGAGAAAAAGATTTAAACCAATATTGGCTAACACCAATGATTGGTTAGCAGCCAAAGGGATCATCCTAAAAGAATTTATCATGGGATCTGAGGCTAAGTACCAAGCAGAAATGAAGAAGAAGGTAGAGAACAGGACCAAGAACAAAGGTGATGTTCCTTCCCCTTTTAGGCCTCACAAGCCTAGAATCATCTTTGTTTCCAAAAAGCCAAAGACTACTGAAGAGCCAGAAGTAGTAGCTAAAAGAATTGAAGAATAGAGCCCTCAGACACAGGCAGCTCAGCCAATGGAAATAGATGACCAGCTAACAGGATAGCCAAGCACCAAACCTCTACCTTCACAAGAAGAAACACAACCACTCAAGAGCATTTCTCCTTCTCCTTCTCCACCTCAATCTCCTGTGGCTTCTCCTTCTCCTCTCTCTCCTATCAGTGTTCCCTCTTCTGGAGCCACCTCTCCTTTTAGGGTTATATTTGGTGATCCTCAAGGTGCTTCTACAGGTACTCCTCACTCCTCTGGGTCCATTCCAAGTTTGTCATCTCCCTCTTTCAATCTGGGGGAAAGTTCTACATAAGAGCCAGAATCAATAGTTGGTATAGTTTCACTTGTTACTCCAATTGAGACCACTATCACCACTAGCAGTGTAGAAGATGCCATAATAACACTAGCTGAGGGAACCATTGCCATGACAGGTAATTCTTCTCTCCCACCTTAGATGTTAGCATTCACACCTAAAAGAAAGAAGTTAGCCATCTCTCCAAATGACTTTGACTTTAGCAGAATAGTGTTGGTGATAGCTAAGGCTCCTAAGAGGCCAAGGATCCTCTCGAAATTGGTCGAGGAAAAAGGACTAAAATTTCTAGAAATTGCTAAGCCTCTACAGGATGCAACCCTTGAGGGTTTCAAAATGAGTAGCTATTCCATCTCTCATGTTGAACTTGGCAAAGTTACTCACGAAGGTGCGAAAAGTGACCTTTAGTCTGCTATAGACATCATGGTCCAAAAGTTTGACCAAGAAAAATAAATGAAAGATTATTACAAGGCTAAGATAGAGCAGCTGACGACAGTAATAAGGAGGTTCACTCTTCCCCTGAAGCGGCAACTCCAGAGGCCTTCTCTGTAGATGATCCTGTCATTCAAAAGATAGAGAAAACTTACTTGAAGGGTAAAGTCTTGGAGGATTATATTGAAAAATGCATACTCAGGGAGTTTCCTTGTTTGCAAAGGTTGCAGAAAAAATAGACAAGATGAGGAAGGTGAGGGTAGAATTAGATGACATGGTATCCCTTATCTCTTAAGAGATTGATAGTTTAGAAAAAGATCTTAGTAAATGGAGAGAGATGAAGGATTTGATGAAGAGCACCTTGATATCTATCGGTGTCATCTCTAGCAAAGACTCTTACATTGAGATCAAGGAGTCACTGATCTTTAGGATCTAGGTACTCAAGGATTTAATTGAGGATCTCAAAGCTTCCAGAGATGCTAGCGAGAAGAGCGACATGGGCCTGCTTAATAAATTGGAAGAATTGCCCTGTAACCTAACTTCGAGGGATAATCAATTTCTCTCCATAGAAGAAATGATTCAGAGTTTCAAAGGAATGATTTAAAGAGATTTAGAAGAAAAGGCCTTCTCAATGACCTCAGTGGACAATATCCTGGATACTCAGTTGACTTTGGATAATCTAAAATCCAAGTTAATTGGTCATGCTAAGGCCATCACAACATTGAAGGATGCCTTAATCAGAGCCACAGTCATCTCCAAGAACACAGTTGTGCCAAACAACATCAGAATTTAGGCATCCATTACTATGTATGATGATCATCTAAAGAAATTTGGTAGCAAGAACTGAAATTCTTTCTCCCTTCTCTCTTCTTCTTTCCTTATGCACTTTTGTTTTGTGAAAAGTGCATGCAATTTTGTAATATGTAATTACATGTAAAAAATTTGAAAAAATATCTCAAAGTCAAAGATGAGTCATCTTTGACTAGATATTTTTGTATTTTATTATTTTTTGAATTTTGAGAGTTTCTCCCTATATATAGTGGAGACCTCTTTTATAAATTATCTGAGATATTAGAGAGCAAAAACTTTGTCGAAATTGAAACACTTTTTTGAGACTTAGTGCTCAAACTTGTAAATCATATTTTGTTAAACGAATGAGAAGCAAGTTTATTTCAGACTTTGTGTTGAGATTATCTGTGTTATTTAGGAAACAGTTCTTATGTCCTTTTTCTTGGTAATATCTTGTTTATCTGATTTAATAAGCAAAGTGGATGTGTCAATATTATCTGAGAGCATTTCTACTAGGTAGAGGATAGACTTTGAGCTATTTTTATCTTTGTAATTCAGTTATCTTTTGTAGTTTCAGGTGAAGACTTTGTGCTTTGTTTCATTCTATAGTTACGTTTGTTCTAAATCGGTGAAGGAGGCTACGGAAGACTTTGCGCTTACGTGAGTGTTCTTGTGGACTTTGTTACTTCAGGTGATTTTCTGCTTCCCATTTGATGCCATTCTTGAAAGAAGAGGAATGGTATTAGCTAAGGACTAGGATTTCTCTCTTTTGTTCTTTATACATTACCTCTAAAAAAAGAGAGGTAGATGTTGTTATACCAACCCATGTGTTATTTTCTGCTTAATTATATATATATATATATATATATATATATATATATATATATATATATATATATATATATATATATATATATCTGGCACATAAATATTCATAGGGAACCTCCCCTTAACGAGAGGAGAGATTTACCTCATCCAGATCTGGTAAACCCACACTTCTCGTGGCATAAATCTCCCTATGATGTGGTTGATATACCCATTTTGTCCTCAGTTAGTTGATGACAAAATATTCACCCAACAGGATGGTCACAAGCGCATATTGGATCACTTTGAAGTGTTTGGATCACCAACTCTGGCCTATATTCATAATAAAAAATGCAAGGCAATGGACCCTCAGAATTAGTCTTATATATTTGTGGGGCATGTAGAGGGTATAAATGGATATAGGCTTATACATTCTAAAACTCATGAGTTGTTTATATAAAAGAGTGTCAAGTTTCATGAGGGCCCACTTAAAATCTCATTATTGGTACTTCAAACTCTTTAAAAGTCTCACTAGACATTGATTCCACCTTAGATAGTGACTTGGATCCACCTCAAAATACTCTTGATGATGAAGATGATTATTTTTCTTATTCAAATTCAAGTGATGAGAACAGTGATGAGGATTTTCCTCCTCCATCTCACACTCACACTTTAGATGATGATGAATCACCTTTTGATTCTCTGATCTCATACAATTTTGATCCCACTTGGGCCAAAAAAACACTTCAAAGTGCTGGGAAATGGGTTAAAAATCCATCAGATACAAGGTAAACATGTTCAAAATTTCAATGGACTTCACATTCCTACTTGGCCATTGCCTCAGATCCACAAACCTTTCATGAGGCATTTGGCATTCCAAAATGGGATTCTACTATACAGGAGGAGCATAGTTCCCTAATTAGGAATAAAACATGGGACTTGGTACCTCTTTTTAAATGAAGAAAATTGGTCCATTAAAAATAGGTTTATTAGACTAAGTATGGTGCATATGTGTTTTTTGATAAGTACAAAGTTCATCTAGTTATAATTGGGTTTTCTCAGGTGCCTAGCATAGACTACACTGAGACATTTACTCCTGTAGCTATGATGACATCTATTAGACTCACTCTAGCCATCGTAGCTACACATCAATGGGATGTTCACCAAATGGACATCAAGAGTGATTTTACACATGGTGACCTCAAAGAAGAGATCTACATGGGGTAAACACAAGGATTTGTGGAAGATTCTTCCTTGGTCTACAAACTTAGGAAATCTATCTATAGACTCAAATAGGCCCCTCATACATGGTATCCCAAGATGGATTCATTTCTCCTCATAGTCAGGTTCACTAGATGATACTCAAATTTGAATGTCTACATCTTACATTAGGATGATTCTCTATTGATCCTAGTTCTTTATGTGGATGACTTGCTGGTTACAGGGATCTCACAATCATCCATATCAATAGTAAGAATTATACTTTTAGATAGATTTTCAATGATAGACATGGGATTATTGCATTACTTTTTGAAGATTGAAATCATTCAATAAAATTTTGGGATAAATTTATCACAATCCAATTATTCTCTTGATTTACTTATGAGGTTTAACATGGTTTATTGTAAGCCCACTCCTACTCCTTTCTTATCTAGTGTGAAGCTTGAGGCTAATTGTCCTACACCATTAGTTGATGAAACTCCATATTGGTAACTTGAGGGTAGTATTATCTATCTACACACACTATACTTGACATATCCTATGCATTTGGCATGGTCTCCTAATTTATGTAGGTGCCACATGAATTGCATTGGAAAGTAGCTAAGTAGATTTGCATTACATTCAGGGTTCATACAACTATGGGATACACTATAGATCAATAATAAAGGCTCATTTGATTAGATACATAGATTTAGATTGGGTTGGAGATATTCAAAGTTTAAATTCCACTCCATGCTATAGTTTCTCACTTGGTTTAGGTCCAATAAGTTGGTCAAGCAAGATGCAATATGCAAATTCTTTATCATCTACAGAGATAGAATACAGAGGGGATATCAATGCCACCACTAAGGTAATATAGATTTAAGGGATTCTCACTGAGTTTGGTATCTATTTTCATAATCCAATAATATCTACTATGACAATCAAATCACTATCCAAATTTACAAGAATCTAGTTCTCCATCAAATGACCAAGCACATAGATATTCACATACATTTCATTAGGGAGCTTATAAATGGGTAAGTCATTGATATTCAATATTATCCAACATTGGATTATATTTCAAATAATCTTACCAAGCCCTTGACAGAGAGTAAATTTGTTCAATTGTGAGTTCTCATTGGGATTAGGGTTGTTCCACCTTATTCTTCCTCCTATGGAGGTTCTTCACTATGTACTTCGATACCTCATTAGGATTTCAATGTCAAGCTCAATTATCATCTCACCTAAACTATGCTTATGGGGGAGTGTTAGTGTAGTGGTTTTTCCCATTGGGTTTTGCCTACACAGTATTATGGCCATTCTATGTCAATTAAACTTCCTTAGGTTAGTTATAAAAGGGTCACATAGGCTAATTATATTTTTAATGTAATTATCTAATTAAGAAAATTAGAGGCTTCCTCATGTTTCCCTAATTTTCTCTATATGTACCCCACATTTTATTTTTGGAAGGTAAGACAGGTTAATGTGATTTTATACAAGCAGGCATATTTTTTAATATTATTGTGTGTAGACAAGTTTCTTCCTCTTTTGAAATTTTATCTATGATTTCATTGCTACATACATAGTTTGCTCAATGTTCTATGTAAGGATCCAAAATCATAGCCCATAGGACAAATATAAGGTTTTATAACTTGTGCACATAGGAACAGACCCAAGATATCCAAACATAGGTACACCTAAAAGTTTAGGATAGTCCTACACAAAGGACACTATTTCCAATATCAGGGTGTTACCACCACTTTACCAATAATGACACTAATATCTAATTATGAAGCTACTATCCAAGAGGGGTTATGACATATGGATCCAATTTATGACACTCATACTAGCTTCCATCTCAATTTTGATCACTTAGATCATATGTATCAAGTGTTTTCAAACTAAATCTTTATTTGCACTATTTATTATTATTTTTATAAAATTCAAATCTAGTGAATTTTGTAACAAATCAATTGTTTTATTTATTACATATTGTTTCTCTGATTTAGGCTACTCAAAGTTTTAATCAAACATGGGATTTACATTCACTAAATCCTAAAAGGTTAAAACAATCACACTTTGTATTTTTATATGAAAATATAATTATGTAAGGCATTAAATTTATCAAACCATGTATCAATACATGAATTAATCAATGTCTATGTTTTAATTTTTAAAATATGATCTCTAAATTTTGAAATCAAAAAGAGAGCAAGGAACACACATGTAGGGAGATGAAATAATGTTTCCTTAGAATTTGTAAAACATGATACTTCCTTATTAAAGCATTAGATAAAATATTACCCCTCATTGAATTAATTGGAAATATGGTTCCTCCTATTGAACTATTAGCAAATTGAGAGTGATAAAGTCCCAATTTTTAATAAATAACTGATGCCTTGAGTTGGAAAAAATCCATTCTCCAACTCTCATGAATGGGGAGAAGTGCCCTATATAATAACCAAAAATAAGATGGATCCACAATCAATTTACTAAAAGTGATGGCAATGCTATTGAGTGTCGCTAGAATCAAATGTACATTACCCATAACAAAAGGTAGATCTACGTATTGAGTTATGTAGAAGTGATTTTAATCTATTGAGTGTCTCTAAACTAGAATACACATTACCTATAATAGAATGAATCACACTGTTGCAAATAAATCTCTGTTATATTTTCATGATGAAAATAAAATGAATAATATTCATGCCCCCACCATGGCCATAGTGTTAATAAATTTGGAGTGAAATAATAATCATTTGTCATTGAATATATAAATTCTATTATAATGCATATACACATGAACTAATAGAATGCCTTTCAAATTTGAAAAATGAATATATGTGCATGAAACAATATCATGCATTTTAAATTTTAAATATTTATTATATATGTGCATGAACTAACATCTTGCCCCCTGATCTATGCCAAATGATAAAGAATGCTATGCATTTGTATGCTTAACTATAATTGTATGTGAATCATATAATTCTTATTCTTGTAATTTTTTTACATATGCCCATTCATATGCATCTAAATGTGTATAAATATGTACTCAGGTATTTATAAATTGAGTGCATTTGCATGTCATATTCCAACATAATTTGTATCAATGTGCTAATATTTGTCATGTATTTTTTACTTTGTATATTGAAACATGTATTCATCATAAACTCTAATTTTTTTGTTCATGAAGGCTTAAATATCTAAAAAAAGTCCACTATAATTCCCTCATTTTGAGATGAGGGATGTAGCCTACAAGTCACTCATCTCAAAAGAATACTAAATTATATCATGTGACAATATATAATCATGTATAAATATGTCAACATGTGGAGAGTATGTTAACATAGTTTAGTATATGTGATCAAGGCATGTGTGAAACATATGTAATGTGAGGCATACAAGTGTCATGTCTAGATAGATATAACAATGAGACACATAGTAAAGTAACAATCTTTGAAAAAGATTATGCAATAAAATTATGATATAGATCATGGTACCACTAGTCGATCATAAAATGATCAATGAGCACACCACACAATGTCACATAATATTACACATAAGGCCAAATGCCACATATAAGGGACATGTCCATGTTGAAACAAAAAATTATAAGGTAAATACACAAAGGACATAAAAATGTTACAAACAAGAGGCATACATATCTCACACACAAGGTTGAATGGTTACACAAAATAAGAAAATTTTAGGCTTCATGCAAGAGAGTAATATTATCGAAGGTGCATATAACAAGTGAAAACTAATCTACATCATTCATATGCATAATTATCACATCATAGCAAAGTAAGATATTAATGTATCACAATTTACGATATGAGTAATTGGCAATACACTTGTAATAAATTTATCTCAACATGGTAGAGAGGTCATAAATAGATACAACTTAAGATAATATAATCTATAGAATAAAAGGCCCCAAATATAGGCATGGCTATTGGGTAGAATAGAGTATAGCATCTATGAATCCATGTATAATATGCATGTCTTTCATCACACTCATTTACCTTGTGAAATTCACGTGTGTATGAAAATAATATGTTATCTACCAAAATATTTGATAAATAAGATTTTTAAAGAAGTAAACTAGCAACTCTTGTCATGCTTAAGTATCGAATTTTTATTTTTTAGGATATTTTGAATGTTTTGGTAGTTTTTAGATATTTGAATGTTTATTTTTTTATTTTTGAAATATTTGAATGTTTTTATATTTTTTAAATATTTGATTTTTTGGTATTTTTTAAATATTTTATGAAATATGTGTAAAGGTGCTAGTTAATTATCCATAAATGGGATAGTCATGGGAAGGCCATGTGTTTATCAACCACCACTCATGTTCATGATTACTTTATTCATGTGTTATATCATAATTAATTTGAATATCTTTTTTGTCATAATTATATCAATTTTTGATATTATCAAAATTATTATAATTATCTTATTGAAATTTTATTTCTCTTGAGCATATCCATCATTTATAAGATCTTGCATCTCATTCATAATTGGATAAGAATCAATTGTCATTTCTTGAATACTGGGAAGATAAATGGTTTCTCATTTGAGTTGTTGACTTGGAAATGTAATCATAATTGTTTTAATATAGGTCTTATCATGTTCCTCTATGCATGATGTAGATATAGTGTTTGAATCATTATAAAATACATTAATACCATTAGTATTTTTAGGAACATATTTCTTGTGAATTTATTTCATGAGAATACCCTTTATTAAAGATGTTTTCTTGCTTATCTTTAGTTTGTTTTCGTAGCTTATCTTTTAGTAAATTTTCCTTTTCAAATTGTTCCTTTTGTTTATTTAACTATTCCCTTTGTAATTTTTCTTTAAGTAACCTTTCTTGTTCATATATTTCCTTCTGAAGCCTTTCATTTTATAATTTTTCCTTTTATAACCTTTATTTTTTAATTATTCTTTTTGTTTAGCTTACACTTGTTATTTATAAGGTGAAACATTAATTTAGGAGATGGTGGTTTGATATATACATCTAGTAGAGGGTCACCACTATAAATTATATTTTGTATTTTGTTCTTCAAATCCCAATAATTATCTTTATGATATCAATGCATTCTATGATAAGAATAATATTATTTTATTTTCCTTATAGGATGTGTAGGAGGTAAAATAATCAAATTATTTTGAAGAATATCTCTTAAATTTTCTCTTTGTTTCTTATGGAATCTCTTCAAGACATTAGTTATAGATGTATGTTACTTTTGAACTCATAATTGAGAAGATATATTTGGAGGAATAATTTTCTTGAATGTAGAGGTAGAAATATAATTGATGCTAGCATGCTCATAATTTTTGATAAATACAAAATTTTCCCTAAGTAATGTAATATTTAATTTATTATTCTTTTGTAATGCCTCTATGGAATCCCTTATGATAAAAATTTGATTTATAATTTATTCAAAAACACAAAGCTTAGGAACTTTTGATTGAATGTGTAGACAAGAACCCTTAAGAGGATATGTGAGAGATGGAGGGGGTTGAGGAAGGACATGTTAGTTACCTTTATTTTAACTATATGGTGGGTCACTTGAGATTATATGGACATAAAATATGTATCATTATTGATTTCAACTATGATTTTATTCTACATTAATGTCCCCAATTTAGTGCATTATAATTAAATATATTGAATATCGATGGCTGAAACCATGCAATTAAAATAGTCACTAATTGAATTAGAAAGTATACACCATGAATATGTAATAAATCCATTATTTGATTTTGAAACTTTGAATTTTTAAATGGCATAAGAGGTGTAACTAGGTAGGGTGGGTGTGATTTTTAGGCTCTCAAATATATTGATCCATGTCATAAATTGTGAATAAATCCCAAAGGGGAACTAACTAAAGAGGATTACAACATCTCATAGTTTTACTATTATGTATTTGAGGTATTTTGAGATTAACTTCTTACAGCCAACTACTTACCAAAGCTCTACAAAACCAAACAACTGAACAATTATTATGGATAAAAAGTAAAAATTGTATGTGTTTATGATATACTTTTTAGGTACATTAAAGCCACTATTTATATATAGTGTTGTCTAATGGCTTGAGTATTAGATTAGTACTACTCACACCACAACTCAGGTAAAATTGATGACCATTTGACATAGAAAAACAAATCCTATGAGTTTTACAATTGCCAAAACATAGTTATAGAAAGTTATAAAAAAAATTTAAAACCAAGATAAGAAAATATTTTTTTTGCATGGAATGCAATAATTCAACCTGAAACCCCTAGGTCAAATAGAAACACTAGATAAACACTCAATATAATCCTATAATGGATTAATATATTTATCTTTATTTAGGGGAATCATGAATTCAATTAAAACCTTAGTACACAAATTATAAAGGCAAGTTTACAGAAATGATATGCTTCATCAATAGACATAAAAATTGAAAGATTGTTCATATTGTAATATATGACATTTAAACTTAAAATTGAATGTGAAGTGGAATTAATTAAAATTGATTAACAAGTGAGATATACTAAATATACTACGTACAACCAATAAGAAGATACTTAACTTTTATATTTTCTGGTTGACTATAGTAGGTATCTAATAGTATAAAATAAGATGAAATTGATCTATGATATATTAGCTATGGGAATAAATTATGTAGATATATTTGGGCAAGTCTGTAATCCTAGAATAGATACGTAGATTTGGTCTTGTTTATTCATCACATATTTATCTACTGTGAAAGTGATGAGACTATGATTTCCTTAACACACACACACCTATGTCTACTAAGGAGGTTTAGATTTTCATATTATATCAATGTTGCAAAAAAAATATTTCTTTTCCTTCTCCTTCCCTTAGAAACCCTAGGTGTACAAGTATGAGATATAGAAACCTAAAAAAATGGAAGTGCAATGGGATAAATTGTCCCTAATCACCCATGTTGATGATTGATTGTTGCCTATGTATCTAGATATTCTGATGAGAGATTCAATCCACACATAGTTATTCCACCTAGTATGATTGTGTAATTGTGTTTCTTCACTATATGCATGTAGATAATGATTGATCTTGATGCTTGAAAATGTTATCTCTTGACTTGATTTGGAATTATTTAAACTTGACTTGAGACTACTCATAGTCATTGATACTAAATTTGGGAAGAATATGGTAGATTTTATAAATGTGTAGTAGGTTAATAGATAAATTCCAAATAGATATCAAGTCTTTTTGAAATGAGATATTGATTTATTTATATAGCGATCCTCTTGAATAATTTTCTTTAGCTGACTTGTTAAATGTGAAAAATGACCCTTTAAATTTTTGAATTTAGCCATTAAATGGCATGGATACAAGGTCATAATAGGTAGACAAGTACACAACAATAGACATGTTTGTATAATGGGGACTTATCCTAGACAAGGATAACTACCATGAGGTTGGGAGTAGTCAGGGAGTGATATAAAGTAGTTTGATCAATGAATTTGGAGAATTTATGTAGTAGTGATAATAAATGGTAAATAAGAGTCATATATTCTAGTGTGAATTAATTAATTCAAGATATCCCAAGAAATAACATTGACAAGTATCGTGACCATATTTGGATATGTACACTTACCTTCACCATACATGACTTTTGTACACATATATGCCTCTTATTCTCCATTCTCTCACATCCACAATATTAATATGAGTTTGATCATCTTGTTTTATTATCAATCACCTACATGACCTCTTAATATGTGACAAATAAGCTAAATATCTTACTCATCCATATCCAAATCATCAAATACACACTCTTGTTTCCTGAACACTAACATTAGGCTCAAACATTTTTTCCAAGTAAAGATGTATTAGTGAAAGGTAGGAATAACTAGAAAAGATGTTAGAAAGAAAAAGAGGAGAATGATAATAAACACCTAAAAAAAGGTGTAAATAAAAGGCTACAATGAGAAAATATATGAGAAGTTAAAACTAGTTATCTCATAGCTCAAATACACCATGTATGTGGTTTTGACCATGTGTAATAGCAAATAAAAAGATTAATATGCTTAGTCATTTATAACAAAAACATTTAGTAACCTTAAAGAATGAAATTATGGATAATAAATATTTGGTTTGAGTGATATAAAATAAAAATATTAATATTCTCAATCATTTCTTATGGAATTGTGGATATTATATCTTTGGTTTGAGTGACATTTATTTATTATATTAGTATTTCAAATATTTCATTAGTGTATTTTTTAGGTAAATTTTCATATCCAAGATAAGTTAATATTTCATTCCATTTTACTATTCAATATATTTATAGATTCCTTTATATTACTCAATAATGCTTTATTGTTTCTAACATTGAATATTAAGGGTTTGTCATTCACAATATTTTCAAAATTTGAGGAATCCAATGTGGAAGTGGATACCAAGATATCATCTAAATTAATATATTATAATTATTTAAGTGTGTGTGTGTGTAATCTAAATTAATATGAATATGAATATATATTATATTCAGTTAAGAATATATATGTGCATGCATGTTTTTTCACTAAGGGATAATGTTCTCTCTCTTTATAGTCTCTCTATATATAACATTATCTTAGTGAAAAACACACTCATATTATATTTGATTTTAAATATGAGAGTACATATTATTGTCCATTAGTAAATAACAATGAATATGGATATATATGGCTTTTCCATTATTAAATAATAGTGAATATGGATATCTATGGATAAGTTAATTATCAAAATTAATATATATCTAATAGTAATTGTAGTCATTATCATTTTACCTTACTCCTCCCTATGACTGTATGTTTTCTTGTCATGTTTACTACTAGACACTAAGAGACCGTATTGATCATAAATAATTATTCAAAGATTTGAGTGACCTTTTTACACCCTATTGGACTTTCCTTCATCCTAATAGAATTTCATGTACCACATCGTACCTTACCTTAATTCATTGAGATGTTTTAAGTAGTGTTGTAGTTTTGGCTAGCCATTTACCTACAAATTTCCCAAAATAGACTTGTTTTAGTCTAGGTTATCATAAAATGACTATAAACAAATACTTTTTGGTGAGTTTGACCCTTGGTAGTGCTATATAAATTGTAAATCTACCTCATAACCCCATCTATTTTTATTTATCCTCCCTTTTGATATAAATTCAAACTTTCACTTGTTATTTTGATATGATTCACCATTTCATTCCATAGTTACTCATACCTTCATTATTTCTTGCTCTCATGCTATATTAGTTGGAATTTTACCTAATTTACACACTTGAATTGAATCGCACACCTCTTGATTTATTTTTCCTCACTCTCTCTCCCTATTAGATTATTAGCATTAGATTAGACATAGATCTTCATTCAGTTTAGTCTTCCTCTAATCATGAGCAAAATTTGAATCTTTGTTGGTAGTTTCATGCATTTTTATTGAGCATGATATGAGGGTGACTTGATTGTAAGGTGAAATATTTATTTTGTCCTAGTGTAGTGTTATTACTAGGTTAGACATTATATGTTATGATTAGATTCATTTTAGACAAGCATTTAACATAGATTCTAAAAATATTATGCATTTCCCTTTGAAAACATCTTTCATTTGAAATCATCTTGTATCTCTTTGAATCATTATTTTTCCTTGAGATTTTTAATTTGGTTAGATATTTTTTCATCGATTTTTAAATTGTATTACTTTCTTCCTTCACTTACTTTCATTTCTATGGTTAGACCATTAGAGATACCTAATTTTGTGTTAATTTTGATCATGTGAACCTAACCTAGTTTCATAAGTCCATATTTGGCCTAGTACATGTCAAAAAACTAAATAGCTACCTTAAACCTTTAGTGTCTTTCTATATCCTTCATCCCAATAGGTGTTTATTTCTTACCCCTTTACCAAATTCTAGTAACTCATTTAGATTATTATAGATACATTTAGGAATGCCTGGTAGGACATTTTAATTTTCATTCTATCTCTATTATGTACTTATTTTTTGATTCAAAGATCTCCTAGCCTAGTTACCACTATTAATCATATGTTTTTCCCCAATCAAGGAAATTTGGAACATCAATCTAGTCACCCTTAGTTCCCTCTCTAGTTGATGTATCTTTATTTGATTTTTCATCCTCCTACTCATTATTTCTCTAACATTTTACCTCTATTGTTTATTTCTTAGTTGTTCTTATTTCACTACACCTATGGTTAATCTCCCACCTCTAGGACCCAATTCCCACCACATTTAATGTAAATCCACTAAGCTCACTCTTGAGTAAATTTAGACTATAATGGAATGGAAGAAAGCTTCTAGGATTCAAGATATAACCATATCCCAAACAAGTGACCATGACCCTCTATTTTTATATAAGGAATGAAATTAACCAATGCACAACTGAGAGGCTCACTCCCCTGTTAGCAACATGATATTTACATGTCCAAAGATGCCTCATTTCTACTTTAAACTATTACATATTCACCTATAAGGGGTTAAGATGACTCCCTTGCATGATTTTGGCCTAATGAGCTACATATGATCATCAATGATTAACGTAGATGGATTCATATGAATACCAGTAATCATTCTTCCCATATGAGTAGGTGGCATGTTGCCTTTGGAGATAAAGCCAACATCCATTCCTATTTGAGTGCCACAACTAATTACCTTTTGATTTCCCCACCCCCTTCCTAATGGGAGAATTTACAAAAGGAATCCCCCATAGTCCTCATTTAAGGATGTAGGCACATAAATCCTATTCATCATCCACATCATCTAGAGCATTCCCATACTCCTAACCATTCTTTTAGGGTCTTAAAAAATCATGTTGATTTTGACTACAATCTATGGGCTAGGGATCAATGGGATGCCTATCATGAGCATCAATGACCTTGGGTGGACCCTCTTATTTTTTTTTCAAATAAAACCTTGTGTATTTAGGTCATCATACCCATCCCCTAGTCAAGTGACATCACCTTATCATCTCCATGAAAAATAATTCCCTTCTCGTGGTTATTTTCTATTCTATTTAAGAGGGTCCCCATCATATGCATAACACACATCAATATACACATTAAAATCACCTAAAATATTCCAAAGGTCATGATGACCCATACCTATGTAGGAAAAATCATGTTCCCAATGAGCATCTTTAGAGTGCTTGTTGCCAACCAACCATCAATTGTGCCTATAAGGATCTCCATATGAATCCTCTAACCCCTTGGGTGTGTGTCATTTACCTTGCCACTCTAATATATGAAATTAGTAAGTTTAATATAATAATGGATGTTAGTCCCATAGATCATATCACAACATTCATGATGTAGTGTATGGATTGGTAACATTACGAATACATGATGTTGAAGTTCTTTGCTTACACACTATGAACTAAGGATTTGGTATGGTTCAAGAATTTGTTAACATATTATTTTTCTATGTTCCTAACATTATTGGATGATTTAATCTAGTACTTTGATATCTCTAGACCATTAAACCTTGACATCTAATTTCTCACTTTTATTGTCTAGGATAAGGTTGAGTCAAACTTTACCTTTGTACATATATGGCATTTAATCATCCACATGTGCAAGATGGGTTTAAAAAATGATTAGATTTATGATATTTTCACTTAAACATTGAGATAAGAGGTTCACCTTGAGGTCCTTAAGTGTGAACCAACATATTATGAGGAAGTTTTTAACAAGTGTCTAAAGATTGATCTCTTTGATTTTGGTGAGAGCATTAGGATCATACCTACCTAAAATTTTCTCCCTTTTAGTGATTTTAACCATAATGCAATTAAATATGGAATCACTAATTCTCAATCAAAGAAGAAGGACAAAAAATATGGACATGAGATCAACATTAAGAGTAAGAGGTCAATTAAAAATAAGGACTATGAAAATAGCACAAGAGGGCAATGAGTGTCATATCCTTATGATCCTACCAAGTTCTACATGTTTCATCAAATAAAGGACCATTCATATAAGGAATGTGTTTCTTAGAGATCTAGTGCTAAGACCTCATCCACTCCCTAGAGTTATCCACTTTCCAAGAATAGTTATGAGTTGGATGTGTTGATAGAGCCTCTTCCTAGCCACAAAAAGGAAAAATAAAAAGAAGACATCAAAGGATAAATCACATCAATCTAATTCTCACTCTTCTACCTATTTTGATTCATCTTCGTCCAATGACCAAAAAAGGAAGGCTAATCACAATATTATCAAGGTCATTATTATTATTTAAAGAGAATATACCAATTACAAGTTCTTTGTCAACATGTGATCATGTCAATAAACTAACCCCATTAGAGATACTAGTAGAGTAGGTCTCATGGGCCCTCTTATGATGGTAGGGAATTATAAATTTAATTTAAAATTTAAAAATAATATATCTCTCCAAAATCAACAACACACTTACTATGCCATATGGGAGCTATAGTATGTCTCTATTAGGATCTCCATTTTGGACCTTCTCTACCTTTACCCTAAGTAAAATGGCCTCATCTTTGATGATCTTGATCTATTATTTAGGTGCCACTACAGGATGATGTTGAGGTGTTGTTAAAATCAAACATCCCCAATCACCCTCACTTACATAACTTATCCTTTAACCCTACCTCCTTTCTAGACCCTTTTATTATGGAATATAGGGCTAGATTCCCACTCTACATTGATACTTTGGTTAATAATTTTTAGATCAAGAGATACATCATAAATGATGGTTTCATGTTGAACAACATGATTTTTTCAATAATTCAACAAGATAATTATTATCCATAATAATCTTTATGAATCTCACCACAACTATGTTAGTTTCAATAATGACACAATCACGTTGTGTGTAATGTGAATATTTAGGTCATGTTTAGACCCAAGATAGTTATGATCAAGATTTTTGTGTTAGACATATATATTTGATATAATATAATCCTTGGTCATCCATAGACTACTTCAATGTAAGCTATTACATTGGTAATGTTTCATTTTGTCAATTTTTACTTGAAGGTGAGGTTCATACATTGGGGGCTGACCTAGATCCCTAGGCATGGATATATGCTAAGACAAATCCCTATGACGAGTATTTGGTCATATCCTTATGGGGACCTAATATTTAACCCAATGTGGTCATTGATTAATATTTATTTCTCAAGGATGGATAGTTTGATCTTGTTGAGTAACAATCGGTGTTCACTCCTCTTCACTCATTGCATACCATTCATTTCCCCCTTCTTATTTAAGGCACCAAAGTGGATATTTGATATTAAGATAAATTTTTTGAGACATCTCCATGAAAATAAATCTTATTCCCTCATTATGAATTCCATGTCATTACATCATAACTATTAATGTCTCCATTATAGAGACCTTTAGAGTTGTTGATTTGGATCTTAAGTGCCATTTCATCCACATCATGGCATGTAACTTATTCAAGGATATCAAATATTAAAAAAAATTAATGATAATGTGTCATAAACACTCCCAACCTCTCACTCGTATGGGTTTATATATCTCACTCACTGATGATGACCCTTATTTTCCCTTTGGTCTCTTTCTAGGCCTGTTCAAGGACTTTTTAGCCTTCTAGAGAGTAGGTCATGGATTTATAGGCTAAGTTACATCCTGGGCCACCCATGGCTTAGAAATACTTAAGGATTTATATATTGACCTTTTTAGTGACTCTAGTATTAGGGTTCATCATTCCTTAGTTCAACATGAAAACTCTGCCCTATGGATTTTTCCCTATTTTAGACATAATGACAATCTCTATTATGATCCCTAAATAAAATTGGTACCCATTTTCATACCTTTTGGGTCTCCATTGCCATTTTGGAATTTCATTCCTCTTTAGATGCATCTAGGGATATAAGTAGATTATTTTGATTCTTTTAGTCATTAGTTTTACTTCTTTATCATATTTATTCCTCTAGTCAATCATTCTTTCTCTTTCATCATGGTATTTAAATGTGTTACAAGTTTATAGTTGTAGTTGTTGTAAGATTACTCTAGTATTCTCTAGCTAGTATTCATATTTCATAAGCCTCATACTACCCATTTTTTCCTTTCACTATGACTACCATTGGTCTCTTTCCTATTATTGTGGCTTTGTTGCATTCTTTGTGTCTCTCATTTAGCTTGATCATTTTAATTTGTGCCAAGATAATCCCCCTCTATCTATGTATTGTGTACTTGACCCCCATCATGATGCAACACTCTATGGTGATTCAAATTAATGGTGGCTATGACATAGACTATTAATTACCCATGTGGCCATGAAATCTTTGTAGATGGTTTCTCCCTTACTAATGAGATGAACAATGTTGTTGAGTATCATGTGATTATAAGAGCCCTAACTGATGCTCATGTGCTAGAAGCATGTTATGTGTAGTTGTTATCTTGTTCACTTTTAGTTGTGTTTCAGATCATCGAGGTCTAAAATGTCCTTAAAATTTATTTTATCTTCCTCTTTAAGGTGGTGTACATTTTTCTCTTATCTTTTGAGGACTTCTAGATATTCCACATACCTCATCAAATAACACCAAACAAGACACTCTAGTAAATGCCATCTTAGATTTTCTAGTTTGATGTCACATTTTATCACTTCTTATGTAATAGATATAACTTTAACTGGTGATGGACCTAAATTTAGATCATGAGGAACTCAACCTTTTACCTACTAAATCACAATGTATATATTTCATTTGACACTATATTTATTAGGTGAGTGCAGGTGATGTTATCTATTTTAATTGTTCTTATCTCTTTCTTACTTTTAGCTATGGTCTATAGGTATTATAAAACACTCCTTAATATATTGAGCATCGATTTATTATACCTCATGGGCATATGTAATCATGATAATTTTACCTTATTACTCCCTATGATTATACATCTTCTCATCATGATTGTTATTAGACATTAAGAGCTTGTATTTATCCTAAATAATAATTCAAATATATGTGTGACCTTCTTACACCCTACTAAGGCTTCCCAGACCATTTTTAATCTATCATAGGCAAATAAAACCTTGTAAGTAGTGTTTCAATCTAGGCTACTAGTTCTATAGAAGAACTAATGGCCTAGGCTACTTATTTACTCATTATTATGTGGTTGAGGATAAACATTTCCTAGAATAGATCCATTTTAATTTAGGTTGTTGTAAAATGGCTAGAAACATATACTTTTGGGTGAGTTTAACTCTTGACAACCCTATATAAGTTTTAAACCTGCCTCACAACCCCATTTCATTTATTTATAATCTAATTTATCCTCTCTCTTAAGATAAATTCATAACTTCACTTTCTATTTCAACTACAATCACCATTTTACTCCATAATTGCTCTTACCTTCATTATTTATTGTTCTCATATTACATCAGTTAGAATTATATCTTATTTATACACTTGGATTGAATCTCACACCTCTTTATTTATCCTACCACACTCTCTCTCCTATGTTGTTAACATCATCTTGGATAGTGTAATGAAATTACTTCAATAATAAAGTAAAATAGCTACCATAATATGATGGAAATATAGAATAATATATGAATAAAAGATAATCCACTTTGAGGGGGAAACCTCCACAAGCTTCAATAAGAGCAAAATTCATAATATGATGATAAACAACTACCCAATACCTCTTATATATAGTCTACCTAGGCCATGGTTACTCCATAGGCTGACCTAGTAACTAAATGAATGCATAGAGAAATGTGTTATAATTTTAAAAAGGATAAGTAAGCCACAAGTTGGCTATTCCTATCCTTATACATGTGATAGGTTAGGGGCATAGCATGCCCTTCCCCTTCAAATAAATGTTGTCCTCAATGTTGAATAAATATGGATGCTATTGAAAAACAAATTCACCCTCCTAAGTTGTGTCCTCACTACTAAGGTTATTACACTTGGTCAAATATTCCTTTATCTCTCTAGTTCTCAACCCCTTAGTATGTATTTATAGGATCTTCTCAAGTTCCAAAATGACTCATCTTTCTTCATTTAGTTCTGGTAGCTCTATCTAGGCCTAAATTTTCTATCTAATGACCTTATTCAAGTATGAAACATGAAATACTAGGTGTATGCAAGATGACTGAGGAAAATCCACCTTGTAATCCACACTTCTAATTTTAAGCAAAAATTGATTAGGGCCATAATACTTAGGATCTAGTTTATTATCCTTTTTTGGTTGCTTTAAGTACATTTTCCTATAAGGCTATAAATGTATAAAGACCTAGTCACCCATGTCAAAATGTCACTCACTATAGAGTTAATCAACTTGATGCTTCATATTATTTTGTGTCAAGGCCAAATTATCTCTTAAACCAACTAAAGCTTCTTGTTGATGTCGAACATTCTCTTCCACATCTTGAACCTTCATTTTCACCCTTAAGGAAGAAGTGATGAAAGGCGGATGGTAACCATATATTGCTAGAAATGAAGACATTTTAAAAGAGGTATGGAAAGATGTGTTATACCACCATTCTACAAGTGGTAGACTTTTAACCCAATGTTCTTAGTTATTTGATACAAAACAACAAAGATACCCCTCTAAACATTTGTTGACCACTTCTATTCATCCATTAGATTGGGGGTGGTAAAATGAGATATGAGCTAGTTGGGTATCCAAATAGGAAAATAGTCCATTCCAAATATTCCTAATGAAAATTGGATCATTATTGCTTATAATTATTTTTTGGGTTCCATGTAATTTTAGAATTGCCTATAAAAAATAAATGCTACTCTACTTGTTGTAAATAGGTATGAGAGGGAATAAAAATGGGAAAATTTTATAAGCCTATCCATAATTACCAAGATAAAATTATTACCTTCATAATAAGGCAAACCTATGATGAAATCCATAGAAACCTCCTCCCACCTTTGACTAGGAGTTGTTAAAGGTTGTAACATACCTAGGTCATTAACTATCTCACCTTTGTTCTGCTGGCATATCAAGCATGCTTCCATAACATTTCACAAATATTTTATAGTAATTTGTTAGTCTTAGGAATACTTATAGGTTTTTGAGAGTTTTGGGCATTGGCCATTTCACCATAGCTTTGATCTTTGAGAATCAAATTTGACAACTTCATTGGTTACAATGTGACCTAGGTACTCTACCTCTTATAGTCCAAAAGCACATTTAGATGGATTAACATAGAATTGATTTGTTCCAAAACTATCAACACATATTTAACATGTTGTAAGTGTGCCTCTCATGTATTACTGTAAATCAATATGTCATCAAATAAAACTAGCAAAAACTTCCTTAAAAAAGGCCTAAAAATAATGTTCATAAAGATCTAAAAAGTAGATGGTGCATTTATAAGACCAAAGGGCATTACCAAAAACTCATAATGGCCCTCATGAATTCTAAAATTAGTTTTATGAACATCTTCATCCTTGATTCTAATTTGATGGTACCTCGAATGAAGATTTAATTTTTTGAAATAAATATCACCATGTAAATAATCAAGTAATCATCAATTACTGGAATAGGAAACTTATCTTTGATGGTGTACTTATTGAGTTTCCTATAATATAGGCACATCCTCCATGTGTCATCCTTATTATGCACCATGAACATTGGTGAGGAATATGCACTCAAGTTGTGCCCAATGATCCTTGCCTCTAGCATCTCGTGGACAATGTTTTCAATTTCACTCTTTTGCACATATATATTTATATGGTCTGATATTTTGTGGTTGATTCCTTGCAAGTAATTGAATGGCATGATCATGTCCTCTTTTTAGTGGTAGCCCTTTTGGCATGAACCCAAAAATAGATGGGTGGTCATCAAGAATATTTTATAGATTAGGATGTGTAGATGCCTTTGTGGTTTGAAATTATATGAAACATAATCAAGGTATAAATACTTCCCCCCCTTTTTTAGCATCTTTGTCATCTGATGTGAACTAACCAATTATGTAGATTTTTCTCATAATCCACGTAGTTCAATTTTCCTTCCTTCAAAATGAAATCACATGAATATTTCCAGGAAGTTCATCTCAATTGTACCCAAGGTTATGAGCCATTAGACTCCTAAAATAATTTTTACACCACCCATTGGAATAAAAAACATATGAGGATCTAGATTTTACTCTCCCATAACAAGCTTAATACTATGGCATTTCTCTCAATAATTGACTATGCCACCATTTATAATCATAACCTAAAATTATTGTATTGGGTAAATGAAATAATTTAATCTAATGGGTAACTTATGGTTGATGAAGTTATGTGTGTTCCTTGAGTCAATCAACATTGTCACCTTCTATTTATTAAGGAAACCCACCACCTTAAGTGTTTTGAGGAGTGCTAATACCTGAAAGTGAATGATAAGAGATTATAGGTTGGGAATCTTTAGGTACCTCCTCTGTTTATTCCTCAACATCATTAGAGGAATCATCATATTCATTAGATCCCTCAATGTATAATATATTATTCTTGGGACATCTATGTCCTTTGTCCACTTGATGTCACAACTGAACTATAATCCTTTTATATGCTTCTCTTAAATTTTTTGAGGGGTTAATCTAGTATGTAAAGGATATGATGGTTTCATTATGCTACAATCTCTGAAATGAGTGAATGGATATGAATTTTTCCTCAGCCTTGCATGTCATGATAATAGAATAAAAAATCTTAAGTGGATTCAACATGTGTACCTCATGTTGAATGTGGTCCTTGTGGTCACCCAAAAATAAGTAATTCAAGTTCTCAAAAATTACCTCTACAGATAAAGATAGGTTCTAAAAATGATGAATATGATCCTTGACTAAGCTAGTCTATCATAATATTTCTAGTTGGATGAAGTAATTATATGTCACACTATTACTATAGTGTTATTGTAGTTCCTTTGTAAAAAATGATGAGGTGACACTGAGAGTCATGTTTTTCTTCTGAGCACATAATATATGATACCAAATGAATTCTTCAATAACTAGATACAAAGATGTCATGGTTACTTTATGTCTATATGGGATCTGATAAAGATTTTTAAAAACTCCATTTAATTAATCCAATTGAGTGGATCCTTTCCATCAAATTTGTACATATCTACCTTTGGTAATAGGTTCTTCTATGATAAGGTACTTGGATTTAGATTAGGATAGTTGGGAGATCCACCCTATTGGGTTACATAATAGTGATAGATGGATTAATTTGCTGATTATTTTTTAAATCCATCATGATATTTGCCAAACTAGATTTTATATCTTTCATATTAGATTGTATGCCTCACATATCACTTTGGATGCCTTGCACATTATAGTCAAGCTATCTCACTTTGTGATCTATCTGAAAGGACCATGATATAAAGGATCCAATAACTCCCCCTTCTGACTCCATCTCTTCATTTTAAAGAGTTTAACCTATAGTTTTAGTACTTTTTCCTTAGCCCTTAGTTTATGAACCTACCATTAAAGGGATTGAGAATGTCAATCCTGATTGGTACTTTTGATCCAACTTTTACCAAGAATTTTTGTACTTATGTTAGCCTCAAATTAGAAAATACAAAGAACATACCCCATCTAAATTTTTATAATATTTACAAAAATGCAAATAACTCAAATAAATTCCTTAAATTGTGCATTATATAGTGAATTTATGAAAAAAATTAAAATTAAAATAACTGACACAAAACTAACCTCCAAATGCTAATTATTTTTGTTTGATGTCCTTGACTGATTCCACAAATTTAGTAAAACAATTTAAGTAAAATTCATACTAGAATGAAATATATAAGAAAATCTCTAAAATTAGGGGTTTGCCTGAAAAATTGCCTAAATTACACCTCTGATACCACTTGTAATGAATTACTTCAACAATAAAGTAAAATAATTGTAATATATCACAATATTATAGAAATATAGTAGAATATATGAATAAAAGACAAGCCACTTTGAGGGGGAACCTCCACAAGATTCAATAAGAGAATAATTCACAATATGATGATAAATAACTACCCACTACCTCCTATATATAATCTCCTTAGGCCATGGTTACTCCATAGGCCGAGCTAATAACCAAATGAATGCATATATAAATGTGATATAACATTAAAGAGGGATAAGTAAATCACAATTCAGTTATTCCTATCCCTATGTATGTGATAGGTTAGGGATGTAATAGATAGAGATATTATTGCAATGTAGTCTTCCTCTGATCAAGACCAAACTTGAACTCTTGGTTGGTAGTTTATAGCACTATTGTTGAACATGACTTGAGGCCACCTTGTCTATAATTTGAAATATATATATATATATATATATATATATATATATATATATATATATATATATATGTAGTTTTATTTCTAGGGTTAGATATTATTATTCAACCTTAAAAATTCATAGATTGGGGTTATCTAGTGTTAAAGAGGATAGAGATAGTCTACGATATAAGGTTTTTAAATTATCTCTATAGTAGGTGAAATAAATGCTAAACTTAGATATAACATATGATTAATTCATTAAATTGAGATAGGATAAAAATAGTAATTATAAATATGATAACTATATAAATAACTTATAAATAATGTACTTGGTTCTAATTTTAATATAATTTTGATTTTGGAACGGGCATGAAGTAAGCTGGATGAAGATTCTAAAATAATTTCTAAGTTTTAACTTGAGTACCTCTAGAGTCGTGAACACTAGCATCATCCTTGGATGGTTATGTCAATCATACTATCTAAACCTAAAATAGGTGTCATATATGTAATATCTAGTATAAAAGGATGTGATGACCTAGATTATTCTAAGTTTATCTTTGACTTTGTTCTAATGCATTCAGATCTGGGTCATAGATTGTCACTCCTCATGAAATTGTAAAACCCTAGTTCTTCATCTTCATAGTGACCTTAGGGAAAAATTAGTTAGTGGGAACATGGTATTTAGTTGACCCCAAATAACCCTATGTCAATGAGTGTTTTCTAAATAGACAATACTTTGAAGAGGGCCTTAGAATGATGTAGTTCTCCCCTATGTTTTGGCTTATGTGTGAATCATGCAATATGTGGAAAGAAAGTATAATAGTGACCTAGATTATAAAATATAAAATATAGATATTGGAATACTATTTTATTAATTCAAACATGTCTATGTGTTATCCCTATGATTTATTTGGAAATAGGAGAAAATAGGGAAGTTTTACTCTTTGTTCACTTGAGTGTTTGATTGAATGTTTTTTGTAAGTTGCTTGGTGAGTAGGTAGGAAGTTTATAGGTGAGGAATGAATGAGGTTATATCTTGTATTTATATCAATCCATTTGGAGGAGTAACATGAATTAAATAAATTAGTACAACCATTATAATATTTTTTATTTGCAAATTAGATGACTTTGGGGCACTAGACATTTATGTTAGAATATGACACCTATATCAATGTAGGCATTTGTTTGAAATGCTAGTGTCTAGGGAACAAAAAAGTAAGTATAGAGTCATAGCTTAGAGAGGTGGAATATAAGTAGGTTTTAAGTATTTTTAGAAAGATATAAGGTTTGGGTCATTAATATAAGATTGGTCAGATTAAGAGATAGGCCAAGGGGCACACGATAGAGTAGATGCGAGACTTCCAAAACTAGGAAAGTTATAGAAATGAGAGTAAAAACTAAAGTCTAAGTTTTACAAGTGTACAAGGCTCAATTTATATATAATCCATAGTTATTATCTACATCCCCCACTATTTAATCTAGTAATGAAATTACCAGTTTAAAGGAGAAGAAATGTGTACTTAGGTGTATATAACATACCTTACCTTTGCTTGAGTCCAACTTGAGTACTTTTATTGTGACTGACCTACAACCAATAACATGTCACATTACATAATTAGTGAATATAATATAAAATTGAAAGTATTAATAAGATTTAAATTGAAAGAGCAAGGTTTAGGAGTGTGCCTATGTATCGATGTAATTAGCTACCTATTGGCAAGTTGGTTTGAAAGATGTATCATTGTAAGGATATGAAACTAATATTAGGACAAATATATAAATATGTAAAGTGCATATATCTAAGGATATAGAGATATATTGAGATATTAAAAGGCACATGCCCTCAAACTTGGATAAAAGGTGAGTTTTTACTTAACAGTTGAGATTAACTCAATTGTATAACCTAACCATACATACAAGTTGGTGAGCATGAGCAAAAAAATTCAACTAATATTGTCAAATTGGTAAGGTTGGATCATAAATTAATGTTTAACCTAAAAAATTGGAAAGATTTAATGATTTAATCACCTTAACCATACCAAACGTAAACCAACTACTAGAGTAGATTGGATCAATGTAGTCTATATAAGTCCATCTTAGTGAGTGATGCCAGTCTTAAGAGTGTTTTAAAATTTGAAAATGATTTGGATTTTTTAATATTAGGTTCACAATTCATAACATATGCACCTTTATCATTCTTAAATCATGTATAATAATGGTACCGATGTATAGAATTCTACCACAACTACGAATCTAAATTATATAACTATGTGCTTTAGAAAATTTAGAAATTGTGTAAGTGTAGAGAACATGCTTCCAAAGAATGACCCCACATATATGGAGAAATATGAAAAATAAAATAAGTTCCAATACAAATGACATGCTTCTAAAACATTCTCCCACTTAATCTGGGTGTGGTGAAAATTGAATAAGTATGGATATCAAGTTTCTAAAACATGCCCCCAATGAATCCTAAAACTATGCCAAATGTGAAGAAGTTTAGAGAACATGTTTTCAAAGCATTCCCCCACTAATTATAAAAATTGTGCTGAATGTGAAGAACAAAGCTCTATGACATGCCCCCCTTGAGGTGAGGTAAGAATATAAACTAGTAGTCACCTCATCTCAAAAGGATAAGACAACTAAATAATCTATGAATGTAACCATGTAGCATATAGAAAAACATGTCAAGGTAAATCTAGCATTGAAGCGCATCGAATAATGTGATCACATGAAGGCCTAAGATGCATAATAAATATCATGGCAATGTATATATAGTAGTAGTATAAGCTCAATAAAAAAATCAAGCATACATATGAGAGTAATCAAAATCAAGTCAACATACAATGGTCTTAAGAGAATAAAAATAAGGGTCATGTTCAAATGCCATATAATTAAAGGGACATGACTTATTAAAATTTCCACATGAGCATGAATTCCATTTTCAAATGTACATACAACAAACAATGATATATGCAAATGTTAAATAAAGTAATCAAAAGAATAGGGGTCATAAATTAAAGAGCATATTCAAATGCTTGATTAAGAAAGACAATAACAAGGCAAGACACTTAAGGAAGTGCATAAATTAAAGCATAAACAACCAACATAAACATATCATAGTAGCCCATGGATAAAATGTGTTCACAAAAAATGTCAAGTGTATAACATATCAAGTACCTTGTATAAGATAGAATCATGGATAAAGGCATGTGTAAGTACATATATGAGCTCAAAAAATGATAATGTAAAGTTACTATAGAGTGATATAACTTGTGATTATCATGATCATATATGTGGATGCCCTCAATGTTTATTTGAGATGAGTAGAGGGAAGGCAAAACATCTAAAATAGGAATAGATCATGTTTATGTGTATGCCTATATCACACTCATGTAGAAGCATGCCACACATATGTATATAGGAGTAATTAATATGCCATCCATCAACATGGAATAAAAAAATAGATGCCAAAGATCCAATAGAGTATGTTTTATGGTGAAAATGTTTTTCTTGGTGGTATTTTTGAATATTAAAACTTTTATGTTCCCAAGTGAGATGTGTCAAGTGTAGGATCACCACTATAAACTATGCAGTGTATCCTCTTATTTAGGTCCAAACAATGGTTTTTGTGATTCCCTTTCATTATATGATATGCACAATAGTATTTGGATCTTTGTATAGGATGTACATGAGGTAATTTGATCACTTTATTTTTAATCATTTCTCTTAAAATTTCACTTGGTCTCTTAGTAGCCTTTTGGTCACTTTTGCAACCACTTATTTTAGATGTATTTTATTTTATCTTTTCATTTGGATATAAAACCTTATTTGGCACAATATTGGTAGGTGGGGATGAAAACACATGATTAACACTACCGTGTGTTGGAGTTTGGTCACATAAAATCTTATTTTCTAATAATGTGATCTTTGAACTAAAGCAATTATTTTTCTTTTGTAACTCTTATATTAAATTTATCATAAGGATGATTTGATATTTTAGGATTTAAAATTACAAACCCCAAGTATGTTAGTTTGAATATACATGGATACGCCATCTACCTTACCCCTTGAAGGAGTGATAGCTTGGACCTGGTTAGAGGGATGATAGATATCACCCTCCTTAGGGTTAGGAGAAAGAGGCTAAATATTATTTCCATAAGATTAGTAAATAGAGGTTTGCATTTTATATTGATTATGGTCATTCTCTAATTTGGTTTTTTTGAAGTGATTATATTTTGAACACCATGTATATTGGACTAATTTAATCAGGCATGGGATATAACAAGTAACAACCACTATAATGTATTAGAACATGAAATAATTAAGAGATGTATCCATATTTAACATGATTTTAGAAAAGATAAAATTCTAAATTTTAAATTTTAAACACTTTATTTTTGGGATTAGTGAAAAATATAATGTGTTTTAGAAAAATATAGAGAAAACCCTAAAGTAGATAGGGGTTTTAAGCTCATAGCTTCCAAGGGTTCACCAAATGTTTAACCCTAATTTTTTTTATATTAGGGTTATATAGGGTTAAATGGGATATAGATAGTCTAGGGTAAGAGGATGATAAATTATCTCTATAGAAAGTTAATTAGATTCTAAAATTAGATATAACATATGTTGAATTCATTAAACTGAGATAGGATAAAAATATTAAGTACAACAATGCTAAATATGAAAATAAAAAAGAAACAATGTACTTAATCGGTTCTGATTCTAAAAAAATTCTAGATGTAGAATAGATAGGAATCAAACTAGAATAAGATTCTAAAACAATCACCAAATTCTTAATTGAGTTCTTCTAGAGCCACAAAAACTAGCATCATCTTTGGATGGTTGTATTGACACTACTATCTAAACCTGACATAAGTGTCTTATACAAAATATTTACTATAAATGGATATGACCATATAGATGCTTCTGGGTTTTTCCTCATCTTCAATTTGGTACATTTAGATATGGTTCATTGATTATAACTCCTCATAAAATTGTAAAACCCTAGTTCTTCATCTTCATAGTGACCTTGGGAAAAAATTGGTTAGTGGGCACAAGGTTCGAGATCACCCCAAATATCCATTTTTTAGTGATATCTACCTACATATCAAATACTATAAATAGGGAATCAAACTAATTTAGTTATCCCCTACATATTGGATTGTGTGTTAATAATGCAATATATGGATAAAAAATACAATAGTGACCTAGTTTATAACTTGGAAAATATAGATATTGGGTTTCTCCTTCAATACTTCAGAGTTGTGTGTGTTGTCTCTATGATTGATATGTAAATAGAAAAAAATAGGGAAGCTTTCATCACTTGAGTGCTTGATTGAATGATTTTTTAAGTCACCTGGTGAGTAGGTAAGAATTTTATAGGTGAGGAGTGAATGAGAGATAGTCATGTATTTATATCAATCTCTTTGGAGAAGTAAATCACATTAAAACACTTAGGCCAACTATTATAATATGTTTCATTTGTAAATTAGATAAATTTAGGGAAATATACACTTGTATTAGATTAAGATACCTATGTTAACATAGGTGTCTATCTGGGTCACTAGTGTTTAGGGCACATGGGATTAGGTATAGACTCATAACTTGTAGAGGTGATAGATAAGTAGGTTTTAAGTATTCTAGGAAAGACGTAAGATCTAGGTCATCAACATAAGATTCGTTAGACCAAGAGATATGCCAAAGGGTACAAGATAGAGTATATGTAATTTCAATGGTATGCCACCATTTTCCCTAGTCTATCATGTTATGTCAATATTGGTCTTAGATGCACTCTAGAGGAAAGACAAAGGGTAAATTATTTACTTACCTAGTATAAAGATGTGATTGCATGAACATATGAGGAATTTAAGGTTTTAAACTCAAGAATAATCACCCATATAATATTTATGAATCTTGACCATAAGTCATTTAGGTAAATCTAGAGGTCAATCAATCCTATCCTAGAACATTCAAAAATAACTAGAGAATATATTAAATTCCAAGATAGTGCTCCCTATTAGACATTATACATAGGTTTCCAACTGTGATCTAGGAATTTGACTCAAGAGAGGATAATTAGTATGGTGTTAGTTCCAAAGTGATAAAAAAAATGAAATAAACACACTAATAACATAACATCTCTAGGCCTAAACACTAGGGAGAGATTCTATTAACAAAAACAAATGACAAACACAACTAAAAATCAAGGAAAAAAAAAACACAAGAATTCCTTCACCTTCTTTGGATGCTCCAAATGCCATTGTAGTGGTGGCTTGCTCAACTTGTGCTCATGAAGTCCTTGGTAATGGAAGCTCAGCTACCTCCATCTCTCCTTAGCACCTTGTGGCTTGTGAATTGGCTTGGCTTGGTAACACTAATTTCATGAAGCTTTTGGAACCAATCCTGCATTATAACTTTGCACTAAAATAGCTTAGAAATGATATTTATGGCCTCTCTATCTATAGATTTTTGGTTTTGATTAGAATTAACATGAACCATCCATCTCAAGATTGAGATGTGTGGTTGATGATTAATCCAATTTTTGGAATTAAGTTTGTAATTATACTCATCATGGAGGGCATCATGGAAGGCATTGATGAGGCATGGGAGACATGAATCCTGATATTTGTGGTATTTATGGCTTAGGGATTTCTTCCTAAGAAATGAGGTCACTTAATGATGTAGATATTTAACATTTATTTCTAAAAACAAGTATTCAAAATTTTTCCATGGAATTATTAATTAGGCCTTGATTTGGGTTAATTATCTCTTAAGCATGTTTAAGCACTTTGTGCACAAATAACTCAAATTGATCAAAATTACTTGTTATTAGTTTAAAAATTTGATTAGATTAGAATTGGAAGTCACTGTCAGATGTGTTGGAAATGTATTTCCATTTAGTATGTTTTCAACAAATAATAACAAAGGCATGTATCTTGTGTAGAGGATGTGATAGGGAATAGCAATCTAGAGCACCCAGGTGTAAATTTGGCATTTTGACTTGGAATGATATGATCAAAGTTAATTGGCCCATAAATTGCATTGCCCCATTTAGTGATACCTTGGCCAAAATCATCACTTGAATACGCTAGTTTCACATAATTTATCATGTTTTAGTTTTTTAAAGCCAAATTGTGCATTTTAGGTGGAATTTGGCCAAAAGCTTGATTAGAGGTCATCGATGGCCAGACTTAGGTGTCAATAGTTTACCCCTATTTGGAAAGGCATTGTAAGATATAAGCATAGTAACATATTCTCAAAAAAGGAAAAGGTCATGTATGCCTATAACTACAATGATAATAAACTAATTGTATGATACCCCCTCAAGGGAATGGTTGACACAAGTAAGCTGGTAAATGGTCCCTCGAAAAGAAATAAGCAAAATGAGGGGACCAAAGAAAGGAAAAATGATGGGGTGAAAACACAATGATATTGAAAAATGAGTCAAAATCATTGAGAACACAAGTGGGATGGTGTATAATGGTTTTCACAAAGGTGGTTATAAACATTGTACCCTGATAGTGGCAACATGGTATGATAACACAATGATTTGCCCAAAGATAGTTATAATCATTGAGAAGATGGAGCTACCCTAGTTAGGATAGAAAAAAAAGATAATAACATGCCCTTGTATGGGAAAAAAGGTAAAGTGGTGACAACACAATGATTTGTTCAAAGGTGGTTATAATCATTGAGAAATGTAAGTGGGATGGTGTACAATGGTTTTCCCATAGGTGGTTATAAGAATTGGACCTTGATTATGTAAAACATGATAAAATTGGATGAGGATGATGATAACTTAACATAGAGGGTAATGATGAATTGGAACAACCTACTAGTAGGGAGATGCTCATTTGAACTAATAAAGGTTGAAATTATTTCATGGTTAATTACTCTATTTGGGATATGATTGGGAGTAAATTAAGATGTCAGTGTCGAAGAGATGCCACCATTACTAAATAGACTTCTTTAATCTAAGGATTATTATACAATGTGTCAATAGGCATCATGGTATAACGTCATGAAGACTTGGCCAAAATATGCATGAGGACTGACTCCTATAATCCAATACTCAATAGAAAACAATGCACCAATGATAGAAACCATGATGACAATGTAAATATATGAATATGGATGGATTCAATTATAAGTGTGGGTAAGGAATCACCTAATGAACACACATAAACTGAATCAAGGCAATAATGTTGAAAGTAAACAAACAAGTAGACGAACAAATAAAATAAGCAAGCATAAACAATACACATAATGCAATAGAAACCTTACAAACATAGCCCCTAAAAAATAGGTGAAAACTTAACAAATGAACAAAATAGGAGAATAGAATAAAAGGAAGGGGGTGGCTGAGCTATCTCCATATGCACTAGGCAAGTGGACACTACCTACATAGTTCTATGGATATAATATCCAATAAAAAACTTTAAGCCAAATGTAGTTCTCCCAAGGAATGGGAAGAATGTGATAACTAAGGAAAACATATAGAATGGATGTGATAGAAGAATAAGAATGATCTTGCAAAATGGTAAGTGCATGAGAGAAAAAGGACAAAAAAGATGGGGAAACTAAATGACAAGTGATTTGATTGTAACTTAGTAAGGGTTCCTAGAATCCTTGAGGTAAATAAGTGGTTAATGTTTTTGTTATTTTCTAACAATTTTTTAAATATTTTTGGAATTGTTTTGGAGTCTCAACTCAATCAAGAATGATGAGAGACTAAATGGTTTGAGCACATAAAATGATAAGAGCATGGCTTTGGTTGCTCATAAATGATGAGAGCATGGCTTAGGTTGCTCACAAACTGGTGAGAGCATGGGGAAAAGGGTGACTAAGCTAACCTTAAAAAATATTGAACACTACCTACATGGTCCCAGAGTAAGACCTCAAGTCACTGTAGTTCCACCTTTTTAGCAGATGAATTTGACTAGTGCAATAGTCAATTCAAACAAAATAGGCATAGTTGGTGAAAAGGCATAGTATGGCATATAAAGTGACAAGTTGGTATGTCAAGGCTGAATATTTCCCCTAGTTTTCCCATAGGTGGTTATAACCAAAACATAATGGCATAGATCAAAGGAACTAATTTTCCCAAAGGTGATTATTATTAGTAGCAAGACTAGTGGTAAGAAAAGAATAAAAAATGAAGGATGCAACTGCCAAAACTTCTATCACACTCCCAAAATATGATCTCTATCTAGAGTTCTTGAACCAAATAATGAAACTAAGAAAATACCCTGATGTTAAAAATGTGTAACGAATGGAAAAAACAAGGTTAAATAGATTAGGCTTTTATAACATATTGGGCTTATAGGTCAGAAGTGGAAAGTGGATACGATGAAGAGGATGGATAAGGATGGTATTATGTACATAGAAAAATAGTGATAAAATGGCATAACTAAAATGGTCCTTATAAAAAATAAACCTTAGCACTCAAGCATATTATCATTTGAGATGAATAATATTCATTGGCTTAGGAAGTTCCTCTCCATATAGTGTGGTAAGATTGTATGCTCCTGATCCATAATCTGTAGTAATGATGAAAGGCCCTATCCAATTTGGTCAAAATTTTCCTTTATACTTCTTCTCAGCCATGGTATTCTTCTAGTTTTCTTTAAGAAAAAGGTCACCAAGTTCAAATGTTCTATACTTAACACACTGATTATAGTGGCCTTTGAGTTGGTTATGATATGCTTGAATATTATTGAGCATGGCTATGCATTTTTCATCAAGTAGGTCTATCTTTTGTAAGTGAGTTACTTGATAGTCATGATCATCTAGGACATGCTTGAAAGAGATGTGTAGTGAAGGTAATTTGACCTCAATGGGAAGGATGGCTTCAGTATCATAAACAAGTGAGTATGGAGTGGCTCCTATGGGGGTATGATAATTGGTATAGTATGCTCAAAGGGCAGGGAATATCTAGAGGTGCTAATCACAACCATCATTATTGACAATCTTTTTGGGAATATTGATAAAGGTTTTATTAGATGCCTCAGCCTAGCCATTACCTCGAGGGTAATATGCTATAGAAAATTTTTGTGTGTTGTTATATTCATTACATAGCTGGTCTACATCCTTGTTCTTAAATGATCCTCTATTATCAGATATAATGTTAGAGGGAATACCATAGCAGTAGATGAGATGGTTGAAGATGAATTTAAATTTTTTTTTCCAGTCACGTAAGTGAGGGGTATAGCTTTAACCCACTTAGTAAAATATTTAGTGGTGGTAATGATATGTTTATGGTTATTAGATGAAGTGGGGTTAATCTTCCCAATGAGGTCAATTCTTCATATAGAAAATTTCCATGGTGTCAACATCAGTTTCATAGTTTTTTCTGAGGCATGAATCAGATTATCATGCCATTGACATTTGTCACACTTTTTTACATATGCAATGGCATTTGTGTTCATTTTGGGCCAATAATAACTAGTATACAAGAGATTTTTAGATAGGATTACCCCACTATAATGGTCTCCACATAATCCTATATGAATTTCTCTTAACGCTAATGTAGATTCTATCTAAGTTAAACAATGAAATAGAGTTTCATCAAAACTGCAATGGTAAAGAGTGGATCCAAGTAGAGTATAATGAGTAGAATTATGAATGAAGGCTTTAGTTTGTTTTTGAGATAGATTAGGTGGTATAACTTGGTCATGAAGGTAGTTGTAAAGGTCTGAGTACTAGATAGAATTAGGACCAACAATATCAAAAATCATGGTAATGGTTGAAGGTTCATGAGCTGGTGCTAACAAATTTTTGATGAGAAACTAATACTCTCTAGATTTATCTATTTTTTGAATCAAAGAGCCAATAGTAGACATGGCATCTATAGTTCTATTACTAGCCCTTGCTATGTGCTCAAACTGAATGTTGGCAATTTATTATTTAAGAGTGTTGACCATGGCTTTATATGGAACTAGCTTGTCATCTTAGGTATAAAAATGATCTGTAACTTGATTGATGATTAACTAAGAATCACCATAAAATTATAGATGAGATATATTCTAATGCACTACTTGTCAAAGTCTTGCAATAAGTGCTTCATACTTAGCCATGTTGTTTATACAAGGAAAGCAAATTCTAAGTGATTTAGGGATTAGATCCCCCTATGGTGTAATAAATAATAGGCTTACCCATGTTCTATGTGTAGTAAATAAACCATCAAAATATATCTTCCAAGGCTACTCCTCAAGGGGGGTGTCAATGATGTTCATGATAGATTCATCAAAAAATTGAAATGTGAGTGGCTATGTGTCTATGAGAGGTACTTCAACAAGTTGATCTGTAAGAACTTGTCCCTTGATTGCATTTTTATTGACATACTCTATGTCAAATTCATTGAGAAGCATTATCCATTTAGCCATTCTATCTTGTAAAGCTATTTTAGATAGTAGATACTTGAGTGGATCTACTTTTGAAATGACTATGGTTTTGTTATTCAACATGTAATGGCACAGTTTTTAAGTTGTGAAAACCATGGCTAGATAATCTTTTTCAATAGGTGCATAGTTATGTTCATATGTAACCAAGGTATGGCTTAGGTAGTATACAACATGCTCTTTCCATTATCATCATATTGAGCCAAGAGTGCCCCCAGAGCATGATCAGTAGTTGATAGCTATAACAAGAATGGTTTTCTTGGCATAAAAGGTAATAAAATAGGTGGATTAAGAAGATAGTCTTTGAGTTGTTGAAAAGCTATTTGGCAGTGATCATCCCAGTGAAATGTAACTCCCTTCTTCAAAAGGTGTGTAAAAAGATGGCACTTATCTACTAATTAAGAGATGAAGCATCAGATTGACTAGATCTTACCATGTAAACTATGGAGTTGCTTTAAATTGGTTGGTGCCAGCATCTCAATTATAGTATGGACTTTAGCCAAATCAACTACAATACATCTAAAAGACACATAATTCCAAGTAATTTGCCTAAATTTACATCAAACACACATTTCTTTGGATTGAATCTAACTTTATACTCTCATAATCTTTCAAATATCTTATGCAGCACTGCTAGATGGTTGGCCTTGGTTTTGGATTTTCCTAATATGTCATCGACATAGTCTTCAATAATATCATGCATCATATCATGGAATATGATATTCATGGCTCTTTGATATGTATCTCTATAATTATTAAGGACAAATGGCATCACCTAATAACAAAATGCTCCCCACGGAGTGGTGACTGCTATTTATGCTAATCTTCTGGTGTTATTCTGATTTGATTGTATCCTAAAAAGCCATCCATGATTGAAAGCATTTCATAATAGGCCATGGAGTTTATGATCATGTCAATATTAGGCAAGATAAAATAATATTTAGGACAAGCTTTGTTGAAGTCCCAAAAATTAGTATAAATTTTGATCTCTTTAGGCTTTTTTCTAATAGGCACCACATTAGAAATCCATTCTAAGTAGTCAATAGATCAGATACATCCTACTTTTAAGATTTTTTCCAACTCTTTATTTACCAATACAATAATGCAAGGATGCATCTTACGTAGATTTTGTTTTACCAGTTTGGCATTAAGATTAACCACAAGGTGATGTAGAACTAAGGTGGGGTCTAAACCTGGCATGTCAAAATAGGCCCATGCAAAGATATCTACAAATTCCCTCAATAGAGATGTAAAGATGTCATGTTCCCCCTTAATGATATACATGCCTAATTTTATCCATTTTAATTATAATGGAGTCCCAATATTTACCTTTGTTGTATCTTTGACTAGAAGGGTTGAACCATCTTCTAGGATAGTAGGCAATGACTTGAACTTTTGGATTATGTTAGGGTCCTCTGTTAGGACTTGTTCTTCAACTTCTCCTAGGCATGATGAATCTGAATCCCCTAATGGGATATCTATCCATGTGACAAAAATAGTCATAAATTCTTGAAGAATTTGATCAAATACATGTTGTTTCTCAAATTTAAACTTAGATTCATAGGCAAGTTCATCATTCGTGGTCTCCTGGTCTAAATTCAAAGAAGAATAAACACCCCTATCTAATAGTGCCTAAAACAAGTTTTCACCATTAGACTAGCCTTTATCTTTACTTTTTCCCATATTATAAAGCACCTCAAAAAGGTTTTCACTTTGGGACTTCAATGTTTTACTTATTTATTTTTGGATAAGGGTGTTCATTAACTCTCCAACATAGGCTATAGGATCTAATGTGATTGAGAATCCTAATTTGTGATCTCCCAATAGAATGTTGTCTCTAAGGTCTAAGAAATCATATAATGCATCATCATTATAGAACCCATCAATTGGTAGACTAGATTTTTTTGGTCCCAATCTATCAATTGGGGATAATATAATGGAAAAGGGTTGTGATGAATGGCTAGGGTAAGGGTACAAATGGTATTGTTATCAAACATGTTGGTTTCAGCTAGGTTATCAAAAGTGAGGCTATGATCAGACTCTACTTCATTTTCAACATCATCATCAATAGTTATTGGTGATGGAGTTTGAATAAGCTATGTGGGGTCACCCCCAAGTGTTTCAAATCTAAGTCTATAAGTTCTTTCATACTTAGTCATGGAAATTGCCTCAATGGTTCCTTGTTTATTTGGTCTGAGGCCTCTTCCTTCATATTTGTGATGCTCCATGATCCTATTGGGAATAAGATACTTTGCACTTTTATAACAATCAACTTGATTATCATTATATAACCATGATTCATCCCCTTCAAGAGGGTTAGGTTCTAGGCTAAATGTTGGTACAAATGTGATAGGTCCTTTATCTTTGTGCTTTTATTGCCAATGCATATGTGGGATGACTTTAGGTCTCCCAAAGGTTTTCAAATTTTGAGGAAGATTGGTAATATGAAATGTATCATGGATCACATACTCTCCCAGTCCATTATCTAAAATGGTGAAATGATTGGAAGCTTTAGGAGGCAACATGTGGGAAAGGGAATCCAAGGTATTAAGATCTATGCAATTATCTGGTGAAGGATCAATAAGTATAGCCTTTCCTTTATCCTACTTGGAACTTGGATTCATATTTTAAAAATAATTATAGCTTTGAAATTTAGCCTCAAGATTCTTGTAGTATTCATATGGGTGTAAATCTTTTGGAATATTCACTTCCATCCCTGAGTGGGAAAACTTGATACATTGGTGTAGTGTTGACCTCATGTAACCAAAGCCTACCTAAAAGCATATTGTAGGATAACTCAAGATCAAGCACATGGAAAAGTGTATCATGGGTTAAAGACCCAATTATAACTAGAAAATTAATGGTGCCTTATGATCATCTTTCTTGATTATCATAGGATTTGATAGTTATTATTTTTGGATGGAGATCTATCATTGTGTACCTAAGAAGCTTGATGAGATTTAGAGACACTATATGGAGGTTGGATCCATTATCTATAAGGACATGTTTCATTTTATGCTATCTTATATAAACTTCTATGTATAATAGATTATTATAGATCAGGCCAAGGGAAGGCATATCACTTTGGTTAAATGTGACTTGTTGGGTTAGAGCTAGGTGTCCAACCAAATCTTGAAATTTATTGGGGGATATGTCACTATCAATAGTGGATTGGGTCAAAAAATCATTCAAGATGTTTTTATGGATTATTGACATTCATATAAAATTTAAAATAGAAATTTATACTGGTGTCTTCTGTAATTGATCCACAATATCAAACTTCTTATCTTGGTTAGTAGTGAATGGTTTATTCTAAGGCTAAACGGTTGGTTGGATGACAGGCAAAGTGGTAGATAGTTGTGGGCCTAGGATAATAATCTTCAACCTATAAATTGTGATTGCATAATCAAGATTAAATACTAGACCATTATTGCTAACCAATTTTGGAAATGGTATGCAACTAGATAGGACAAGTCTCGATTGTTGATGCACTTGTATGTGGTCACATGGCAAGAATGAGTTTGTCAATATAAGGTCCAAAAGGGGAAGTCCTAGTTTACTAGTTTTCCTATATGTACTCCCAAGTCAAAGAAGGATTATCCATGTAATTTAGATAAATATTATTATTTAGCAATGGTCTAGGCTTATTAGTGCTTGGTATAGGATTAATGAAGATGTTATTAATGCTACCCCCTATAATATGACCTATAACCCTATTGTAGTCATGTGAAACTACATGGCAAGTTTATTGGTTGTTACCATTTTGACCTTGGTTTTATTTATTGTTCTATCATTATGGGTTCTACTATTGATTTTATTGATTCAGCCTTTGATTTTGATATTATTGATTTTGCTATTACACTGGTCGTTATTATTGTTGTTGCTAATTGTTATGTCAGGGAAAGGGGTTTTGATAAATTCCAAGAGTATGATTAGAAGTGGAATCACCATTATATAATGTTATCTCCTTATTTTCTAACATATTCTTAATTAAATTCTTGATTTGGACACATCTTCATAGATTATGTCCATTGACATGATGATAGTCATAAAATTCATTTTCATGATACTAATCAGGATAGGGAATGCCTTGGAGATAATGTTTTGGTATAGGAAAAATAATCATATTATAAGTAGTAAGTTTTCAAAATACAAATTTAATAAGTTCTCCTAGGTCACTAAAAACATGATGTGCAAGCATGATTCTCTTAGGACAAAGAGTTTGCAATAGTAAAGGCTACTATATATGTTGTGCAAGTTTTGGTTGTTGTGTTTGAGGCATTGGTTAGAGAGGTTATTGAGTAAGAGTAAGTTGAAAAGGTGGTGAAAATTATGTTTTCACCATTTGGACATGATGAGATTTGGTTACTCCATTTCCCATAACATTCCTATTATAGTTGAATTACTTTAGTCTTTCATGGTTATTAGCCTATGCTAGGTGTGAAGCTTGCACTTGAACAAAATGTTGTTATTGATCATTCCTTGATTGGTACCTTGATTTTGATTATTTAAAAGAAGCTTGATGATTCCTTCATTGATGAGTTCCCACTCGATCAACAAACCTTTATCAATGATCTCTTTGAACATATGTGCACATTGTAGTTCTAGATGGTAAGCTATCTCACTATGCAAATTTTTAGTAAACACAGAAGCTAATTATTTATCTAGTAAACTATGGGTGAAACAAGTTGCAAAGGCTCTCCATCACTGTAAATAACTTGTAAAACTCTCACCATCATTTTTCTTTGCTTATATTAAGTCCATTAGTGAGATCTCATGCTCGAGATTATAGGAAAAGTGCTACATAAACTTATTAGAAAGATCATTAAAATATGTTACTAAATTCTTGGGAAACTTTAAAAACTACTCCAAGGCTTGTCCAACCAAGCTACTTAGAAATAAAAGCAAAAGGTATATGTTGCTATATGCCACTAGTTGCAATGTGACAAAGAATTCAGTCAAATGAGCCTTAGAGTCACCTTTCCCTTTGTATTTGTCAAATTTGGGTGGTTCATATCTTGGAAGAAATGATATTTGCAAATAATCCATGTTAAATTGATAGGAACACACATCATCCAATTTAAAAATTTTAATCTACTTCCTAGCTTGAATGGCAGCAATTACATCCTTCATCTATTGCAATTCTTGGGATAAGAAACTAAAGGGACATTGGTTTGAGGGAGAAAATTGGTTTAGGTGGATGGTTTGGAGGTCACAAGTGGGACACTTTAACTAGGGCATGATGATGATACTTGTTGAGGTATATTGGCTGGGTTGGGGAATGGATCAGGAATATGCATACATGGATTGGGATGTACTTATAATTGTACATTTGGTTGCATGATATTTTGGTTTGGGTTGGTGATAAAGGTTTGAATTGGAGGATTTTATGGTTGGGATAGAGAGATATAACTATACTATGCCTACTATGGTTGAAAAGGGACATGTTGTCGACTAATTAAACCTTGCTATTAAGTGGAAACTTGTGGACCAAAACCTTGTCTCTAAATTTGTGGCACATTTTGAACCAATAATTGTTTAGTAGGTACTTGAGAAACATGGGGACCTCCTTTATGCATGAATATTTGTGAGGAAGTGAAAGCAATTTTCAGATTCAACATCTATCACTAAACAATATTTTTACATTGTTGACTAGTTATTTATTTATTTTGAATTGACATATTAGTCTATGATTGAAGAGGTATGTTTGTCATTACTTGGTGAGGAGGAATATTAGTTACACCTGATTGAGGTGGAAATGTATTTGTCCTTTATTGTATTGATATACTAGGTTATGTCTGTTGTTGTGGAATACTACTCATTACTTATTGAGGAGTAAGATTCATCACATTATGTCATTAAGGCATGACATTGGCCATTGTTTTATTACCTAATCTTGTAGGTTGTATACTTGAGGAAGAATTTGGTTGAGGTTGGGGTGTAGAAACTCTTATTCCCTAGTATGATGATCTACGTATGGGATTAAATACAAGCAAATGTTGTTGGCTAGTTATTTATGCATTAGTACTACTTTGATCAAGATTGGACATTGTTTACACATTATCCAATGCATTTGGCTCACTATTTAGTGTAGCTGATGAAGACACTTCTTTAATAATAGGCATATGCATCAAGTTATCCATCAAAGAGATTTGAATGAATGGGTCATAACTTAGATTCCCTTATCCAGTTAACTCTATCAACACTCTTGTTGAAGGAACTAGGTCAATAAGAGGCTTACTCACCATGTTCATCTAACTTAAATTGTGTGCTAGATTTAGGTAGGTTTGATATGCTGTCTACATTTGGTTGAAGTGATCTTCTATGATGTTTTTACCTCAATTAGATATATTAGGGTCTTGATACATTATTTGGACTAGAGCCATAGAATTTATAGAAGAACCCTATTGATCATAAATGATATTATGGACACTCTTATTAGACTTGGTCAATTTTCATGAGGGAAGTCTGCTAAAAACTTAGCCCCTAACTCTATGGATCTAACCAAAATCTCATCTTTATTCTCTAACAAATGTCACTTAAATAAAAATGGATCATACGTGGAAGCTACATTAGTAGAATATGACTGTTGAAGAACTAGCTCATCTAATGTGGGTATTATAGCTAGGTATTGCATAGTTTATTCCTGGTCCTCCTCTGAATAAGGTAGTGTGTCAACCAGATAGTTAGCCAATGGATCTTGGCTTTATGCTCCTAATTGAGTATTATAAGTGGGATAAGAATCCATCTCATAAGCAATATTATCTACATAGAGGTCTTGCACCATTTCTTCTTACGTAACTACATTACTAATCCCTATATTGTACATGAGTCCACTATGAGTGTAGGAATACATGTTGGGATCCATAGTTAATGCTTTGTGACAAAAGGTCAAAGAGTTATATAAACTCTAAAAAGGATAGAATTTAAAACAAATGATGCTTCAACTTGGTCTAGATTTGTCAAAAGGATCAAAAGTTTTATGCAAATATTTATGAGGAAACAAGATAGCGTAAAGTATATAACATTTCACTATTCACACAAAGATAAGCAATTATATGGACCAAAAATCAAAATGCCAAACTCTAAGGTTGAAGTGTTTTAAAATAGTCTAATCTAGGAATTTAAAAGTTTCTAGGTCTTTTGGCCAAATATGGCATCAAAATCTAGGTTCAAACAAGGCATGTGTTAGGATTCTTGGCCAAATGGCATCAAAAGCTAGAATTTGAAAATAGATGAAAGTTTTAATCTAACAAATTTGAAACACTTCTAACAAACACTAGGCATTTAATTATTGGTCATGAACTTGATCAACTAGATATAAGGTATGAAACAAAAGGCACTTTTAGTAATAGTTTATTTTCTCATAAATAATGATATAAAACTTGGTTATTTTGACAAATGAGCTAGACAAAAGTGAGCGGTATAACTATGCTTTAGATAAAGGATCACAAAAGTATACTCAGATTAGTCTGAGAATGTAGGAACAAATTTGGGACTCTATGAAAAAAGGTCTATGAAACAATATTTTAAATGTTTTGGCTAGCTTAACGATGCTATACTACCCAAAAGGTGTGAAAAAAATTTGTTTTAAAAAGTCTCTAAGGCAAAGACATTTTCCCACCATTTTGATAGCATAACACTACCTATTTTTAACTCAAAATGTTGTGGTGTATAGACTCAATGCAAGTGTTTAGATAAAAATGGCTTAAGTTTATCAAGTGAGGACAATGATTATGATTCTTAAAGAACCTTCAACCCAAATTGGAAATTAAACCTAAGTTACCTCAAGTTTAGTGCAAATGGTGAACCCACCTAACACATCAACCCTATGAACTTGTAAAGGTGTAATTTTGAATTTAGATTATAAGAGAAGGACTTAAACAACTTTGGTAAAGGTCTAGACTCAATTGAGTAGCATAGCTACACTAAAGTGGATGATATGACTCTCAATCTTTTAATGAAATTTTTAACAAGGCAAATTGATGATCTCATTCAGACAACATAATGCCTCTTTGTTCAAAGGAAACTTTAGACTATGTGTTTGGTTTGGATTGTTTGTTTACACCAAGTTTTGACTTCAAACAAGACTTTAAACTAGGACATGACCAATTAAATAATTTCCCTTAGAACTTAAACTGATAAGGTTGTTTGGTATTGTTGGAATCCATCAATATATATCATTTGAAAAGATTTTAATTGTTCATTCAAAAGTAAATGTGCATTATATAGTAGGGTTTTTACACCCCCCCTTCTCTCAAATGACAGTATTATGACATGGACCTTGTGCCACACCTTGCACCAATAATACATCCATGGAAAGTGGGTATTTGTCTAATATCTAAAAAGTTTCTCAACGATCTAGGGGAATTAATTTCACACCAAATAATGCAAAAAAAAGCATAGATTTTGGGTCTGTATCACTTGGCTTGTTGCAAAGATGTCTAGTCCTTTTTGTAACCACTACATCCTATTATTCACTTAGTGTAGTGTGATATCCAAAATACCACTACATCCCATGTGCAACTCAAAAGGAGCCAAATGAAGTCAATGTTGAGAGATGAAACCCCAGGTCAAAGCTTCCCTAAAGAACTTGTGGGAGGTGATGAAGTCCCCCTCGTAAGCCAAGATGTATAAAAATAAATAAAGCATGAAATTAGAAAGACTTTAGGGTTATTTTCAAGGTCACCCAAACTTTGATGAGTTTTTATGGAGTGATTTAGATGATATTTTTTCTAAGCCTTGGACTAGGCTATTTACAATATGAATGGTGCTTTTGATTCCAGGGGTTCCTTATAGGGGATAAATGGAAGAACATACATACAACATCCCTCTTTTTTCCAAAACAAATCTAATATAAACAACTATTGAAAATAAGAATTGAAAAGTGTGTTCAATTTTAAACCCAAAATGAAATATTTGGTGGTGTTCATTTGACCCTTGTTCTTAGTTTCAAACTTTGAAACATTCACTAGAAATATCTAAATTCTTTGTTAAACACCAAAACAAGTCTCCTAATTGATTTTTAAGAATGCAAAGGTGATTTAAACATATTTTGATAAAATATTAAGCTTGGTCCTATATCAAAAATTTTAGCATATCCTTTAGCTTTGAATCTCTTTTTAGCTTGAAATAATGAACTTTGGAAAAATAGCTCTCGAGTCTATGCTTTTGAAAAAACACAGTGACTGACATTGGTTATTAACACTGATGTTCATTAATTTGGCTAATAGAGATGTAACTGATGTCAATTTTTCTAAACAACGTTGTTTAAGCTATGTGACCAATGTTAATTTTACTTATCGATGTCAATTACTATGTAAAACCATGGCAAGTAAAAATGGCAAAATAAAGTTAGAAAATCAATTTTCAAGAGTTTTAAGGGCCCAAATAAATATTTTTGAGTTGAAAAATGATCTCCTTCAAGTGTGAAATGCATCTAGTCCCACCAGGTGTACCATTATGTGATCTAGGAATTTCAGTCAAGAGAGGATGGTTAGTATGGTGTTAGTTCTAAAATGACAAATAAAATGAAATAAACACACTAATAGCATAACATATCTAGGCTTAGACACGAGGGAGAGCTTAGTTAAAAAAATAAAATGACAAACACAACTAAAAAGCAAGGAAAGAAAACACAAGAATTCCTTGACCTTCCTTGGATGCTCCAAATGCCTTTGTAGTGGTGGCTTGCTTGGCTTGTGCTCAGGAAGTCCTTGGCAATAGAAGCTTGGCTACCTCCATCTCTCCTTGGCACTTTGTGGCTTGTGGATTTGCTTGGCTTGGAATCAATTTGGCATGGTGAAACTAATTGCTTGAAGATTTTGGAACCAATCTTGCATTATAACTTTACACTAAAATACCTTTGAAATGATGTTCATGGCCTCTCTATTTATAGATTTTTGGATTTGATCAGAATCAACCTAAACCATCCATCTCAAGATTGAGATGTGTGGTTGAGGATTAATCTAATTTTTGGAATTATGTTTGTAATTATCCTCAACATGAAATTAGAATAAGGGGTAATTAAGAGGCATGGAGGGCATCATGGAAGGCATTGATGAGGCATGGGAGGCATGAATCTTGATATTTGTGGCATTTATGGCTTAGGGATGTCTTCCCAAGAAATGAGGTCACTTGATGATGTAGATATTAAATATTTATTTCTAAAAATAAGTATTCAACAAGTTTCCATGGAATTATTAATTAGGCCTTATTTTGGGTTAATTGGCTCTTAAGCATGTTTAAGCACTTTGTGCACAGATAACTGAAATTGATCAAAATTCCTTGTTATTGGTCCAAAATTTGACTAGATTGGAATGAGAAGTCATTGTCAAATGCATTGGAACCATATTCCCATTTAGGATGTTGTCAAAAAATAATAATAAAGGCATGTATCTTGTGTAGAATATTTGATAGGGAAGAGCAATCTAGAGCACCCAGGTGCAAATTTGGCATTTGGAGTCAGAATGATCTGATCAAAGTTAGCTATCCCATAAATTACATTGCCCCATTTAGTGATACCTTGGCCAAAATCATCACTTGAATATGTTAGTTTCACATCATTTATCATGCTTTAGTGTATTTAAGCCAAATTTCACATTTGAGGTGGAATTTGGCCAAAATCTTGATTAGAGGTCATCGGTGGCCAGATTTAGGTGTCTACACCAACTCAGTTCTATTAAGGAAAAATAATAGGGAAATCTAATTAAGTTTTCATTTTAGGAAATTGAATAAGGTTTATGAGAAAGAAAACTACCATTTACCTTGGATGAGGTAATCCAAATAGTAAGTGGTTTTAGAATGATGTCTTTTTGGATGGATTTTTTAGGATATAACGAGGTGATTGTTGAATCTAAAGATAAAATGAAGACTAAATTTACTAAAAAGTGTGGTGCTTATGTGTATAATAGGATGCCTCTTGGCCTAATTAACATAGGAGATAGTTTTCAATGAGGCATGGACCATGCATTTCAAGGGCTAATGGGTAAATGCATAATTATTTACATGGGCAACCTCACTATTAATGAATAGAACTGGTAATGTATGCCATCTATAGTCAATATTTGAAATATGTAGAAGGTTTGGAATCTAACTAAACCCTAAAATGAACATATTTGGTGTTATTGAGGTCAAGATCTTTGGTCACATTATCACAAAAGAAGTAATCACCACTAACCCAGATAGAGTTCAAGGGATTTCAAAGATTATATCCCCAGTTAACAAGAAGGATCTCAAATATTTCTTTGTAAAGATAATTTTTTGAGGAAGTTTATATTAGGTTTTGTAGCAATAATTAGACCTATGAATGCAGTTATCAAACAAAATGAAAAAGTGGATTGAACACTAGAGGCCTAAAAATCTTTTCAAAACATCAAGGATGGTATATCTCAACCCCCAGTGTTGATAATTCTAAACTTCACTAAAGATTTCTTCTTATAATCATTTGCTTCAGAACATATAATTGTCATTATGCTTAATTAGAATAAGGATGGAAGTGAGCATGACATTGCATTCACAAGCATGAATGAAAAGAAGCAAATTTTAAGTAGTCCATGATAGACAAGCATATGTTTTATCTATTTAAAGAAATAGATAAATTATAGACATTACATATTGATAAATAATACTAAAATTATCATGCCAGATCCTACTATCAAGCTCACTTTAGAATAGAATTAACTAGGAGAGCAAAAAGGAAAACAAATGGCAAAATTGTAAGAGTTTGACTTAGAAATCAAGCCTACCAAAACTATTAGAGGACAAAGCATCATTCAGCTTATGACTAAACCTGACCCATGTATCACCATTGAGGATGTTTTTCAAACCCAAGTATATAAAGGATATTGATACATTGATATTATTAAATATTTACTCATAGGTACTTTACCCCAAAACTCAGTAGAGGACAAAGGAGAGCTTTGAAGATATAAGCTACTCATTACATGATCGAAAAATGGATCCTCTATAGAAATAATTATGAAGGCATATAACTAAGATATGTATCATGAAAATAGGATCAAGATATTCTGGATAACCTACACTAGAAGATTTGTAGTGGTCATCCATATCAAAATATCCTGACACATAGTATCCTTAGAATGGGATACTATTAGCCAATAATCTTTAAGGATGCACACACTCTTGTGAGAACATGTCATGAATGCCTAATTTTGGAAAAGAGATAATTTCATTCACTAATGAAATTGCATCCTATTATTGATGGAAGGAAATTTACTTAGTGGGTTTTGTGAACTAGGAATTTGATTAAGAAGAGGAGATTAGTATTGTGTTAGTGAAAAAATGAACAAAGCAAATTGACAAACAACACACTAAACTAACACCTTCATGTGTAGCTACTAGGGTGAGATTAATAATTAAAAAAATGACAAACATAACTAAAATGTATGGAAAAATAAGAATCATTCCTTCACCTTCCTTGGATGCTTCAAATGCTTGTTTTAGTGGCTTCCTCAGCTTGTGCTCATGAAGTCTTCACCAAATGAATCTTGGGTAATTCTATCTCTCCTTGGCACCTTTGGATTTTTCTTATCTTGTATTGGAATAAATTTGGCATGGTAATGCTAATTAAAAAAGCTTTTGGAATCATTTTTTCATTATAACTTTTCACAAAAATAGCTTAAAATTCAATAGGCAAGGCCTCTTATTTATAGATTTTTGAGATTGCTCAGAATCAACTTGAACCGTCCATCTTTAGATGAATATTTGTGGTTGAGGATTAATTAAAAAAAGGGGCATTGAAGAGGTGTGGAGGGTCATTATGAGGCATGGGAGACCCATAATCTTGATATTTATGGCATTTATGGCCTAGGGATGTCTTCCCAAGAAACGAGGTCACCTGATGATGTAGTTATTCAATATTAATTTTTTAAAAAGTATTAAAAAAGTTTCCATGTAATTCTTAGTTAGACACTAATTTGGTTTTATTGGCTCTTAAGCATGATTAAGAACTTTGTACATAAATTACTTAAATTGATCATAATGTCTTGTTATTGGTCCAAAATTTGACTAGATTGGAATTAGAATTTAATGTCAGATACATTGGGTCTATTATCCCATTTAGGATGTTGCAAACAAAAACTAATAAAGACATACATCTCATATAAGAAATTTTGTAGAAAAGAGCAATCCAGAGCACCCAGGTGCAAAATTGGCATTTTGACTTGAAATGATCTGATGAAAATTAGTTGGCCCATAAATTGCATTACCACATTTTATGATACTCTAGCCAAATTCAACACTTGAATATGTCAGATTCAAATTTTTTAATGCATTTTTATGTTTTTAAGCTAAATTGTGTACTTTGGGTGGAAATTGGTGGCTAGATTTAGGTGTCTATAGGTTTTAGACTTCATTAGTGTCATCAACTAGAACTATTTAGTTGGACTTAATGTTTGTATCACAACCATAGATTATTACACCATATGGATTAAATCAATGGCTATAAAACATTCTATAACATAGGATGTAATTAGCTTTCTAGAAGAAAACATCATAACTAGGTTTGGTACCCCCATTCACTTAGTTTGTGACAATGGGATACCATTATAATAAATTGAATTCGTTGAATAGGCCCATAACAATAAAATTATCTTCCAATTATTACCCACAAAGAAATATATTGGTTGAGTCAACAAATAATAACCTAATTGATGCCATTAAAAAGTAAAAAATAAACAAACCTAGAGAATGGCATCATTTACTAAAATATGCACTATGGGTAGACCAAACAAGATTTAAGTAGGCCCTTAAATATTCACCTTACTTGTTATAATACAAATGAAAACCAGTATTCCTAATCATGCTTAAATTCCCAACTTAATAATTTATACAAGAGTACATGGAACCAAGTGAGAAATAGGAGTTTCATTTATTGGATATAATAAAAATGGAGGATTTGAGGAATGAAACATTACTCAATTTTAGTAAACATCATGACTTGGTTAAAATATGATTTGGTAGAAGAGTAAAGTTTAAATCATCCAAAATATCTAACCTAGTGTTTTTATGGGATAAAACCCATGAAAAGAAAGAACAACATGACGAGTTTACCCCCTTATAAACTATAATTTACTAGATATTAGATATTTTGGGTAAAAATGTTTTCTATTTGAGAAAACCCCAAGGTAATAGATTGGCATATCTAGTTAATGGGTAGTTTTTGAAGCACTACTTCATCATTGTTGCATCTAGAGATGTCCCTGAATGAACACAAGTGCTGAGGTAGAGGTATGATTAGGTTAAATTTACAATTTTCATAATTTATTTTCTTATTTTATATCATTTGCTTCCTCTAGATTAGTTTTTTATGCTTTCTATGCTAGCCTTTCTGGTTTTTAGCATTTTGCTTTTCTTTAATTTAGTTCCCTACTTTCTAGATTAAATGTATTTATTTTTCATGAAAATTTAATTGACTTCTACTAGTTTGACCAAACAAGTATCCATTTGACTATGATTTTCATTCATGCTTGAGTTTATTAAAGTTGGATCCATAATGTAGTTTATAAAATAAGAATAATTGTGGGAAAGACATAAAAGGAGCACATAAATTAGTTTTTTTATAGGTTTTACACCCTTGTGTATGAGACTTTCAAAATATAGGTATGAAACAAAGATGTCAATTATGGTTATATCATAATTAAATACTTCTATCAAGTATGTAAAAAAATACTCTATTACTCCATACAAATTTATAAAATTTTCTCATCTCTTTAGATTAAAGTACACTTCCAATGTTAATACTTGTTAAAGGTGATAATAGTTGATATAGATATAGCTAGTAGGGACATTCTAAAAAATCATTTTTTTTCTATTTTCACATACACTACATCACAATGGTTCATGTTTTCCTTATTCTACTCATGTGAGAGAGAGAGAGAGAGAGAGAGAGAGAGAGAGAGAGAGAGAGAGAGAGAGAGAGAGAGAGAGAGAGAGAGAGAGAGAGAGAGAGAGAGAGAGAGAGAGAGAGAGAGATCAATAAACTCAAATAAAATTCAAAGGTGATCAAAGACTCACATCATGTAAAAATATGAGGGAAGAAAAGGAAGATGAACCCAAGGTACATGTGTTAGGGATAGATGTTTGGATGGTAGTAGATAAATGCCTAAGATTCCCTAGTTTTAACATAATTCAAATAAATTATAATAAAACCTAAAATTATTCTAAGTCTTTGCTAAAATTTTCATAATAAAGGTAAAATAAAATCACTTTTTCACACACAAATCTAAGGTATGAGCAAGGCTAGTATGTCGTATGAAGTCATTTGGATTCTATTTCATGTTTCTAGTTAAAATATTCTTTTTAGGTATGGTTCATATTTGATTTTGGGTTGTTAACCAAATATTCTAGGTTCTTGAATACTCAAGATTATTTCCCCTATGAGTCACCATTTTTCATATTCAACACACCCCCACTCTTTTTATTTCCTTGAGTAGGGACTCATTATAAGTTTGAAAGGTTTAGTTTTGATTAAAATGGTTCTCCATTGACATTTTTATGTGTATACAATAATATTAAGCTTTAAAGGTTTCTTTTACAAATGACTTCTACCTAATATGAGTGCATCTATAATTTTTTTTTAATATAGGTTTCTAACATGTGATTTATTTAGACTACCCTATTAATGGTCTTCAAGATTTTTGCATATATAGGTTTTCTCATTCAGACTTCACACACTTTACCTTTCTCAATATTTTCATTTTGTGTTTCAATCCTTCAAAAATTATGTTTGTGGGTTCTATTAATCATAACATTCATCACATACTTTGACATATCCAAACTTCTGAGTCTTCATGCCTATACCACTTATTCTACCTTTGCATATTTAACACTTCATAGGTCATGTTCATAAATATTGGTTTTCTTTGGTCTTGGAATTTAATGGTTTTTTACTTCACATATGTTTTCCATAACTTTTGTTTGTAAATTTGGCTTTCATAATTTTTTAATATTCACATATTTTTATCTTTGGAAGAAGTGTTCTTTGGATCCTTTATTCATCAAATCTTTTTTTCACAAATTTTGTTCATAAAATGTGGTCTTAGAAAAAAATTCATAAATAGTGCATCTCCATAATATTTTTTCATATATTTTATCATAACTTTCCTTCAAATATTTTATACTTCACAAGTTTTATTCAGAATTTCTGCACTTTGTAAACTTTACATTTCACATTTTTTGGTCAGAAATTGCTTCAGAAGTTATGTTTAGGATTTGCATTTCATAAGTTTTGTTTATAATTTATGTTTTTAAAAGTTTTTATTCATAGGTTGTGTTCTCATGAATTGGTCTTTGGGTATTTTATTCAAAAATTCCATTCATGAGTTGTGTTTCAAAACAATACTTGATACCTAACATCTACAGGTAGACTATGTGGCATAGTTGGTATTATGTGAAATTAATGATGAGATGAAACTTATCCAAAGCTATAGTATGGCATTCCTCTAAATTTATATAAAGATTATGTGGCATACTTGCTAAATTGAAGTGATAGAGTTTGAATTAAATGAGTAAAACAAGATTTGATATGTGGGACATTAATGATCAATGAGTTGAATTGAAGGCTTAGATTCAAACCTATATCATCAAAATGTAAAAAGACATTATGCCTATTGATTGATAACAAAATTGAGATAAATTTCACTCCAAAGAGAACTTTAATACCTAGCTATCTATGTTTCATTATTAATTTCTTCTTGTAAACCAATGAATAATCAAATTATCATGAAGATCATGTTATTAAAAAAATAGAAATGGAATTTTCATATAAGGCATTCAAGGGGTATTTCCATCTTATAAATTATCCATAAAAAACTCTAGAATACACCACCACTATTTTTTATTTGACAGTGTTTAATAATGAGTATGCCAATTATTTAACTCTTTGGGATGTATTCAAGGACATAGATACCCATTCACATGAAGAGGCTTTAACAACCCCATAATAGTTGATAGTGGATTTACTACCATTGAAATGTCAACAACTATATTTTAAAGTGGCTAGCCCTGAGGTGATGCCCTGTATTGATCTATTGAGGGACTTATTATTTACTAGGAAGGTGACTAGTGATGAATTCATACACCACGTTAGCCATAATAAAATCATCGCTTACATATTAGGGGATGCCTTCTAAAGGTATCTATAACTTCTATTTACATACACTATATTTTATGGACACTAAGTGGAGGTGTGGAAGAAGACAACCATGATTGAAAATTCTCTAAGGAAATGGATCACCCCTAAAGAGGTGGTCACCTTAAAATCCAGGGACCTAGTTCCCATTACCAAGTTTTAGATAGGTATCTACATTGGAATGACTTTATTGAATAGATTATATAGTCACCCTATTATCTACTATCTCCATCTAGAATGGGTACCATTACTGGACTTGATGATGACTTCTAAGTTGACCCTCACACTAGGGAGACAATCAGTACAAAGCATAAAAATCAAATTTTTAAGGACAAGAGGCCCTTGAGTGGTCATTCATACATTATGTCCTATCTATTAGATATAGTCATGGGAAATACTTACTTACAAGATAAATCACTTTGGATCCCAACCTTAGATTATATCAAAAATTGGGTATGTGATTATTTTTCTTTCCTCCACATATATGCATTCACACGAACATATTTAGAATTTATAACAAAGATTAACCTCAGGTATAGAGGCTAATTCATGAAGAATATCTACTTAGAATATAAAATAATATTAGAAAGACATTAAGGCTAGGGGAATTATTGGCTCTACCCTTACTACATGGTGATAATGGTCATGAGAAATAAGGTTACTTAATTTTAGCTCCCAAAGTTTGTCCTTGACAAGTTGGTTGAGTAGGAGATGGCCTGCCAACTATGGTGGAGCATGGATGAAGACATGAAGAAAATATGAAATGATTATTTTAGGGTTCCTCCTTAATGATTGGCTAGATGTGTTATACCATTAGGAAACACTTTTGGGAAGTTGGCAAGAGTATAAAGTACTTTTATTAAAGAAAATATATAAATGCAAATTAAGTTAAAAACTATTAATCTAAACTATATCAAACTAAGCTAGAGATACAAATAAAAGAAATGTTGGACCCCAAATTTTGGCTAAGTATTTTGGTGTGGAATCAACATGATGATAGAAGAGAATAAACATAAAGATACTAGGGCATGGAAATAACTTGGCATAAAAGGACCATGGCATGGAACCAACTAGGCACAAAAGGATAAGGGTGAGGATGCACTAGTGTAATAAGACCCTATCAAGATGAGATATAACTAGAAGGAACTTGAGAGCATAGGACTCAACATAGAAGTAAAAGACTTAGGGAGTGAATGGGAAGTGGGAGATGGTTGAGGAATAATTATCGAGGGCCATCCCAACCTTATATATCATGAGTTTTGCACTAGCTCAAAAAGAGGTAGACACATGGTAGTGAGGATCTAATATAGAACAAGTATATAGGGGCCATAAAGGCTTGGTTCCTTAGGATAAAATAGTTGATAGATTGCCATGAGTCTTAATCCATAAAGAGTTCTTTAGCCATTCACTCATGTCATTTATTATATAACTACCTAGTCTGGCAAAAATAAGTATAAATACCCTTGGATGAAATCATTGAAAAGATAGATATTGGATATCATTTTATGGCAGTTTAATATAGAGTTATGGATATTACAATCAGTTTTGATGTTTGTGTTATAATTAATTGATAGTTATGCATATGGTGGTAGGTTTGTATTGAGGACTTGTAGATGTAACTTATTATGATATTTATGAAAAAAATTATTTTTAGAATTTAATTAACAACCTTTGAACTCTATGGCATTTATCTGCATAATTATGGTTGTTGAGATTAATGAGACAAGGACCAAAGTAGTGTATTTATTTTTCTATCTAAATTACAATATATAAGTTCAAATTCATGTATATGACTAGTATGTTACTATGCAACATAACCCATGGGACCTGATCTCTTGCTACATGCTTTGGGAGAGCATGCAATACCATAGTCTTGCATGAAAGACTAACACACCAGATCATTGAGGCTAAATTTCATCACTTGAAACATTATTAAAGGTTAAAAATACAACATTTTGGTTCCATTTCCAAAACCCATAGTTCTTGTTATAATGTAATGGAAGATGCTTAAATGTATCACCCTTGAAGGTACTGAACAATGGATTATTGAGGTTGAGGATAATTTCATGATTTATTATCTTGAACCAAGAGTTTCTACTCATCAGTGGGTGGAATATAATATCTACAGTGCATTATATGAAACTTTCTTTGTTTAAATCCCTATTCATTTGCATGCCTAGCTATCTATTTATGCTCAAGGATGATCATGAATCTTTGGGAGAAGATAATCTTGGATGTTAGAATGTTAAAGGGATTTAGCATGACTAAGAACACCATGGACATGAGTTTTTAATATCTAGTGGAGAGGAGTTTTGAATAGATACATTTTGGAGTATGTTGTAACCACTTACTCTTGTCTAAAAAAAGCTAAGTTTTAGTTCCTTAGAGAACTGTGTGGTTAGTATATTAGACATTTCACTCTAGAAGTCAAGAAGTTATTCACTGATTATGGACTTGAAACTCTACCATGAATAACTAAATCCATATTTATAAAATTCACACATTTGGAAGGGGAATAGATAAGTGTTGGCAAATGATTTTAGGTTTAAAATGGTATCTAGTTAGCAAACATTGAGAAAGTGAAAATATGATGAATCTCGATAGAGGATCATAGGAGTGAGAGGTACATGAAGGGGTCAAGAGAACTCAAGAAGTGTTTTTAGGATCTATAGGAAAGCAAAAACACACAAAGAGGACTCCATCACTTTTTCACTATGCTCTATGCCAGTTTTATCATATGAAGGAGAAACTAGGTGAATAATAGAAAATGAAAAACTAAGCTTGAACCAACCAAGTTCCCTAACCATAGTGTGTGAACATTCTTTTGAATCAGATCAATTACGTAGACATAATTTGGATATAGATAGGATGGGATTAAAAAATGATCCTACAAAGGACATTATAGTTGAGCTAATTATAACTCATATAAAATTAACACTTTCTTTTTCTCTTCAAAGGAATTTGATGGCTCAACTTGGGATGCTTGGTAGACATGGAATTCATAGTGGACAAAGTAGAAGCCCAAATCTCATTATTCAACTTGCCACCACACCCCACAACATGGGAATTTTTAATAGAGGCATTGGAGGTGGACTAAGAGTTGGAATAGGAAGAAATGGTGGACTTCCCCCTCAAGGAATAAGATTTAGGGGATCTTAATAGCCACTAATGCAAGTACCATAGTTCTCAACAACATATTATGAAATGATATTTCACCTACTTGAATATTGAGGCATAGAGAATGTTATAGAACATGTCCATAAGTGTGAACTTATTTGTAGAATGTGAGGATTCACTTCTTCTGAGTGAAAGACCACATAATTTGTGGCTACACTTTTAGAAGGAGCACACAAATGGTATAGGAAGTTTAAACCTCAAAAAGTGGTAACTAACTATGATCATCTCAAAACAACATTCCTTTAGGAATTTAACATTCCCTAATTTAAGCAATAAAGTATTGTCATGATGAAATATATAAAGGAGCTCACTAAAAGTGTATAGGAATATGATACATGGTTTAAAATACTTCTATCAAATTTTTAATTTGAAATAAATGATGATTATCATGTGAAATGGTTAATGGTAGGTTTGTTACTTCCCTTTAGATGAACATTATTCTAGAAAACCTTCACTATCTTGCACAAAGCTCTAGAAGACACCATCTATTGTTAGGATTGTGGAGCTAAAAGCTTCACTGATGCAGATACAGAGGAGGTTGCAGGAGAGTTGCTGAGTGCCAGAGACACCGGCGTCGGTCAGGCCAACCGACGTCGGCAGGAAAGGGCAGGAAAGACAACCGGCGTCGGTCAGAGATCGGCCGGCGTCGGCGACCCCCAGGCGGACAGGGACCGGCGTCGGTCGCCTGTGTAGTTCGACTGCGAGCTATCTACGGGCAGTTAGCTAACGAACCAAGTGTTTGCATGATGAGTGCTAATTTTAGACTCATAGCTGCGGATCTAATTATTGTAATTAGATGTCTAATTATTGTTTGGATGAGATCTATATAATAGACTCATGGTTGTATTGTAAAAGTGTGCTAGGGAGTAAGAGAGCATAATTATAAGCTCCTTCTGTATGTGAGGTAGAGCAATGGTGCGTTCCTCCTAGTGCCACAGTACCAGGTGTGTTGGTGCTGGATTGGAGAGCCAGCTGGGTTCTTCAGGAGTGTAAGATCTTGGTCACAGTTGCATGGCCTATATAGGAGATCTACATGGTAAGTAAGATCGTTGATCTGCAGGTGTATGTGTGTGCAAGGTCGAGGTTCACAGGTGAGCAGAACCATTGTTTGATTTGCAGGTGTGCAAGGTCATACAGACAGCAACACAACAGGGAGCAGTATCAGGCATGATCTACTTGGAGTACAGGGGTGTACTCGAATAGAGCAAGAGGAATGCAAGGAAGTTCCTTCCATAAGTATGGTCTGTTGAATTGCAAGTTGTTGCAGATTCATGGGAGATCTACTTGAAGTACTTTGAGTACTTGTGGAGCACGTGGAGTGCTTGTGGAGTGCGTGGAGCACTTGTGTTATGCGTGGAGCATGAGAGGTGAACACCAACTCTGTATTTGAGTTGGGTGTTGGGACCGGTGAGAGGGAGAGCTTTGGGGAGAAGATTTACTGTTCACTTGAGGTGTGGGAATCCTCTGTAAGGTGGTGGAGAAGATGTGGCATATTCTCTATTGTATTCTTTTCTGTATAAAGTGTTAATACAAGTTGTGTATTGTCTCTCATATGCTGTGTTATTCTGAATTCTAGTTACTTGGTGAATCTGGTTATTTCCGCATATTAAGTTGTTTGAAGTTTGGTAATCAATTGTATGTTTCCGGTTTCGCATCCTGACAAGTGGGATCAGAGCATGTTTGTTGTTCTAGATTCCTGACAAGTGGTATCAGAGCCTTGGTTGTAGGTTCTTAGCTCGATACCAACAAGTGGTATCAGAGCTAAGGTTGCAGGAAGCAGGTTGTGTTTTGATTACAAGGCACTCTCAGGGGTTTCTGATTGAGTGGGAGTAGAGCAACGGCAGATCAAAGTAAGCTAAGAATGGAGGAGTTGAAAAGCACAGACGGTTACTCACGGTCTGATGGAAAGAAAGAGCAGGTAAAAGAAGATTGTTGGTTGGTAACAGATCAGCATGAAGAAACTGAAGATACAGATGTTGCAGGTGTTATTGCACAGGATGTGTTTGCAGGTTTCTTGGATAAAGTTGAATCTTGGATAAAAGATTCGGTTGCCTCTTTCCATGCAGCCCCAGGTAGAGGAGCTGGTAAGCCTTGCCAAAGAATTGGCAAAGGGGAAGTGAAGCTGAAATTGCAGGCGGCCAACACACAGGTGTTGATGAAGGTCATGCAGGTCCCAGGTTTGGAGATATGGCTAATTTCTTCAGAAAGATTGGGTGATGAGAGATGCACAAAAACTCTCACAGCGGTAGCACTTGAATTAGCTGGTGGTAAGAAAATAGGTATCCTTTATCTACTTGTTTATATTACTGATTCTTCTTCTGTTGCGGAGACGTGGCTTCGTAGGCTTGGTCACATGAGCAGGAAGGAGATGCATGTTCTTAAGCGGAAGATAGATATATTTGATAGGCTTAAGAACTGGAAAGCCTTGGTGTTCTTGGAGGAGATGGCGGACAGAGTTCAGTGGATGAGGCTGGATACATCTGAGCAGGGCAGTTTGGACATGGAGATTGATCCAAAGGAGCTCACGGGTAAAAAGTCATCACTCACAGGCGAACACAGGTACCGGCGTCGGTCAGGAAGAACCGGCGTCGAACAGACAGGTGCCGATGTCGGTCATGTGCAGACCGAAGCTGGCAGTGTCGGGCAGGGTAAGACCGGCGTCGGTCATGGGACCGATGTCGGCAGTATGTAAGACCGATGTCGGTCAGGAGGACCGACGTCGGCAGCAGGGACACCAGCGCAGGCAGGTTGGTAGTCAGGTACAGACGCATGAGAACCGACGTCGGTCGGATGCAGACTGTGGAGTGACCGAGGTCGGTCACTGTAACAAATTTTGGGTGGACAGCAAGCTGTCAAGGAGTCTCAAACACCCATACGGAGGATTGAAGGCGTAAGTAGGCCCTCAAATTCGTTGTTCCTCTTCTTCATACTTGTTGCTGATTGTATAGTAGGAAGGATCCAGGAAACAGGTGTGAGCTTGGCAGGTTTATGATGCAGAACCAGACGGGTGTCTTGGTAGGTTTGCCAGCTGGATAAAAGCACAGAGACGAATGGATGCCTTAGTAGAAGAATAGAGAGAACGGATACGTGAGATGGAAGATCAGGTATATGGTCTTGTGGAGCTGCAGGACAGTGGTACAGGTTTTGACAGGTGGAGGACGAAGCATGGCTTCAGTCAATGTCAGGGTAACTACTGTGGTTTTGTCTTACCAGGGGGATGATGAGTCATGACATCATTCTGTTGCTGTATGTGGATAGTATGCTAGCTAGCAGGAGTGTACATACAGGGTTTTGCTGAGCTAAGGGTAAGGTTAGTTCAGTGGCATGTCATGAGGAGTTTGGAGCAGCGGAATTCTTTGACATGGGAGGCATGGAGATCACTGGTTGATTTTGTCTCAAGTGGGAGCTGATGTGAATCAGGTGTTGGCAAGGTTCGGGATACAGAACCGGAGCACACTAAGGGCTGGACAGGTACAGTGTCCGAAATCACATGAGGTCTGGTATAGACCTGAATATTCCCATGCAGTGGGAGCTGTCAGAGTTAGGAGCCAATTCGGGGAAGTGGGTTCTCAGGTTTTCTGAGAGGGACCGGCAGCAGGTGTTGCTATGCAGGGTCAGGACTTCACTACAGGTGTTGTAGGTTCGGATGTGGCAGGGTACTTGGATGACAGGTGGTACATCACAGGTTGTGTGGTGTGTTGTCTTCAGGTGGGAGCTTGAAGAGGGATACAAACCAGGAAACAGATTAGACGGAGTACAAGTACAGGTACAGTGCAGCTGTTTATCTCCAAGTGGGAGATTGTTAGGATTGTGGAGCTAAAAGCTTCACTGATTCAGATACAGAGGAGGTTGCAGGAGAGTTGCTGAGTGCCAGAGACACCGGCGTCGGTCAGGCCAACCGACGTCGGCAGGAAAGGGCAGGAAAGACAACCGGCGTCGGTCAGAGATCGGCCGGCGTCGGCGACCCCCAGGCGGACAGGGACCGGCGTCGGTCGCCTGTGTAGTTCGACTGTGAGCTATCTACGGGCAGTTAGCTAACGAACCAAGTGTTTGCATGATGAGTGCTAATTTTAGACTCATAGCTGCGGATCTAATTATTGTAATTAGATGTCTAATTATTGTTTGGATGAGATCTATATAATAGACTCATGGTTGTATTGTAAAAGTGTGCTAGGGAGTAAGAGAGCATAATTATAAGCTCCTTCTGTATGTGAGGTAGAGCAATGGTGCGTTCCTCCTAGTGCCACAGTACCAGGTGTGTTGGTGCTGGATTGGAGAGCCAGCTGGGTTCTTCAGGAGTGTAAGATCTTGGTCACAGTTGCATGGCCTATATAGGAGATCTACATGGTAAGTAAGATCGTTGATCTGCAGGTGTATGTGTGTGCAAGGTCGAGGTTCACAGGTGAGCAGAACCATTGTTTGATTTGCAGGTGTGCAAGGTCATACAGACAGCAACACAACAGGGAGCAGTATCAGGCAGGATCTACTTGGAGTACAGGGGTGTACTCGGATAGAGCAAGAGGAAGGCAAGGAAGTTCCTTCCATAAGTATGGTCTGTTGAATTGCAAGTTGTTGCAGATTCATGGGAGATCTACTTGAAGTACTTTGAGTACTTGTGGAGCACGTGGAGTGCTTGTGGAGTGCATGGAGCACTTGTGTTATGCGTGGAGCATGAGAGGTGAACACCAACTCTGTATTTGAGTTGGGTGTTGGGACCGGTGAGAGGGAGAGCTTTGGGGAGAAGATTTACTGTTCACTTGAGGTGTGGGAATCCTCTGTAAGGTGGTGGAGAAGATGTGGCATATTCTCTATTGTATTCTTTTCTGTATAAAGTGTTAATACAAGTTGTGTATTGTCTCTCATATGCTGTGTTATTCTGAATTCTAGTTACTTGGTGAATCTGGTTATTTCTGCATATTAAGTTGTTTGAAGTTTGGTAATCAATTGTATGTTTCCGGTTTCGCATCCTGACAAGTGGGATCAGAGCATGTTTGTTGTTCTAGATTCCTGACATCTATGATGAAGTTATTGGTAGTATTGATATTGGGATTAATCCTTTCATAGAAGCCCACATAACTTCAATGGTTGTATAACTCAAAAAACTAACAATAAACAATGCGTATGATACTCATAATGGTCTTTGGTACACTGATTGTGAATTTGAAGGACATAGTCAAAGCAACTACCTATACAAAAACATCCATGATGCATTAAATTAGTCATATGACATCTATCATGAAGAGAATGATATATGTTATTGTATTTTCTTGTAGTGATATACACATCCAAAGGTTTCTAAATATTTTTAAATATGTGATGCCTATACCCATGACATAAATGATTGTTGGCTAATTAGTGATATCGATGAAGCACACACATGTGGTATGCACCAAACAGTTGTGTCTAACAATCAAGATAATGCTAGTTATCATGACCAAGGTAGAGGGAAAGTGAGAGTAGGTGATCATTTCCCACCAAGAACATGTTATAAGTATGGATCCCTAGACTACTATCAAAGGGATTATCCAGTGTACCCAACATGTGCTTTTTGTAAAAATGACCATCAATTGGAAGAATGTCCTGACTTATACATGGCCATCACTAAGGAGAGAAATGAAAAAGGTGCAAGTATGATTAAATTGAGAAACCACACTGGTGCCCACACTCAATCACCCCAACATATTAATAGGTGAATATCACTATGCATATTGATGGATAAACTCAGTCTATATCTACTCCTATTGAGAACTTACAACATGAAGAGCCTCAGGCAAGGAAGTATCTTGATGCTTATAAATAGAAGGATATAATCTAGGACACTATGACATTTATATGAGAAATATAAGGAGAAATTTAGTTCTATAAATATCAAACATCCACATAATGTGCTGATATGCAAAAGGCAATAGAGCCTCAAAATATGGTGTGAGAAAATTTTCAAGAGCATATATATGTTGGATGAAGACATTATCCCAAAATTAAGTACATGGCTTAAAAATCGAGTGTAGATACCAAATGATGCTCAGCCTTAAATGACATGGAAAACTAAATATCATCATTTGAATCATGCTCAATGTCAAGATACCCTTATCCTTCCTAACCATCAAGAGGACAAATAAATAGTAGTGAATGTTGTCATCAATGGTTGGGTGATTTGGGACATTTTAGTTGACATTGGCATTGATATTAACATCCTCACCAAATATGCATGATATAAAATGGATAGTCTAGCATTACAACCATCATCACACGTATTATGTATGGCTAATAAAACTCATGCTCTATCGATTGGTATCCTTAAGAATATAATGGTGGATATCCTTAGTGTCATTCCAAGCTGATTTTGAGGTCCTCAAGTTAGCTGAGGTAGATGATTTTCTATCTCTATTGAGGTGACCTTGGTGTTATGAAAATAATACAAACTTAAGTTTCAAAAATCATTACATTAGTTTTGAGAATACTAATCAACACATTGTTATTTCATTATATCTAGCACATGGTCCTCCATACATCAAACCTATTAATGTGGAAGAAGATGCCAACCACATATATAATGTCATAGTCATAGAATTTGAGTAGCACGATCCTACTCCTAAGGGCATGCTTTAGTGGATAGACACTCAATCCCTTTCTCATACTACAAGTAATTATTGTAATTATTAGCCCTATGGTGATTATGACCTCACTAGGAGAGTGTGTAGTGCCATTGGTAGTCATGAAAACATTTTGTGTCAATATCATAAATGCCACATGTTTGTTTACCTTCTTATCAACTAAGCCATGAGGGTACCACTAATGGATGTACCATTAAAAATACATGATGAATCTCCTCAATTTCATAGACAAATGGAAGCAAGTGACTTAATTCAGTACCTTGAAGACTTATATAATTCTAATAATGATCGTATGCGGTCATTGGTTCACCTTTTTGACAACAACATTGCAAGATGGTGGTGCACCCATCACGAGAGACTTCTCTAGTGGGATTAAGTATGATATAATTTGCATCACTAATTTCATCATGAAAACTGAGTCAGGGGAACAATCAACTATAGTAGAGTATGAGCACCTAAAACACATATAGAGGCTTGTGAATCCATATGGAGAGTTGAAGAGTCTTTCTTTTTAGAGTCCCTGTGGGTACAAGATTTATATGGAACTTTATAAACCTAGACAAGAACTTATTATGTTCATGAAGAGTGACATATTGGTACCCATTTTTAGGATCTATTGAAATAAAACATGAAATCAACACTATCTTATTCCTCTCCAAGAATGGATTTGTGCTTGACTCTCCAAGACATGCGTGAAGTTATTGGTGATCTGAGTCCCATTAAATATCACTTGAGGTATATCCATAGTGTCCCAAAATAAGGTCTAATTCTCTTTAATGAACCATTTGTAGATTTTTTTCTCATGATAGACCTAGTCTTTGATCAGGACCAACATGAAGAGATATGACTAGAGAAATAAAAACTAGTATTTCAGGTAGAGGAAGGTGAAGGGTCTAACCTACTTGACCCTTTAGTAAATCACATAGATGTCTATATGGACTATATAACATGATTTGTTTGTGATAGTGATCATGATACAGACCACCCATAGTCTAGGATAATTTAAATTGTCCATCACAACATCAACACAAAGGAAGAACCAAAAATAACTATTGTAGGGAATTATTAGACTGACACTAAAGTTTTAAAGATATTTGGGATATTAAAGGAATCCTTAGATGTCTTCCCAAGAATCTATAGTGAGATGAAAGGTGTTCATCCATATTTAGGAAAAATGTATATAAAACTAATTGATGATGCTCAAATAGTCAGGAAAATGCCATATAGGATGAATCTTAATCTATAGGCATGCATTAAGGAAGAAATTGATAGTATGATGTACACTAGAGTAATCACCCAAATTGATGAATCTAAATGGGTCAGTACCATGGTGATAAGTATAAATAATATGGATGCATTAGAATTTTCATTTATTATCAAATACTTAATGCATATGGCATTACCGATCCCTTCCCAACACCATTTATAGAGGAAATACTTAAAGGCATCACTAAGTGTGAAATTTATACTTTCATCGATGGATTATTCAAGTATCATCAAGTCCATATCATTGAAGAGGATCAAACTAAAACTAAATTTTCCATTGAATAGGGATCCTTCACATTTACTATCATGCCTTTTAGGTTGAATAATGCACCTATTGTGTTTTCAAGTATAGCCATTGAGGCATTTAAATATTTCATCCATAAATTTATTCAAATCTACTTGGATGACTGGGCAGTCTATGGCTTGGTAAAAGACCATTAATCTAATCTATGACTCATTCTTGAGCATTTCCAAGTCCTATAAATATCACTAAATCTAAATAATTAGATTTTTGCTATGCCTTTTAGTGTTCTTCTAGGAATATTATTTACAAGGATGGACTTTTGGTAGACCCAAAAAAATTATCTATAATTCTTTTCCTCCTAGATCCAAAGCCTCAGTGTGAAGTGCATGCCTTTCTAGGACATATAGGTTATTATAGGAAATTTATTCGTAGATATGCAAAGGTTATCATGCCTCTAGAAGAACTCTAAAAACATAATGATTACTTCATCTAGACTTGTTCCTACCAATAAGCCTTTAAGGACTTAAAAGACAAGTTAGTTATTGATCCAATCCTATAGTTCCTTGATTTGGAAAAACCATTCCATATCCATGTTGATGATTTTGGAATGGTAGTTGGGGAAATCCTTACACAACTAGATGAAGGTCACCTTGATCACCTGATCTATTTCACTAGTATAATACTTATTCCAGCTAAGTAAAATTACACCACTGAAGAGTACAAAGCCTTATCAATAGTTTATTCTCTACATAAATTTTGACAATACCTATTGGTAAATCCTTTTATATTCTATATAGATAATGAATTTTTAAAGTATTTATTAAACAAAGTTGTGTTGTATAGATGTATTTTACATTGGATAGTGTTGTTTCAATAATTTTAATTCTCTATCATGGTCAAACTAGGAAAAACTAATTATGGTCCTCATCATCTCTCTCGAATTGATTTCGAAGAAGCACCATATGCTATTGAAGATGAATTGCTTGATGTTCAACTATTTCATGTTTCTCATGTACCTAAGGAGTTGGAATATATTACAAATTTCATAACTACTAGCTCAATGCTCGATTGTCTGACTACTCAGGCTAAGAAACAAATTGTTGTCTGTGATTCTCCTTTATAGCTCATTGAAGGGGACCTCTACAATCTTGACTTAGACAAAATTCTTCAGCACTATGTCATAAAACATGATATTTTTAAGGTACTCCAAGAAGTTCATGAAGGCTTAATAAGTAGACACTATGATAAAGAGGCTACCAAATGCAAGTTTTTATTGGTCAAATTATGGTAGCATACCTTTTTTCAAGATGCCAAGATATATGTTAAGAAGTGTGACATTTTTCAATGTATAAGAAAACTAAATCACCAAGATGCCATGCCTCTATGTCTAATTCTATCTTAAGAACCATTTGAAAAGTGGGCCATTGATTTTGTTAGCCCCATCAATCTATTTGGACGATGAATAGGTTCCTATTATATACAATAATTGATTATCTCATGCACTGGGTTAAAGATATACCAATGAGTAATTGTGCTATTGTTACTATTATGCACTTCATTTGGGAACATGTCATACCCTGATTTAGATGCCCACTAGGTTTTACTAGTGATTATGGTACCATTTTCCTCAATAAAACTATTCACATCTTACTTGTTGAGTTCATGATTATTCATCACAAAACAACACTGTATCACCCCCAAGTCAATACAACTACTGAGGCATTAAATAAAATCTTAGGCACCACACTAATGAAAATTTGTGATATTTCCTAAATTGGTTGGGATGATAGAGTATCTGTGGTACTTTGGGCTTACCAAATAACCTATAACTACTTGAATAAGAAAACACTATTTAATTTGGTAAATGGAAAAGAGGCAATTCTTCAAGTTGAATTCTTGATACCATCTCTTTGTATTTCATGTCTTGGATAACTGGATGAGGATTCATCCTTGAAGGCACACTTGGATACTTTGTTACAGCTAGATGAAGCATGTTTCCTTACTCATTTGAGTCAGGATGTGGAGAAATATAAACAAAAAGCATGACATAATCAATACATCAAGAATAAAACATTTACCCTTGTGATGAAAGTCTTGCTCTATGACTCCAAGTTCATGAACCATTTTGGAAAACTTCAAATTCACTGAGATGGTCCTTTTGTAATTCATATAATTTGAGCTATTGATGCTTGTCAATTATAAAGTTAGAATGGCCAATTTCTTCCTAAACATTACAATGGAAGCTAGTTATAGTCGTATTTCACCTTTGAATAGTTTAAATTTTATACTATATAATAAGGATTATGCCATTAGTCTAGGATTTCTTATTTTCAATAAAAGTTCTACCTTTGTTGTGTGAAATATTTATTTAATAGATTAGTTTCAATTTTGTACTTGTATTTTCATGGAGGAACACAACACAATTTTAGTGTGGGCTAGAAGGTATCTATATTCATGTTTAAATGCATGAAATTTACATAAGATGCATAAGTTACTCAAGGCACGCAAGTTACTAAAGGAATGCAAGATACTCAAGAAATGCAAGATAAATAGCCCTAAGATAGGATATTCCTAATAAATCATTTGAAATTTCAACGGCTATCTTCCACTCCAAATAAAATCACAAGACATAGCTATCTTCCATTACAAAGAAAAGTGTAAGATAGGAAGTGTCATTAACATCAAAGAAATAGTAGTTATGATAAATGTGTCAATGTCATGACAAGATAATACCACTAAATGCATTTATGGTGAGAAGCGATGGTTAAAGAATGGTGCTTATTAAAATTACATTAATAATAAGAAGTGATGGATGAAAGGAAAGGGGGTAGTAAATGAAAGTTGCCCCCCTTGATCCTATAAGAGGAAAAGGAATCTCATTTTTTATTTATACATTTGCTTCCGTGTGCATTTACAGAGATAAAGATAGATTTAAGCTAGAGTGATTCTAGAGAAAGTGAATATCATCAACATTCTATAGATATATATTATATCAAGCATCAATATAGGTAACCAAACATAGGGATAACTCTAAAACATGACCATGACTTAAATAATAGGTAGTTATGGGTTGCATATTTAGACCTCTACCATTGGAGGGTGTCGAAGCAAGGAAAGTTGAAGTTCTTGACATAATAATCATGCATTGTTTTAGGAATGTTGAATAGTCACACCTCAACCTTCAAGCTCCTTAGAGGGTGATTCATTCTAAGAAGAATACTTTAAGAACTGATCCACTACTGACTATTTCATAAGAAGTACTTGGGGGGAAGCAGTAGTAGTTAAGGAAGAAACACCTAAAGAAAAGGCATAATGTATGAAAGGAGAAGAGGTTAGGATGGCACACCAATAAAATAAGGAATAATCATCTCCACCCCCACCATTGATGATAGAGGAAATGGAGTACCTTGAGATAGTGCTATGTGTCAAAAATTGGGTATAGAAAGTACCCTCTTGCATAATTTTTTTACTATAATAATTGTTCACCTAGGAATGAGGTTGAGTTGTAAAATGATTACCAGGTTGAGGGCCATGACACCAAAAATCAATTAGTGTATGACCTAAATATTTTAAATGATTTGGAAACTATAGGTTTATTCTAATTTCTCAACCTTCCATGCTCTAGAAAACCCATGGAAGCAATTAAGTTTCTACTCTCACACATCCATGAGGACTACCTTTACTTTGCTAGGCACAGCATGAAAATTACACCCAAAAGGATAAGTAAGGAGTCAGGGCTACAATTTTATAGAATGGATATTGAATTTGACTTAGAATAACTTGATGATATTATAAAAATATCCATGGAACTAATGTACCAAAATTAGGGCCATGCCATGCATATCAAGAACATGCAAGATCCTACCCTCTGGGTGGCAACACACATCATAATGACTAAGATCAGTGATACCAATAATTGGAAATAGGTAGATATGGCCCACCTCTAAATTTCCCACCAAGTAACTAGGGGATTGAAGTAGAATTGAGATATGTACTTTTCCCACAAAATCATTGAGGATATGGATAAGACCCATAAGATACCCAGTCATAGGTTCCCATGGGGGGTATTTTTGTTATTGATGGTGTTTGATAAGATTGATGTAACTAACTACACCACAACAGAGTTGAAGTGGGCATACCTTCCTAAGAATAAGTCCTTTGATAAACACTATATGACATTGACATGCCCCAGGTACATCACCCCACCTAAAAAAATAAGATGAAGTCTTGGTTTGATGGAATGAATGAAGAATATAGGAATGAATGGCATATCCCAATTAACTTACCTACCTAAGTTGGAGAACAAGATCAGTTCACTATAAAGTAACACCTATCTTTTGTATGCATCAAAATTGTCCCTTTTGGATAACTCTCTATGTGGTTAAATCTACCTTATGCCTTTTTGGTGTGGTACTTCATCGACATAGTTAACTACATTTTTTATGCACATCCTATCACCTTATAGGTAGATAGAATTGATTTGGAGATTCACACTCTCTAAAAGATGTACATCTATCCAAAAAAGATGTCCTATAGGGAGAATTATAAAATTGATCAAACTAATATAAAGTTCAAATAAATAATGGTGGGAGAATAGGTGCATAATTTATTCTACATGCTTCAACCTAGGAAGAAGACTTCAAAGGGCATGGAGTAGACTCAAAAGAAATTCCCACCAGTACCTTAACTAGTGAATAAGAAGTGGCCTAGGCATGATACCAGCACAAGTTCACAAAAATATCCTCCAAAATGGTAGAAGACTACCTAGGAACCACCTTCTAGACCCTCACCACCTAGACCTTCTCTTCTGAGACCTTCTCCACCTAGACCTTTTCCACTGAGACCTCCTCCACCCAAATTTACACCTCATAGTTCCCTCTACCTAGACATTCATCTTTGCATTTTCTTCCACCCCTGAATTCACCTCCAATAACTTCATAGGAATTACCACCAAGGGTTTCATGATCATAGACTCTACCAGAGAGAACACCAAAGAAAGAACCATAGTAAGAATAACATGTAAGATAAAAAGAAGAGTTCAAGGACTCTGATTTCAAGAAGACACCCTCCCTAACATGAGAGGAGGAGACCACATTTGAAAACTTTCCATTAGACATTAGGGGTCCATTTGGTGATGAGGGGGATGGTGATGATACTCAATAGATGAACAAAATGGCTATTAATAGCACCTTCTTTAACTATCAATATAAAGGTCAAGATTTTAGAGTGCAAATTGAATAAAGGAAAGGAGCCTATCAAGTCTAAGGGAAAACTACCTTAAATTTATGCATATACTAATCTATGTGCTTATTATTAAATGGGCATCCCTAATATGATGCTTTACTTATGGCCATACTTCCTCCCACAAGATAAAACCATTGATACAAAGTGGCAAATGTCCTTCCTCTTAGACATGTACAATGAGGAGTTTCATTTTGAGTTCCCTTTAGATAGCCTCCTATTAGTTCCTCATGCTCTAGTGTTTCCAACCCCACTATGGGTTGATCCCTAGAATATCACCCCTCTATAATCTAACACTACATTTTTGAAAATGGTTTTTGAATTCATGTACCAAAACATATTTTTAGAATCTAACACACATAATGTAGAGAAGAAACATGGCCAGGTAGAAGTTATGTATGAAAAATAGGTTTCCACCTAGAAGACACTCATAAAGGAAGTGGTTATATTAAAACAACAAATAAAGGAGGCCATAGAGGCTAAGGTAAAAACATTAAATTTATGCAAATTAATTTTGGGACAAGAGCCAACATTAATGGATGGAGTGCCTCTAGATGAGGATGCCATAAATAAATTAAAGACCTTAACGAATCTCCTTTTTAAGTGCTACAAAGAAAAACCTGCATCAAATAATGTGTTTCTAATCTTTTTTGCTTTTCACATTCAGAAGAAATAAGAAACTAAAAGGTAATGGTCAGGGGTTAGATGATACCCAAATGAAGTTGTGCACTATATCCAGATGATTGAAGGAGCTCCTCTTTGGCTATGGAGGATGACACCTGTAGATAAGAAAGTCTTAAACAAAGAAAATGTTAGATAGATATATGGTGAATTTCCAAGCAAAGCTCGGTCCCAAAAGTGCAAAGACTTCCTTGAGGGATGATAGTCCACTAGTTGATAAAAGAGTGTTACTAAAAAGAGAAATGGTGAAAGACTAAACAAAAGAAATAGAGATAATGCATACCTATATTCTACTGTCAGTCTGTCATAGTCATCGACGTCGGTAGTTATGTCGATGTCGGTTGCTCAAGTTTGTCAACGTCAGTTAGTATGACAATGTCGGTAGGGGCAATGGTTGATGTTGGTCAGGGAAATGGCCTTGGATAGGTTTTGGATGGGTTTATGGGTGACAGAGGAGTCTGGGAGGTCTATAGGAGTTTGGAGGTCCATGCAAGATTGCAGGGAAGTCAATAGAGTCTTAAGAGGGACAAGAGGTAGAAGACAAGTTGTCAAAAGGAGTAAGGATATGGGGAAGGCCTCTCAGCCTCTCCAGGAAGAAAGTCAGGTCTGGTTGATGATATTTAGAAATGCTAAATAGAAGATAATTGCAAATGCTTTCTATATTACTGAAATGAAATAGAAGAAGAATACTTAGCTCTTGCTTGCTGAAGAATCAGGGGTGTGAATGCTTGTTCTTGATGTGGTTGATGTAGAAGACTTCCTATAATGTTTCAATCAGGTGTGGAGTGATTGATGCAGAGTTCTTGTAACCTATGATGCTTGGTGTGCATGAGAGAGAGTGAGAGAGAGAGAGAGAGAGAGAGAGAGAGAGAGAGAGAGAGAGAGAGAGGTCAAATTTTGGGAGCAAGAGAATTAGCATTCAAGTGAAATTGATTTGGGGAAGAGAATTAGCATTCCCATCTGTGATTAGCCATTTTGGGGGTTAGAACATGGTTTTAAGCAATCGATGTCAGTGATTCTGTCGGCATCGGCCAATGGGTAATCAACGTCGACAGCTAGAAGATGGGTAAAAAGGCTATTTTTAGCCTTTTGCCCATTCCTCCATCTACAAAGTTTAGCTGCTGTTGGCAAACAGTCTGAAGGGCGGGTTTAATAGGCATGAGAATTAGTGGGGGAGTTGAAATAGGTCTTAGGTCATTATGATTTGTCATAGGTGATAAATGGGGGTATCTAAGGGCAAGGTGAGGTGTCATGGGTGATGTGTGAAGGGTGGTGTTATTAATTTAAAATAGGTAATTTATTTTAAATTAATAAGTGTGTGGTTTAGGAATGTTTAGAAGTGGACCAAGGGGACCAAGGGGGAGTCGACTAAGGAGTAGACACAATTTTGGTGTCTATATTTGCCCCTTTTTGTCTTGTTGGTTGTTCTTGATGAACTGCAAGACAAAAATAGGAGTAAGTTGCCCCAAGTATGGGATAAGGTCATTTTTGTCTTATTGGTTGTTCTGATGAACTGTAAGACAAAAAAATAAGTGTTGGCTGCCCCAGATGTGGGATGAGGTATTCCCCCCTCAAAGTGGGAGTCGAGGGAAGGTAACTTGATATCAGGTGCTGATTTGATAGATAGTGGATGGATATGGTGAAGTTTGAGTGTGAACGTTGTAAAAGTTGAGATTGCATGTATACCACTTCACGTGATAGGTAGGTCAAATTATCGTAGTCAAAGGTTGAGGAGTGTTAAAATTGAAGTAACTAGTCCCTAGCATTTAGTCATAGCTGATTGGGTTAAATGATTAAAGCTGTAGCTCCAATGGTCATCATGTTCCAAGTATCTTGGGCTCATGAAGTGCTCCTGGAAAACATGAAAATGTCACAAATATTGAGGATCAACTTGCACATGATCCAATAATACGTGTGAGGGTCATAATGTGATGTGCATACAATTTTGCTAACTATTCGTGAGGTAGCATACATGCGATCAAAATAACCAAGGCATAATTGTCTCAATAGTGGTTGTGGTCTGAGGAGATAGTTGTGATCTCCAAGGTTGTTGGTCATGATTTTGGGTTGGTATAGGTAGTTGGTCCATTAGATGGATGGACGAAGGAATGGCTGAGCTAACTTCAGAGGACCCCATGTCAACTGAGTGCTGCTTACATAGCCCTTGTTTGAAGGGCCTCAGGCCAATGTAGTTCTCCCTAAAAAGGAGGAAGAGGGTTGGTTATGGATGTGGGTTGGACTAGGTTAAGTCATGGTTAAAGGTTAAATGGTTTATCCATCAAGTAGATGAACAAAGGGATGTGACCGAACTAAACCCAGAAGACATCATGTCATCTATGTGCTGCCTACATAGCCCCTATTTGAAGGGCCTCAGACTAATGTAGTTTAGGCTGGTTGATAGGTTGGTTTGGTCAAGTTTTAAATGATGAGGGTATGATGATGTTACAGCCTTTTTCATATTATGTGATGGTGTATGATGTAACATAGGTTATGTGGGTTTTTCATCCCTAGCAATTTTCCATATTGGTGATGGATGTATGCTAAAAATGAAATGAATTTATTTATGCTTCAGCAAGTAATGGTTTATGCTTAACATAAATTGAGTTTGGTTGATAGTTTCCATGTGTATTGGTTTCCATAAAAACTAGTGTGAATAGGCTATGATAATGTTAGTGGTCTGAAAAAGGTTTGGCTAGTTTGGTTTGGTTTTAGAAAATGATTTGGTTGGATTTGAATTCGTTGTATGTGACCAAAGTGCATAAGAAGTGAAAGGTGCATTGCTCTTTCATTAACAAGGACCATAATGATAGCATAGATAGGGTTATTGCAAACAAAAACCCCATTCATGCATTACGTCATTGACCATCGTTTGTGTTAGAGAAGTATCTAAATCACTTGATATTAAGTGAGCTCCAAGTCCCTTCAGTATGTTGGGGTAATAGGTTTGATTATGTGAGATGTGAGGATAGCGTAACCCTTTTTAGCAAGGATAACTTTGCCCCTTTTATAGGTGACCCTGAGAATGACTATAGACAAGTCCATGACTTTATAGTTTGCCAGTCAGTTTTTTTTTTTTTTTGGGTAGACTGATCGATGCGGGAAGTCTACGTGGGGATGTTGTTTTGTTTTATGGTCATATGTGAGGCTGATCGATGCGGGAAGCTTCTGAGAGAGTGCTGTTTGGAGAAATTTTTTTGTATATCCATCCTTTGAGGGAGTGGTCTATATTCTGCTTTGTATGTTGATGTCTTTAAATAGCTGTCCTTCAAGGGAGTAGTCTATTAATTACAGCAATGATGTAGTTGTCCTTCGAGGGAGCAGTCTACATTTATAGTTTATGACCTTTGTATAGGCATCCCAATTTTATGTTTTTTTTACTGAACTTTTGGTCATGGACTTGACTATAGAGGTTTGGGGGTTTCCCTTTTGTAAGGACAAACCATTCATGCTTTACCAAAGGGTTGACTAATGTTGGGAACAAGGGTTGAAAGGAATAGGAATGAGGATGATAGGGATTGCTCAAGGGATGAGCTCAAGTTAAACGTCAAGCGAATGACTACTTGATTAACAATAAAATGGTCGTAAATGCAGGGCATTAAGGGGCTCAAGTTTTGGACGGATTTTAAGAGAAGATAGATGATAAGTCCCTGATCCATACTTGTGTGTTATGATATAAGGTCCGAGCAAATTAGGAGCAAACTTGCCTCATTTACTTCTTTCCATATTGGTCACGTGTTGGTTTTCTTTGAGGACAAGATCTATGATTTTGAAATCTCGCTCTCTTAGACTTTTGTTATAGGTACGTTTAATGCAATTTTGGTAGATATGGAAATGGTTGAGGGCAGCAAGGTGACATTTGTCAAGTAACTCAAGTTGAGCCAACTGATCTTGATGAAAGTCATCGTTAGAAAGTATGCCATGCAAAGAGATGGTAAAGAAGGTATCTGTACTTCAAGAGGCAGGATAGCCTCTATTCCATACACTAAAGAGAAAGGTGTAGCACCCATAGGGGTTTGAATGCTAGTGCGGTAAGCCCATAATGCGAAGGGAATGTGGATGTGCCAATCCCTTCCAGTGTCGTTGACCACCTTCATTAGAATTTTGGTTAAGATTTTGTTGGAAGCCTTGGCCTACCCATTGGCTTGTGGGTAGTAAGGTGAGGAGAAGCTGAGCTTGATGCCAAATGAGTCACAAAGTTTTTGGACAGTCTTGTTTTTGAATGATTTGCCATTATCGGTGATGATCTTGTGGGGTACACCGAAATGATAGATGATATGGGTGTTGATGAAGTTGACAATTTTGTCAGCTTTAGTGGAGATGAGGGGAATTGCTTCCACCCATTTAGTGAAGTATTCAATTGCGGCGATAATGGACTAATTTCAGAGAGATGAATGGGGGTTAATTTCACCGATTAGGTCTAAGCCCCATTGTGAAAAGGGCTAGAAGTCCTTAGCAACTTGTAGAGCATGGCTAGGGACGTGAAGTAAGTTAGCATGTTGTTGGCATTTGATACAATGCCAAACATAGTCATTGTAGTCTTGGTGAAGAGTGGGCCAATAATAGCCTAGGTGAAGGATGTGCTTTGCAACCGAGTTACCACTGAAATGTCTACCACAAATCTCATCATGGACTTGTTTGATAGCGTGAGATGTTTTAGTGCAGGTTAGACATTGAAGAAGGAGGCCATCGAAACCTTGTTTATAGAGAAGACCCCCTAGCATAGTATATCAAGCTATGCTTTTGATAAAAGCCCATCAGGCATTGCTAGAGAGATCAAGGGGGACAATAGAAAAAGTTAAGTAGTCCACAAGTTGTTTATACCAAACATCCTGTGGGCTAGAGTCGATGGTGCTGACAAAGTTGATGTTAGTGGAGATATATGAAGGTAACACCAAATGATGTACCGTAACATAAATTCTTGAGGAAGATGATGAGGATGGAATGCGTGAGGCAAGAAAAGCCATAGTATCAGCAAACTTATTCGTAGATCAAAGAATAGTTTGCAAGAGGTAATGGTCAAAAGATTTTAGCAGGGTGTCAACACGGTGTTTGTAACTTTGCAAAACTTTAATTTTACAAAGATATGAACCGTTAATTGATTAACGACTAGTTGTGAGTCACCAAAGATGTTGATGGTCTTGACACCTAGGAAAAGGGTGGTTTGAAGTCCAAAAATTAAGGCTTCATATTCAGCCATGTTATTGGTACATTCAAAGTCAAGTTTGAAAGATAGGGGCATGGGCTCACCCTCGTGAGGGATGAGAATGACCCCTACACCCCCACCATGTTGACATTTAGACCCATCAAAGAACATTGTCATTTGATAGAAAATGTCATTGGTGGATAACATGGCAATGGATTTGTTAGGGAATTCATAGTGAGAAGGTTGGTTGTCAGATAGAGGGGTATCTGCTAATTGGTCAGCAATTGTTTGCCCCTTTATAGACTTCTATTGGATGAATTCCAAGTCAAACTCAGCAAGAAGCATGAGCCAACGAGCCATACGTTGATTTTGGTATGGTTTGGAATGAATGTATTTTAGAGGGTCAGTGTGGGTGATGACATAAGTTTTGTGATTGAGAAGATAATGACGGAGTTTGGTAGCGGCAAAGACTATTGCCAAGCAGAGTTTTTCGGTATGAGTATACCAAGTTTCATAATCAATGAGCATTGAGCTTATGTAATAAACCATTTTCTCATGATGTTGTTCATCTCGGTGCGTGATCATGGCACCTAAAGAATGATTTGTTGCTAAAATGTAAAGATAGAAAGGTTGGTTTTCTTTTGGTGGAATAAGGACTAGTGGAGAGATAAGATAACGTTTAAGAGCCTCAAAAGCCTCTTGGCAATCCTTATCCCAATTAAAGGAGACATCCTTCTTGAGGAGGTGATGAAAGGGTTGACATCAGTTGAAAAGCTATGAGATGAAGTGACGAATAGATTAGAGCTTCCCTTGCAGGCTGTGAAGTTGCTTTAGATTGGTAGGTGGCAGCATCTCGAGTATAGCTCTTATCTTAGTGGGATCAATCTCAATGCCACAAAGGGAAATGATGAAGCCTAAAAACTTCCCAGAGAGAAACCCAAAGACACATTTCTTGGGGTTGAGATGAACATTGTATCAGAAGAGACAAGTGAAGATGATTTTTAGAATAGTTAAATGGTCATGGCGGAGCTTAGATTTGCCTAGTAGGTCATCCACATAATCTTCGATGATTTTGTGGAGGAGATCATGAAAGATGTAGGTCATGGCATGTTAATATGTGGCACCTACATTTTTTAGGCCAAAAGGCATGACCTTATAGCAAAAAGTCCCCCATGGGGTGATGAAGGTGGTCTTGTGTTGATCTTCTGGCGCAATCAGGATTTGGTTATATCCTAAAAACCCATCCATGAGTGATAGCATCTCATGACCAGCTGTAAGATCAACAAGTTGGTCGATGTTGGGTAGAGGAAAATCATCTTTTAGGCAAGTTAGGTTAAGGTCATAATAGTTAGTACAGATTCAGATCCCCCCGATTACTTTGGTGACAGGGATGATATTTGACACCCATTGTAGATAATCAATGGGTTGGATGAAGGATACGAAAAGAAGATGTTGAAGCTCCTCTTTGACAAGGAGTGTAATGTGAGGATGCATCTTGCAAAGCTTTTGCCTAACAGGCTTAGCCTCTGGGTTTGTGATGATGTTATGAATGCCGATGTTAGGGTCGATGCTAGGCATATCGCTATAGGTCCAAACAAAGGCTTTGCTATGGTCTGAAAGGAATTTGGTATAGTCAACTTGTTCCTGGGTGTCCAAATATTGACCAATCTTTAAAATGTGAGGAACATCAAAAGATGGAAGGTTAATGTCAATGGTCGATTCATTTAACATAACCTACGTTTTCAAAGGAAGTGATCGTTGGATGAAAGAGTCATCTGCACCCATGTAGGTGAGAATGGCATCATCGTCTATGCATTGGATAGTGTTGATGGTAGTAGATTCATCATCTATCATGTTTGAATAAATGAGAGGGAGAGACTTGGATACCCCACCTAGTTGATAGGTTAGGGGTTCTAAGCGAATGGCATTTATGGAAAAAAAACTAGGAGGGATGGAAACCACCTACTCTGTAGGTGAAGATGGGGGAATAGGCGAGTTTAGAGGTGATTGTTCTATGATAGGTTTGGGGCGAGGATTTTTAAAAGCTTCAGTAGGTTCTTCAAAACCCACGCCATGTCACTTGGCATTCTTTATAGCCTCATCATTTGGTAGTTCGACGGGCTGGTGGGAGCCTTGTTCATAGTGCCCAAAGCCAAAGCCCTTCCATGCACACCTATAAAGATAGGTATGAGCAAAGTTTGGGTTGTCAAGAAAAGAGAAGTCAGACGTAAATAGTTGGGGTGATGAAAGAGGATTCCCATCAGTGGGAGCTTGATCTAGCCCTCCATAGATGAGATTTGTTTGAAGATTAGGAGGACCATAAGGGATGACCATTCTGATACGATGGTCATAGCTAGGATTGTGATGAAGTTGTCCATACTCTTGAGGAGTCTGGAACATGTCCAAGGTGAGTAAACGATAATCCCCAAGTGAAAGACATTGGAAGGTATCTTCCATAGGGTCTTTTGTTATCACTTGAGGAGGTGGTGTAGGTGTAACCACCATTTGCATACTTTTTGAAGCTTTTACAGGTGGAGGTAGTGTTTGGGTCAATGTCTTGAAAGGAATGAGAACATTGTTGGGTCGATAAGTTGTGTTGCATGTCTTGAAAGGGGAGGGGTTTGCAGGAATGACATGGACTTGACTGTCATGTTCAAATTTGACACAACGGTGTAATGTAGAAGGGACACAGGCCATGGCATGGATCCAAGGTTGTCCTAATAACATGTTGTATTGGAACTCTCCCTCAATGATGTAGAAGAGCTCTGGGATTGTTTATGGGCCAACACAAATATGTAAGATGACAGTGCCAATAGTTATGGTGGTGGAGTCATTAAAAGAACAAAGAATTACATCAATTTTTGACACACAATTCTTTGGGAGGGCTAATTGGTCATAGGCATGGGTGGAAATGATATTGATGCTAGTGCCCCCATCAATCATAACTCACTAAATGTGAGTTTGATCAATGTAGGCTGTGATGAAAAGGGCAGCATCCTAATCTTCCAAGTTGGAGGTAGGAATTTCAGAATCACTAAAGGTAATAGAGGCGACAGTGGGTAATGATTGGACTAAGGTAGCTAGTGGTTGGAGGTCCTTGGGTTGGACCTCCACTGCCTATAAAGATTTGATTAAAGCTTGATGATGTTGTGGAGAGCTTTGAATGAGGTCATATAAATTCATCTTCATGGGAGTTTGGTGAAGTTGTTTCACCATAAAATCACGGATTGCCTCTAAAGAAGTGGGTTGGGATGTACCCAAGATAGAAATCTTGGGTTTTGGTGGTTGAGCAGGTTTGACAAATGGGTAGGTCCAAGGAATAGTAGCTTTCTCTTTTCTTTTATCCTTTAAAGTTTGTGACCTAGTGGCCACATTGATGGTGTTAATCTCGAATAAAGGGGAGGAAGGAGGTAAAAGGACCATAATTTGATGATGAGATCCCAATGAAGGTGAAGAGGTTTGAGAGACATGAGATGGTGTTGGAGATTTGTCGATAGTCTCCTCAACAAGAAGGGTGTCCTTTTCCATGAATTGGCAGATGACAACCTTGAGAGCACAATAATTTTTAGTGTCATGCCCAGGTGTGCGATGATATTGGCAAATTTTAGTGTCATCGAACCAAGACGGTTTTGGTCCGAGAGGTTGAAATGGTTTAATAGGTGGAAGAGTGATGTTAGAAGTTTGTAAAAGTCAGTGTAGTATCAAAGCATATGAACCCACTAATGGGTCCATACTTGTTGATGCACTAGGTGTTGATGACTTTTGTTTGGGAGTTGTTGAGGGAGATCTCCATACCACCTTTTTGATTGGTGGTGTGGCCACTTGTGTAGATGACACTTTCTTTGTGAGGGGTGCCAAATTTTTTAGAGGAGGTATGTTTTTGGTGGGTAAAGGGAGTAATGGACGCAACTTGTTTTTGTTAGGTGTTGGAGTAGAAAGCACTCATATTAAGGTAGAAGGATGGGGGCCCAAAATGGAGGGCAATGATGATGGTGGAGTAGTTCTATGACATGGTTTAGTGGCCTTCTTTGATATGGTGTGAGGACCACTATTATGGGGAGCAAGATTCAAATCGACCTTCACTTGTGGGTGAGTGAGGTTCGATATGGGGTGAACACCAAGGGATTTAACCTGTTTCGGTATAGTGGAAGTTTGTGAGGGTTTAGGTTCAGATGCGGATGGTTGAGCTTCTAAAGATTTGGAAGTAGAAGCCTGGTCCTCGTTGGAGACTTTAGGAGTTTTTGTCAAAGGAGGGTTGACAATACAAGATGAGATGGGATGTGTAAGATAAGGAGCTTTAAGTCACTACCACAATGCCTCATGCTCTAAGTTCCTTGAATGGAGAAATCCTAAGTTCTCAGCCAATCGAGAGAATGGTTTTGAAGATGTTAGATGAGGTTTTGGTTTTTTAGAAGATTTGGCTGGTTGTGAGAGTGGAAATGTGTTAGATGCAGCAATCTCAGGCCAAAGGCGTGAGAGAGCCATTACTATATCGTCTTTGGTTGAAGTAGGTGAGGAGACAAGTTCTTCTCTTGGTGGAGAAGGAATTGGGGAATGTGACTCCTCAAGAGGATAGAGGGCAGGGATAATCGTACCTTCTACTTGTGGTTGAAGAGCAAGAAAGGTATGGTCCTCCATTGGTAGTAGGAAGGATGAAGGTGGGGCTAGTGGCATTGGTATGGTCAAAGCGTCCTCCAATATAAGAGAGGTCGATGGAGAACTAATAAGAGAAGAAGGTTCTTCCACTTGTGGAGAAGAAATAGGAGAAGAAGGCTCTTCTACCTGTGGTGGACAAATAGGAGAAGAAGGCTCTTCCAATTGTGGTGGACAAATAGGAGAAGAAGGCTCTTCTACCTGTGATGGAGGGATAGGTTGACTAACCTCTTTGGTTTGTGGAAGAGGTTGGTTAAGGATGGTAGGCAAAACCGTGTTGACTGTGCGTATATTATGCTCTTGGGGGTCATCGGCCATGGCCTGAATGTTATTTTGACTAGGGGGATGGTTAGGGAAAGGTTTTCTAAAGATATCTATGTTTTGGTTAGGTGGCACATTTGGGTTATCCAAAACAAGATCCCCCTTGTCTATCATGTCTTGGACAATGTTATTGAAAGTTTTGTAGTTGTTTATGTCATGGCCTTTAACATAGTGATATTGACAAAAGTCATTTTCCCTATACCATGTAGGGATGGCTTCTGAGGGGTTGAATTGTGGTGGTGGTCAAATTTGGGGGAGGTTGAGGACTCCCTGTTTAACTAGTTTATCCAACACAGATGCGTATGATTCTCCTATTGGAGTATATTGACACTGTACATATCATTGTTGGAATTGTCGTGTAATGCTTTGAGATGTAAAAGGTTCAGATTGGTTAGTTATGGCTGATGATGATGATCTAAGTACCACAATGTATACTGATCCCTTGGATTTGGAATTGGAGGAAGAAGATTTGGATGAAGGGTCATTGGATTTTGTGTTAGTATTTTTACTACGCAATTTGACTTTATTTTCTTCGACAACACAGAGTTCAAGCTTCCTAGCCATGGTGAAAGCTTCATCAAATGTGTAGAATATTTGGACCCGCAAAGTAGATGAGATGTGTTTGGCACACGCTTGTTAAAAGAGCTCAATGAGCTCAAGTTGAGGTAAAGAAAAGGAGAGTTGGTTGATTAAACTTCTCCATCGAGCAACGAAATTAGCTATGGATTCATCGTCGAATTGTCTAATAGAATATAGGTCTGTAATAGAGACCTTCTTAGTGATGTTAATTGAAAAGTGGTTAAGAAATAATTGGGTGAGTTGAGTGAAGGAAAAGATAGAGTGACTGGTAATAGAACTATACCAATCGAGGACAGCACCAGAAAGCGACATGGGAAATGTGCATAGTAATAACGCATCATCATGTGCTATAAGGTAACATGCATGTATAAATGCTCATAGATGTTGCTATGGGTCTTCTTTACTCTGAAAGTGAGTAAACTTGGGAAGTTCCCACTGGCTAGGATATGGTTGGATTGGGACTAAAGGATGAATGGGTTCATTACAGATTTGTTCATATGAGAGAACATTCCTTGAACCAGAAATGGATGTCTCAAGATTAGACACCTTATCCATCAACATCTTGATTAGATCGGTTGATGGATTTGCAGGTGAGGCACCCCCTAGGTTGTAGGTCATTTGGAAGGTGTTAAGTGGAGCGTATGACATAGTTGGTTGTGCTTATATAGGTGCAACATATTGGTAACTAATCATAGGGACTGATGTTGAAGTCAAGGGTGGTTGTGTCATGAAGCTAGAAGGTACAACTTGGCTTGATGTTGCCAAAGGTGGTTGGATGGTGGCAACACTAGCTGAAGGATAAGTAGTCACTCTTGTATTTATGGGTGTAAGAGTAGGTGGGATGGAGATAATTAAGTTCTGGAATGGTGTAAGACTTTATTGAATGGTTTGTGGTTGAGGGGGTACAAAAACCCCAATGGAGGTGGGTCCAAAAATAGAAGGAGAGGCCACACTTTGACGATTGGTCATGGTTGGGTTGTTATGTATGAACCCCAAGTTCCCTCTAATTCTGACAATTGACTGTTTATTTGGTTTTTTTTGAATTTTTTGAATTTTTTTGATGTTTTGGGTTTTTTTTGCCAGTATTTGAAGGAAATGCGATTTTTGCATAAAATGATAAATAAATTCTATAAAAAAAAATATCTAACTCTGTAAATTGAATACTATACTGCAAACTCCAAGCTTCCTTTAATATAAAATCTTCCTAAATCGATTACAATTAAAACCAGATGCATATAGGGTAAAAAGCAATAATATATTAAAAACCTAGTTATTCTGGTACAACATTAAATGCCCTATTAGAGATGGTACAGCTGCATATGTTTGACATTCTTTTTTGAAATTGGTGATCTCTGCTTGCCCTCAACATAACTGCGCTCCAAAGTGAGGAAGAACCAGACCAGAAGCAAGGCATATTTCCCAATGACAAGAAGGTACGGCCTACTGGTTAATAGTATGGATAGGTATAGGTATGGCTGGGTCAAAACTAGCAATTAATGATGTTGTACGGCCTGTCTTTTGACTCTCCAGATCTCTAAAAAAATGGGTGCCTAAGTAAACCCTGTCTATTGAATGAATACTCTACTGAAAACCTGTAAATGAATATCCTCTGAAGATCAATGATTTCTCCTGAATGAAGAAACCCCTGCTGCAATAAATTAGGTGTTATTTCACACCCTCTGAATTGCTTCCAATGGAGATGGCACGTTCCCCAAGGAATTCAAACTTGAAACCCTGAAGCTTCTTGCTCAGACCAAAGTTGATCAATTTTCAATTCTCCAAAATGACATAATGGCATGATTCCCAATGCAAATGTATAAGTAACTAAAAAGGAGCGATTTCCTCCATAATAGGGCTTTCAATTAAAAAAATCGCACTTCTTTAATATTTTAATCTTTTCCTAGCTTAGGCCAAATTTTATAATAACATATAATCTTAAATTTGGCCCCTTCCTGATGATGGGCGCCCCCTCAGCATTAAAATCACTTAAGTTACAATTTTTAATTATAACTTAATATAATAGTCTCACAATATTAATATTTAATTAATACAATTAAATATTAATATTTCCCTCGTTACTCACCCGATGACTGAACCGTCTGAAGCGGTCATATACTAAAGTGATTTTGAATGTTGTCAACCCACATTGCTAAAAATAGCAGGGGTCCCACTCTGACCACCAAGAACTGCTAAAAATAGTAACTTTTGCCAGGAGTCTCTGATCAAGCCCAAATGAAAGCCAACTGATCAAACTCTGCCAATTGAAGCATGTGCCAAGCTCCAAAGTGACCCTCTATCCAAACTATCAGCCTACGAGGGTCGTATGATAGGCTAATCCTGTACTCTGAGAGATGTCACTAAGAAGGGGACATGACAGTCTGCCCCTCCTAAAATTGCTTGTCCTCAAGCAATCTCAATGCCGGATGCTGTAGAATATCCTCGCTCTCCCATGTCGCATCCTCAATAGGTAAATCTCTCCATTTGACTAGATATTCCTTGATAGTCCTCCGACGCAACTGTCTCTCCCTATACTCCAGGATGGACTCAGGTACTAAAATCAGTTTTCCCTCGTCATCTAAGGGAGGTAGAACTGTAGCCGGTACCACACGATGACCCAACGCCTTCTTGAGGTGTGATACATGAAAAATGTTGTGTACCCTGCTCTCCGCTGGAAGCTCAAGCTCATAAGCCACCTTGCCAACTCTCCTCAGGATCCTGAAAGGTCCATAATAGCGTGGATTAAGCTTCTCTGACCCACTCTTCGTAAGAGTGGACTAACAATAGGGCTACAGCATGAGGTAAACCATGTCACCCACCTTGAAATGCCTCTCCGTCCTCTTCTGATCTGCATACTATCTCTGTTGATTTTGTGCCTTAGCTATATTTTCCTTGAGAGCCCTCATAGTGTCCTGACTCTCCTGCAACCAACCTCCTGCACTCGGCACTCTACTGTCGCTCAGTAGCAAATCAAGGAAACTCGGTGCCTCATACCCGTACAATGCCATGAAGGGTGACATCTGAATGGTCATATGGAATGTTGAGTTATAGCAATACTCACACAAATGTATCCATTTGACCCACGCCTTCTGCTGCCCTGCTATGTAGTTTCAGAGGTAACCTTCCACCCACTTGTTCACAATCTCCATCTGCCCATTAGTCTGTAGGTGGTAGCTAGTACTCAGAGTGAGCTCAGTCCCACAAAGTTTGAAAACCTCCTACCAAAAGTTACTCAGGAACCGGCTATCTCTGTCGCTCACGATACTCCGAGGCAACCCATGAAGTCTGAATACCTCGTGAAAGAAAACCTCTATTACCTGCGTAGCTATGTAAGTCGTGGTGATCAGAAAGAAGTGGCCATACTTCGTAAGCCAATCCACAACTACATAAATGCAATCATGCCCTTGGGCCTTAGGCAAGCCCATGATAAAATCCATCGACAGGCATTCCCACTTCCTGTCAGGAATCGGAAGTGGCTACAACAAACCTGCCAGGTACATGTTCTCCTACTAATTCTGCTGACAAACAAGGCACTCACGCACATACTGAAGAACATCTGCCTTGAGTTCTTTCCAAGTGAATCTCTCCTGAATTTGCCTATATGTTTTGAAATATCTAGGATGTCCTGCTGTAGGCATGTCATGAAAGGCTCGCATAACAATGTTCTTCACTTCTGACCCTGGGATCAAATATATCCTATGCTTGTAAATGATCAAATCATTCACAAGTGTATACCTGGTGTCAACTGCTGATCCCTCAACAATGTTGGAGGCCCAACTATCCTTGGCATACTCTGCCACTATCATATGCCTCCAATCCTCTGAGATATGAACCATAGTGCTCAAAAACGGCTTACGTGAAAGTGCATCAGCCACTACGTTCTGTGTACCTTTTATATATGAGATATCAAAGTCATAAGCCTGCAACTTATTGACCCACTTCTGCTGCCTATCATTGAGATCTTGCTGCCCTAAGAAGTGTCTCAAACTGTTACGATCAGTTTTAATGCAAAATTTGTTGCCAACAAGATACTATCAAAATTTTGCTAAGGCATGCATAATCACGAGCATCTCCTTATCATATATACTATACAGCCTTTCTGGTCCTCTGAGCTTGCGGCTCTCATACACAATCGGGTGCTTGTCTTGCATAAGCACCGCACCAATGCCCTCACTTGATGCATCACATTGAAGCTCGAATGGCTTCGTAACGTTGGGTAGTGCTAAAACAGGGCATGTGGTCATCAACTCCTTAAACTTCATAAAACACTCCTGTGCCTCTGAAGTCCAAACAAAGGCCCCCTTCTTCAATAAATCTATCATCAGGGTGGCATGTCATGAATACCCATTCACGAATCTGTGGTAGAACCCACATATACCGAGAAACCCTCTCAACTGTGTCAGGTTTGCCATGTAGGCCAGTCAACAATGGCGCAAATCTTTTCAGGATCCATGTGCACTCCATCTGCACTAATGATGTGACTGAGATATAACAATTCGGTCATCCTTATATCGCACTTGGATTCCTTGGTGTACAAGGACTCCCTCTCCAAGATACTCAACACTGTCTCCAAATGAGCTAAGTGCTCCTGCCAAGTCATGCTATATATAAGAATGTCATCGAAAAAGACCAACACAAACCTCCTCAGTAATGAATGAAAAATCCTGTTCATCATAGACTGAAAAGTGGCTGGTGCGTTAGTGAGTCCAAATGGCATCACTACGAACTCAAAGTGCCCATAATGGCATCGAAAGACAGTCTTCTCTATGTCCTGCTCTTAGACCCTGATCTGATGATATCCCGATCGTAAATCAATCTTAGTGAAGTAACATGACCCATGGAGCTCATCAATAAGCTCATCAATCCTCAATATCGGGTATCTATTCTTAATTGTCCTCTTATTCAGGACCCTGTAATCAATGCACATATGTAAATTCCCATCCTTCTTCTTCACCAAAACAACCAAAGAAGCAAATGGTGACTTGCTAGGCCGAATGTGACCCATAGCAAGTAACTCCTTTATTGTCTTTTCTATCTCATCCTTCAATCTTTTGGATGCCTGTAAGGAGTTATCATAACGGGTTTCGCACCCTCCTCGAGCTCAATGATGTGCTCTATGCCCCTGTCTGGAGGTCTACCTGGTAGAATATCACTGAACACCTTGTCATGCCTGACTCTCAACTCTTGTATATCCAGATGATATTCTATCTTTTGCTGTCCCTCCTATATAGGTGATAAATGACACTCGATAGCCCACTCTACCATGTCATGACGCATAAGCCTCTCCATCCAGTGGAAAGAAATTGTTTTGATGTTGCTGTCCCGAATTGCCTTAAGTATGTGTGTCTTCCCGTCAACATCAAAACGGATCTCCATGTCCTTGAGACGAAGTGTGACCTCATCCAATGAATGTAACCACTTCATCCCCAAGACCAAATCAATGTCTCCCATATTAACAACATAGTAATCTGCCTTGAACTCATAATTGTTCAAGCATAAAGGGAGATCCGTAATCATGCGTTCACATTTCAAAGTGTACCCATCAGCCACTTTGACTCTTATGCCCTCGAACTCCTCAATGATGAGTCCATGTTTCTCAACAAATCTAGCATCTATGAAATTATGCGTGGCTCTTGTATCTAGTAGGGTAATGACCCTCTGTCTTGCCAACACACCACGAATCCTGAAAGAACCCTCCTGCTGGATACTAGATAAATGGGCCTCTTGTACCTAAAGCTCAGGCTCTATCTCAACTCTATGCTCTGGAGCCTCTAGCTTTGAATCCTTGGAACTCTCCTGCTATTTGGAATCCTCTGATTCTGAGTCCTCATAGAATGCCCACATTATATGATTTGCCTTACCCTTGGGTCTTAGAGGACAATCGTGATTGGCGTCATATGGTCCTTTGCAGTAGAAGTAAAGCTTCTTCCTGCATAGGTCATTAAGGGCTTCATGATCCAAAGGTGGGGTTGTTGATTTACCCTTTGGATCATTCCTAGATTTTGATTTTTCTTTGCTAAAATCAGACTTATCCTTATTCCTGTTAAAGCCCTTGTTATCCCTAAATGATGAAGAACCTCTAGAGCTGAATTTACTCGATGGTGCTGCTAACTCCATGTTTTGTGCTTTCTTCATTGCCTCCTATAACAAAGGAGGATCAAAAGCTTTGATCCAACCTCGCAATGGTTCTGACAACCCCTCCATGAAGAGTACCACTAAGCACCTCTATGAGATGTTAGGGATCATAATGGATAACTTCTGAAAGTCACCTATATAGGTCTCTACACTGCCACTCTACCTCAACTGTGTTAAGTCTCAGAAGTAAGTTTCTGGGTCCTTCATATCAAAGCACTCAACCAACCTGTCCACAAACTCCTAGTATGTAGTGATCCTATCATGCTGTAAAGTCACCATACCGTGGTGCCACCAGTCGTAGGCAACTCCCTCAAGATGCAATGTAGCATATCTAATGGCGTCACTCTCAGCCATCGGGCATAGTGTAAGGAAGGTATCAAACTTGCTAATCCAAGCTTGGGCTGTCATCTTACCACTACCATTAAATGTCACCAATGTGAGCCAGTTCGTAGCATGTTTTAGATCATTATTCTACTAACGAGGTCTCCTATCCTATCGAGATCTATTGTGCTCTTGCCTCTGTGTAATAAAATGGTCAAAAGTGATCATCTCTTTGACCATAGGCAGTACCAACTCCCATTCTTCATGAGCTGCCATAAGGGTATCAACGAATAACTCATCATGCTCCTCATCTAGTATAGCCTCATCGGGCTCCTGTCTCATGAAAGTGGGTGTAGTAGGCCTATCTGTCGTCCATGACGCTGTCCTAGTATCCCTCCGTGACCCTACCTCACTCCTGTCATCGTCATGGTTAGGTGACGGTCTCCTCGAAGTACCTAAGTGCTGCAGTGCCCCTGCCACCTGCTGTAATACATCATCGGACCGCCGTTGCCCTGCATGAAAATCTCTGAGCATATGCATGAACTCTGCACCCTCCTGATCTCTATCATTATGTCCTATCCTAGGTATATCTATTCTATCAGCCATATTTCCCGACTGCCTGCTCAAACTCTATTGCCTGTCAATCAGGGCTCGCCTGCACGTGTAATACCTGGGTGACCCAATCTGATCTGGCTGCATAAGATAACTAAACCCGTAGGATGGCAGGATTTAGCTCTGATACCACTGTAGGAACCCCAAGTTCCCTCTGATTCTGACAACTGACTATTTATTTGGTTTTTTTTAAAGTTTTTGAATTTTTTTGCCAGTATTTGAAGGAAATGCAATTTTTGCATAAAATGATAAATAAATTCTATAAAAAAAAATATCTAACTCTGTAAATTGAATACTATACTGCAAACTCCAAGCTTCCTTTAATATAAAATCTTCCTGAATTGATTACAATTAAAACCATATGCATATAGGGTAAACAACAATAATATATTAAAAACCTGGTTATTTTGGTACATCATTAAATGCCCTACTGGAGATGGTACAGCTGCATATGTTTGACATTCTTTTTTGAAACTGGTGATCTCTGCTTGCCCTCAACACAACTGCACTCCAAAGTGAGGAAGAACCAGACCAGAAGCAAGGCATATTTCCCAATGACAAGAAGGTACGGCCTGTTGGTTAATAGTACAGACAAGTACATGTACGGCTGGGTCAAAACCAGCAATTAATGATGTTGTATGGCCTGTCTTCTGACTCTCCAAATCTCTAAAAAATGGGCACCTAAGTAAACCATGTCTGTTGAATGAATACTCTTCTGAAAACCTGTAAATGAATATCCTCTGAAGATCAATGATTTCTCCTAAATGAAGAAACCCCTGCTGCAATAAATTAGGTGTTATTTCACACCCTCTGAATTGCTTCCAATGGAGATGGCACGTTCCCCAAGGAATTCAAACTTGAAACCCTGAAGCTTCTTGCTTAGACCAAAGTTGATCAATTTTCAATTCTCCAAAATGACATAATGGCATGATTCCCAATGCAAATGCATAAGTAACCAAAGAGGTGTGATTTCCTCCATAATAGGGCTTTCAATTAAAAAAATCGCACTTCTTTAATATTTTAATCTTTTCCTAGCTTAGGCCAAATTTTATAATAACATATAATCTTAAATTTGGCCCCTTCCTGATCATGGGCATCCCCTCAGCATTAAAATCACTTAAGTTATAATTTTAAATTATAACTTAATATAATAGTCTCGCAATATTAATATTTAATTAATACAATTAAATATTAATATTTCCCTCGTTACTCGCCCGATGAGTGAACCGTCTGAAGTGGTCATATACTGAAGTGATTCTGAATGCTGTCAACCCACATTGCTAAAAATAGCAGGGGTCCCACTCTGACCACCAAGAACTGCTAAAAATAGTAACTTCTACCAGGAGTCTCCGATCGAGCCCAAATGAAAGCCAACTGATCAAACTCTGCCAACTGAAGCATGTGCCAAGCTCTGAAGTGACCCTCTATCCAAACTATCAGCCTACGAGGGTCGTATGATAGGCTAATCTTGTACTCTGAGAGATGTCACTGAGAAGGGGACATAACATGTTAGTTGAGGCAATGGCCTGGGTGTCTATGGGTTGAGTTACAGAGGCCATTGATATGATTGCCATTTCAACTAAGGAAGTTGGCATCCCATAAATTGGGTTGCCTGAAGGGTCTCACATTTGACTTCTCATGAGATAGTGCTAAAGAGCCTTGACATTGAGGTCAAGGAACCTTTCAAAGTCTTGATCCCCTTTGGGAACAATAGGGGGTCGAGTTGGGGTTGGTTGGATAGGAGTACGTTCAGTTTCTGAATTATACTCCATTTGGAGACTTGATATAGAAGGTGAAGGCGGGAGTGGTTGTTGCCTTGCGTGGTCAACAAGAGTTTTAGTTTGACTACATGTCAAAACCATCCAAGGCAAAATAGATTCAAGTTCTAAAAACTATATGTTTCAGTGTCAAAAAACCAAAATTTGCTTTTAACAGCAAAAAGGTCAAGTTTTTAGCTTAATGTTTGAGAAGAGAATTTTTGACAGAGACCACCGTCGGTATAAAAACTGATGTCATTGAAGTAAGCTACTGATGTCTGTCAGATAACTGATGTCGGTGAATATAAGTTTCTGACATCAGTGGAAAAATTGATGTCAATGGCTGTGTATTTCTAGAAACCCAAAAAATTGAAAGTTTTTGAAAGAAAAAGAAAGTTTTGAGTTGTTTTTAGATCTCAGAATGTGACCTCACTAGCTCAAAAATTAGATACAGATAGAAAAATAGATGATGGCAAAAACCACTAAACGTTAATTCCTAAATATAAGTTTTAGAGTCTTGTTGGCTTATGCCTTAGAAGAGTGTGTTCAAGAAGTGGGCCTGTAGAACGGGTCCTAAAGAGGCAGTTTAAAGCTGGTTTCAGGTTAAGTTTTGGTGCTCAAAATCTGTATTAAGTTCTATACATGGCCTAGTGCTAGGAGCTTGCTCCCCTCACTTCACGAGCCCAGAGCCTAGCTGAGTCCCTTAGCCAATATATACTTCCCCTAGAGTTTATACTCTGCTAGAGAACAAAGTGGGTTCTCCCCTTGGTAGTGAAGTCCAAGTAGGATTACCAAGAAGGGTAAGGTATCCACTACGTGATGAAATCCTAGTCGGGCCTTGTCTGAGGTATGTTTAGATGTTTGATTGTGAATGTGGTCTAGATGTGTAACATATGTGCACTATGATTTATTCATAATGTGGTTTTAATTACTAGATGAGCTAAAAATGCATTCAAGCAGGAATGAAATGCAATAGATTTTAGCCCAAATTGAAATGTTTTTTTTGGATGCAAACAAGTGGAGAAAGGGTTAAGAGTATGAACTTCACTACTCTAAGATGCAGAAAAGAAGTGACAAGAAGAAAAAGAAAGAGGTTATTTTTAACTTGTGCTTATGGTTTCATTCCAAAATAAAGAGATAGAAGGAAAAGATGCAAGAAGAGAAATAATGCATCTATATGAATGTTTGCCTTTAGAAGAAATGAACCCAAGGAAAACTCTAGGGTCCCACCGGGCGTGCCAAAATGTTTCTACTCTTTATTGCTTTTCACATTCAGAAGAAATAAGAAACTAAAAGGTAATGCTCAGGGGTTAGATGATACCTGGATGAAGTTGCGCACCGTATCCAGATGATTGAAGGAGCTCCTCTTTGGCTATGGAGGATGACCCTTGTAGATAAGAAAGTCTTAAACAAAGAAAATGTTAGATAGATATATGGTGGACTACCAAGCAAAGCTTGGTCCCAGAAGTGCAAAGACTTCCTTGAGGGATGACAGTCCACTAGTTGATAAAAGAGTGTTGCTAGAAAGAGAAATGGTGAAAGACTAAACAAAAGAAATAGAGATAATGCGTACTTGTATTCTACTATCAGTCTATCATAGTCACCGACGTTGGTAGTTATGCTAGCGTTGGTTGTTCAAGTTTGCCGACGTCAGTTAGTATGACAATGTCGGTAGGGGCAATGGTCGATGTCGATCAGGGCAATGGCCTTGGATGGGTTTTGGATGGGTTTATGGGTGCCAGAGGAGTCTGGGAGGTCTATAGGAGTTTGAAGTGCGTGTAAGATTATAGGGAAGTCAATAGAGTCTTAAGAGGGACAAGGGGTAGAAGATAGGTTGTCAAAAGGAGTAAAGATATGGGGAAGGCCTCTCAACCTCTCCAGGAAGAAAGTCAGGTCTGGTTGATGATATTTAGAAATGCTAATTAGAAGCTAATTGCAAATGCTTTCTAAATTACTGAAATAAAATAGAAGAAGAATACTTAGCTCTTACTTGCTGAATAATTAGGGGTGTGAACGCTTGTTCTCGATGTGGCTGATGTAGAAGACTTCCTGTAATGTTTCAATTAGGTGTGGAGTGATTGATGCAGAGTTCTTGTAGCTTGTGATGCTTGGTGTGCATCTGGGAGAGAGAGAGAGGTCAAATTCTGGGAGCAAGAGAATTAGCATTCAAGTGAAATCGATCTGGGGAAGAGAATTAGTGTTCCCATCTGTGATTATCCATTTTGGGGGTTAGAACGTGGTTTTAAGCAACTGACGTCGGTGATTCTGCCAGCATCAGTCAATGGGTGACCAACATCAGCAACTATTTGTAGCCTTTTTCTTGTTCCTCCATCTGTGAAGTTCAGCTGCCATTGGAGAACGATCTAAAGGTTGGGTTTAATAGGCATGAGATTAGTGGGGGAGTTGAAATAGATCTTAGGTCATTATGATTTGTCATAGGTGATAAATGGGGGTATCCAAGGGCAAGGTGAGGTGTCATGGGTGATGTGTCAAGGGTGGTGTTATTAATTTAAAATAGGTAATTTATTTTAAATTAATAAGTGTGTGGGTTAGGAATGTTTAGAAGTGGACCAAGGGACCAAGGGAGAGTCGAGTAGACACAATTTTGGTGTCTACATAATGAGGCACTAATGTTAGCATAATAATTTACTAACGTTGTATAGGTGTGTAAGCGTGCCCTTGAAAGAGTTGGGGAAGTAATCCCCATATTGGATGGAATTTTTGAGAGGTTGGCATGACCTAATAAAATCTTGGAGGCTTGACGTCATGTAGAAGAATCCTAGAGGTAGTAGTTGGTAGATGTTACCCTCTTAATAAAGGATCACACCGAGTGTGCAAATGCATTCGAGGATGTCATATCTATGGAAGAGAAAACAAATGTGCATCGATAAAAAAAGAATGATAGTTTTTCAACTCTTTAAGGATAGGTTATCTATGAGGTCTCAACATTAGAAGAATTTTAGAAGGGTGCCAACACATCCCTGGATGAATTAGTCAAAAAGGCTAGTGAGAATTTTGACTAGCCTAAGGAGATGAAGAAATCAAAGTTAGCTATTAAAGAAATAATGGAAAATATACTTGAAAAATTATCACATTAAGACAATTTCAAGAATAAAATTGAACAAATAGGGCCTAAATTTTTTTTGGAGGCCACAATCGAGACTTAGTATAGGACAAACTGAGAGTGTAGTGTGGGGTGATGTTGGACCCCAAATTTTCATTAAGTATTTTGGTATTTTGGCATGAAACCAACACAGTGATAGAGGATCATAAACATAGAGATAATATGGTAAATAAATAACTTAGAATAGAAGGACCATGGTATGGAACTAATGAGATGTAAAAGGATAAGGGCATGGAAGCACTAGTGCAAAAAAACCTAGTCAAAGTCTAGATATAACTAGGAGTAACCTGAGAGCATAAGACTCAAAACAATAGTGAAATATTTGGAGATTGCATAAGAAGTGGGATATGGTTGAGGATCAATTCTCGAGGACCATTTAGACCTTATCTATCATGATTTTTTCACCAACCCATAAAGAGGTAAACACATGAAAGTAAGGATCTAACATTAAACAAGTATATAGGAGGTATAAAGGCCTGGGTCCTTAGGAGAAAATAGTTGATAGACTACCATGACTCTCAATTCATAAAGATTTTTTTGGCCATTCACTCATGTCATTTATTATTTAATTACTTGGTTAGGGAAAAACAAGTATAAGTACCCCTGTATGAAACCATTGAAAATAGATGGATATTGGATATCATTTTGTGGAAGTTTAATATAGAGTTATGGATATTAAAACCACTTTTGATGTTCATGTTCCAATTAATTGATATTTATGAATATTTTGGTAGGTTTACATTGAGTACTTGTAGGTGTACCTTATTATGAGATTTATGAAATTTTTTACTTTTAAAATTTAAGTTACAATCTCTGAACTCCATGGCATTTATCTACATAATAATGGTTGTTGAGTTTAATGAGACAAGGACTAAAGTAGTGTATTAATTTGTTTTTGTAACTTATAATTAGATATAAGTTTTAAATCAAGTATATGACTAATATGTTACTATGCAACATAACCCATGGGAACCAATCTCTTATTGTATGCTTTAGGTGAGTGCACAAGACCACATTCTTATGTGAAGGGCCCATGTGCTAAATAATTGGGGCTACACTTCAACAATTGAAACATTATTAAAGATTAAAAACCCAATAATAAACAACACAAACTTATACCTTAATTCCAAAAACCTTCTTCTATTTTGATGTGTATTCAATTAGCTATCTCTAAATTGTAGTTGCTCACTCTTCTAATGCAATATAAAATGGGTAGTATCTTGGTGTAAAAATGCTCTTTGATGGATTTGATTTGTTAGAGATTTGTCAGTGATGTCTTGGTGATGTCATGAATTGTCTTGGTGAGTGTATGATGTGCTTTGATATCCCAAGTAATAATGATAAACTATGTAATGTGCTTGTTCTAGTATGGTTTATGTTGGCTTGGTTGATCTTCAATTTTGGTCTATATAGATATGTTCATGGATGAGTATGGTGATTGGATAATGTATAAGAGGTCCCTAAGTTATTATATATGCTTTGAGATCTTGTGTGCATAAGTTAATTTCATCTGGTAATCCATAGTTTTCATCTAGACACTTTGGGTCTAGTGGCAAAAAAATTGAGTAGGTAGTTTAATGATGTCATCATTATCATGTGTGAATGATTCAAGGGGAGATGGTCATATGGCTATGATCACATTAGTCCCTAGTTTTTATATGATACATCTCAATTCATGCATCAAATCTTAGTTAAAGATATGAGGGTAAAAAGTTTGCTTCTAAGATAGATTTCACTATTTTCCCATAGCCAAATTTGTAGCTGGCTAGAAAGAGTCAATTAAGCATGTTGATGAGGTCATAATTTACACACATGGATGATTCAAGAGGAGGTGATTATATGGATTTATTTAGTTTTGAACCTAGTTTATTTTCACTAATTTTTAGATCATGTGATGTAGCATGCCAAAAGTTATGGATGTGCAAATTTGGGCTCCTAAGTATTTTGATTGTGTTTCCCATAGCCAATTTTGCGATGTGGTAGAAAGAGCTGAGTGAGAAATTTGATGGTATTTTATGTTTAATTTGTGAAGGTTTCAAGATAAAATGATCATATGGGTTTGTTTATTTTTTATCCTAGTTCATTTTTGCTAAATTTTAGATCATCTTCTAAGTGTGGCAAAAGTTATGTAGGATCAAAGTTGGTCTCCCAAACATATTTTGACATGGTTGGATCTATGAGATAAATTTATGAGAAGGCATTTTAATGGAAATATATATCACATACATGAGGGTTCTAGGATTTATTTGGTATATGGTTATATTATCCTATGTAAGGAGATCATCTAGTCCAAATTTTAGATCCTACGTTGAAGTGCAATAGAATTTATTAAGAATAAAAAATGACCACTTAGGCATATTGATAGGGTCCTCATACTTAGTCATTTTTGTAAGTGTTAAATCTTGAGCAAGATAAATGATGTGTATGGCTCCAGGATTGTAGAAGGCATCAAGATGAGGATAAGTACATGATGTTTAATGATTAAGCAAAGGTACAGGATAAGGATCCAAGGGTGAATGGGCATTCATACATTTGATCAAATGGTGAGCATTGATCATTAAAGACTGGGTTGATCTAGAGAGATTGATAGAGCATGTTGAGTCAAAGTTCCCAAATTACATGAGATAAGATCAACATGACTGAATTTTAAGATGTGAGCATTGACACCTATATGTTAAATATTGATCAAGATTGATGGAACATATTTGATCTGAATTGAGAGTCCATGAGATTTGAGCATTGTGTTCAAAGGTTAACTATGACCATTTCCATTTGAATATTTTAATTTATGAAGGAAAGACTAGTGTTTGGTTTTTGGACCATAACTTTTGATAGAAGTCAAATTTTATATTATAGTAAAAATTAAATATGTAGACTCCAAGGCACTTATAGCTATGTGGATTAGAATATTTGGAAGTTTATATAGACAAAGATATTGATATCAAAAGTTGACTATGTTTCCATATATGCTCTGCAAGTGACTCAAGAAGGATATTCAAGATTATGAATTTTTTGTTTCAATGTTTCATGGTGAATTGGATATTTTAGAGTTTTTTAGACTCCATGAGGATGCTCTATGTGAATTTTAAAGATTTGAAAAATCATATGAAGTATGAATAAAGGTTTTGAATTCGATTGTGTTCTCATTCTTATTAACTATGTTTACAGAGAAGTGTTTGAGCTAATTAGGTTGTAGCAAAAGAATTTTTTGGAGACTATGATCATTTTAAGTTGTCCTAGGGGACATAGGGAGTGGAATTATGTATTTTTAAATGGTTTTATATTCTTAATTTTCTCAGAGATGTATCAAAAGGGTGAATGGGTCTTCATATGACCTAAATGTGACTTAGGCCTATTGTGAAAGGGAACAATGCTTAAGTGTGACCCATATGAGATACCTTAAGGGTGAAGGCATGAAATGTGGTTGCTAAGGATTATTATTAACTTGATAATTCATTATTGATATATATATAGTGGAACTAAATATGTTGGGTTTTATATTTTGGATGTGAGAGATAGGAGAGAGGCTTGTGTGTATAAGGGAAGGATAGGTAGTGTGCCTATTGGTGGAGTTAATAAGTAGTAAAATTGGTTGACTATGTGTATGATCCATATGTCATGTTCCTAATTTCAAGATAGTGCTCTTGAAATTTATGGATATGTGAAGAGGTTTGAGTGTACAGATGAGGATAGTTTGAGTGAATAAGGAAAGAGTTTGTGACTTGACTATGTGAGAGGCCTATTTGAGATAAATAGTTTGTGTAATTGTCAGAGAATCAAGAGGTCCATCATTAGGTGTTGAAGACATAAACTCTAAGGTGGAAGTGTTCATCTCAAGGAGGGTCTAAATTACTTGATGTTCGTTAGGGGTAATTGCTTATTTTGAAAATGGGTTTCACTAAAGACATTTGATCAGAAGGACTTAATCAAGGTTGTAAGTTATAAGGATTTGACTAAAGGATCCTGATCAAAAGGATTTGATCAATATCTTATTTGTGTTCATCTTATAAGATATTAGTCCAAGTGTTTGTATGATTGAGAGTGGTTTTTATTACCCAAGAGGGTTTCCCACATAGATCTTGTGTTGTATATGTGATCTTGATTATGTTTATTGTTCACTGTTATAAATGTTTTATATGCTTCATGAATGTTTGAATTGAATGATTAAGTATTTGTAAAGGTTTAGAAATTGAATTGGATTATTTTCCACCATTTATTCATCCCCCCTTCTCAATAGATTGTACCTTTAACAATTGGTATTAGAATAAGGTCCTTAGGTAAAAGCTTGACATCTTGGAGGTGATCTAAGGTACAATGGCTAGTCAAAATGTGCAAGTTGGCTTTTCTACTAAGAAAGAACTAATTCTCGATTTATCTAATTATGATTTTTGGGGTGTCAAAATGGGGATAAAAATTATATCACTAGGGTTTGATGTATGGAAATTTGTTGTGGATGGTTATGTTATTTCTACTACTACTCCATCTAGTGTTATAGACAAGAAGTTATTTGAGAACAAATCTAAGGCAATGAATGCCATCACTTGTGGTCTTAAAAAAATTGAATTCACCAAAGTAATTCATTGCACATATTCCAAGGAAATAAGGGATAGATTGAAGACTATTTTTGAAGGAGATTCAAAGGTTAAGCTTGCTAAGTTGAAAAATCATAGAAGGTAATTTGAAAGTCTCAAAATGAACAAAGAAGATATTGTAGCATCATTTCTACATAACATTTATGAGGTTGTGAACATCATCATAGGTCTTGGAGAGAATCTTGAAGAGACTAATATTGTTCAAAAGGTATTAAGGTCTCTATTCCCCAAGTTTCATATAAAAGTATCTACTATAAAAGAGAGTCATGATATTACTCAATTGAAAATGGATCAATTACATGGTACCCTCACTGCTTATGAGATGAGGAAGAATGAGGATATATATCCAAAGAAGGAAGCATATTTCAAGACCAAAATGTAGACAAAGAAGAAGTTCCAAGGTAAAAAAATCAAGGAGGATGACATTCTTGATATAGATGAGGATGAACTAATTGCTTTGGTTTCAAGGAAATTGAGCATAGGTTCAAGCAAGAAAAGGTAAACTACCCCTCAAATGCTTCAATTATTTTGAGATGGGACATTTTAATAATAATTGCCCTCATAATTATAAAAAGGATGATGATGAAGAGCATGATTAAGGTCATGATGATGGCAAGAGATCTTTCATTTATGATAAAATCAAAAAGGGATTTAAAAGGTTTGATAACAAGTACTTCAAGGATAAGAAGAGTCTATACACCAAATAAGATTACATCTCATCATAAGAGAGTGAAGACAGTGTCTCAGGATACAATCATGAAGATGATGGTTTTTATAACAATGAATCTCTATTCATGGCTGAGGAAGGAAGTTGCTCACATCATAAGGTGTAGACTTTGAGTGATTTAGATGATGATGAAGATGAGGTGGACTATGATATTGCATTGTCTAATGCTCATGAAGAACTAAAGATTGAGAAGAAGATAAAATCTAAAGTCAAGTAATTTGAGGAGAAATTTAGTGTGTTTGAAGCAAGAATGGATGAAGATGTTAGGGAACATGAAGATATGGTAAAACATCTTAGTTATTAATTAGAATTCCTGTTTACAAGCCTAAAATCTAAAGAAGATGAATGTGCAATGGATGTCATTGAAAATGAGTCTTTGAAATTTGAGTTAAAGAAGGTATCTAGAAAGGTAATGTCATTTGTGATATTTTAAAAGATCTTAAGTGATCTAGATAACATTTTGAATGATCAAAAACATGCAAGTGATAAGACTGGTCTTGGATACAAAGAAGAACCAATGACTGCAAGTCAAGACAAGATGAAGACTAATGTGAACAAGGTCGATCAGCCTTTTAAGACAAATCATTAGATAAGGAATGAATGTGCTAGTAAAATAAAGACAAATCAGATCAAATAGCTAAATGCAATGAGTTATGCAAATTTTGATGGTTACTACTGTACTTGTAATCAATTTGGGCATAGAGCTAGAGAATGTAGAAGACATGCTAAGAATGAATTTGCTTGCTTAGAACTATATGGGGGTAATCATTCAAAAGATGTAATCAAGGTTGAGTGCCTCAACTATCATGATGTTGGATACTTTGAAAAATGTTGTCCATTTAAAGCAAGACAAGTTGAGTTTCCTTTAATAGATATTGAGTGCTATAATTGTTATGAACTAGGACACATAATAGGATATTGTCCAAATCTAGAAAGGCAAAAAGAATTTTTTACAAAAATTATGGTGTGCTTCAATTGTGAACAAAGAGGTCACATTTCTATATGATCCAAAACTCAGAAGCTTTGGTTGATAAATATCACAATAACATGAAAATAATACAGTAACAATGAATTCTCTGAGAAGAGATGTAGTATTACTCAAAATCGCAATACAAATATATGCTATCTCTGGGAAGAGATGTCTGTCTTCACATTTCGGGTTACCTCTTCTTTTATACACAATTTGAAAGCATGGGGAGGATGTGGAAGGTCACCAATATCGAGGGAGATGAAGTGGTACGACTTCCAATATTTAAAACAATACATAATTCGAGGAATTACTATTTTTAGAAACTTACTATTTTTAGACAGCACTATTAAAATTGAAATTTTAGGCACTTTCATTGGGTTTTGTGGGGTTAAAATTAATTAAGTAAGGATCCATGCCATTTCAAGACGTTCCCCTTGTTCTTAGCTTTCCAACGGTTCAAACATCGAGTCAATTGGAGCCACGGTGCAAAAGTTATGGCTCCCGGAAGTTCCGTCATCAATTAGGGTGGAACTGTCACCCGAATTGTCACCTAAATTGATGCCTGGATCATTCCTCCCTCCTTGAAAAGCAATGGTCCCCATTGCATCAATGCTTCCCATCAGATGTGGTAGTTGTTTCTTGATTTGATTCTCTGTGAGCCACTCACCTTGATGGCTAAGCTGACCCCTTTTGACCACTCGATAAAGCGGAATAGAACGTCCTCTGGTTGTCTTCATCCAGGTATCCACAATCTGATCCTCTTCCACTGGAGCAAAACTCTGTGGATCAAGTTCATCAATGTCAAGTTGTTCTACTACAACTGAAGTGTCTAAGAGAGGTGGATGATATGGCTTGAGGAGCTCCACATTGAATATTGGATGCAGACCAAGGTAGGCTGGGATGTTCAATTCAAAAGCATTTTCTCCAACTCTTCTGGTGAGGGTGTATGGACCATATCGTAGAGGCCGGATCTTTCTGTGTGGGCCTGTAAGTCATTCCTTCTAGAGCCGCAACTAGACCTTGTCACCCACAACAAAATAGTGTGCAATCTTGTGTTTATCATGGCGTTGCTTGTACTTTTGATTCATATTCTCCAAGATGTCATGAACTTGTTGCTGGAGGTGTTGCATTTGTTCAATAAACTTTGTAGCTTTTGCTGCCTCAGATCTTCCATGAGGTGTGTATTCCATGGTGGAAACTGGAACTGCTATATCAACTGGTGCCATGGGTTGGAACCCAAAACATACTTGGAATGGACTGTGCTTGGTCGAGCTGTCCAGTGCCCGATTGTATCCATGTTGTATGAAAAGAAGTCCCTCATCCCATGTGCGTGGATGTTTGGAGTGGTACATCCGAATCATGTGAACAATCAAGTGGTTTACCACCTCTGTTTGACCATCAGTTTGTGGATGGAACTCTGTGGACTTCATCAGCTTAGTATCCATCATCTTCCATAGAGTGGACCAGAAGATGCTTAAGAACCTGCTATCTCGATCTGAGACAATGGACTTGGGAAGACCAAAATGGAGCCATACATGACTAAAATATAATTGAGCAGTTTCCTCAGCAGATATATTTTTTTTACAGGCAATCATGATAGCCATTTTTGAAAAATGATCAACTACCACAAAAATATAGTCCTTACCATGTTTAGAAGTAGGCAAACCTGAGAGAAAATCCATTGAGATGGATTCCCAAGGCCTGGTTGGTTCTGGCAATGGCGTGTACAATCCTTGCTTCTTATTTGTCAGCTTGGCTATTGCACATGGGGTGCAATATTTGAGATATCTTTCCACGTCCTTTCGCATATGGGGCCAGTAGAAGTGTTTTTGAAGAACTGCCAATGTTTTCTCAATACCAAAGTGTCCAGCTGTCCTACTGAAGTGTGCTTCCCATATCATCTTTTATTGCTCTACAACTGGAACACAGATGTGCCCCAAGTGGCAGTCTCATGCCCACACAGGTCTGAAACTATTGTGAGTGCAGTAATTGGTGGGCGGCTCAGACAATCTGTAGTTGTATTTGAGCTCCCCTTTTTGTGTTTGATTATCATATGGAATTGCTGAAGATATGTGGCCCACTTCTGATGCCTCTCATTTCGGAGCTTGCTTTGTGTCTGGATGAATTCCAATGGTCTGTGGTCAGTGTGGATGACCGTTTCTTTTCCCAAGATGTAGTGTTTCCATTGTTTGCAGGCTTGCACAATGGCATAGAGCTCCTTATCATATGTTGGATATTTCCTGACTGTATCAGTGAAAGTTTCACTATGATATGCAACAGGATGACCATGTTGCATGATGATAGCTCCCATGGCATATTCAGACGCATCTGTCATCAACTCAAAAGGTTGATGCAAATCTGGCAAGGCAAGAATAGGGGCTGAGCAGAGTCTGTTCTTCAAATTCTCAAATTCCCTTTGTTGTATTTCACCCCACTAAAATGTAGCTTTTGCTCCTCCTTTAGTCACTTGGGTTAGTGACCAAGCAACATGTGAAAATCCAAGAACAAACCTGTGGTAGAAATTTGCAAGACCCAAAAAGCTACGAAGCTCTGTGAGGGTCCTTGGTGTGGGCCATTCTCGAATAACCTGAATCTTTTCTGGATCAACATGGACCCCTTCTGCATCAACATGGACCCCTTCTGCATTCACAACATACCTGAGGTACTGAATTGTTGTCATCCCAAATGTGCATTTGTCAAGATTTGCATACAACTTGTGCTCCCGAAGAGTTTGAAGCACCTTACGAACATGTTGCAAATGTTCTTCCCACATTCTACTATAGATGAGTATGTCATCTAAGTAGACAACCACAAATGAGTTGGTGAAGGGTCGTAGGATGTCATCCATCATCCTCATGAAGGTTGCAGGTGCATTAGTTAAGCCAAAAGGCATAACCAACCATTCAAAGATCCCCTCCTAATATTTGAATGCAGTCTTCCAGACATCAATGGGATCGATGGGAATTTGGTGATAACCAGATTTGAGATCAATTTTGGTGAAGAACTTCGCACCACGGAGTTGGTCCAGCAGGTCGTCAATCATGGGGAGAGGATAGCGATTCTTCACAGAGATTTTATTCAGGGCTCGATAGTCAATACAAAGCCTCCATGTTCCATCTTTCTTCGGTGCCAAGACAATTGGGCTACCACAAGGTGAAGAGCTTGGCCTGATGTGACCCTTTTGGATTAATTCTTGAATCTATCTTTTTATCTCATCATTCTCCAAAACTGATCTGCGATACACAGGACTGTTAGGCAAAGGTGATCTTGGGATCAAATCGATAGAATGTTTTACCTGGCAATGTAGTGGAACTCCTGTAGGTGACTTGAATAAGTCATCATATTCTCCTGTGATGCATCCTATCTACTTCTATTGTTGTGTTGATTGCGTAGTCAGGACTGCAACATCGGCCTTCATGGATTTCTATGGCTTGACCACCATGAGGACAAATTGCTTTGTTTTCTCCACCAATCTCTTACATTGCTTTGCACTGATCAGGGAGATAGATGTGGGAGGTGGTACCTCTGGTACCCTATAGCACCGTTTTCCAAGGGTGAGGGTAATCCTTCGAGTTCACGATTCATAGATGCCATGTCGCTCATACATGAATGGCTGACCAAGGAGTACATCACAAACATCTAGATTGACTACATCACACAAGACTTCATCTTGGAATGGTTTTATAACATATGAAAGAAGACACTGATGGGTGACACGGAGGTCTCTCCCTGGGCTTAACCATCCAATACTATAGGGCTTTGGATGAGGCTTCACCAATAGATTTAGACTTTTCACCACTTTAGCAGAGATTAAATTCTTTTGACTCCCACTATCAAGAATGAAATGTAAAGGCGTACCTTTTACCCATAGTTTGGAGTGGAACAATCTTTCCTTGTCATCTGGTCTTTCTCCACGATTCTGTGATGAAGCGATAATGGTGTCAGGCTCAGCATCTACAATTTCTTCTTCATCCTCTTCGACTGTGGGTTGTGTATGAGGCAGACTAGTGGACGAAGAGTATTGTGACTCAGAAAGCAATGACTTGATGGCTCAACATTCTTCTTTGGAGTGAGTCCTAGTTTTGTGGTAATCACACCATTTTCCAGCCTTCCCTTTCTGGGATTTCTTATCCTGAAACTCCTTTTGTTTCCAATTTGGGCCTCGTGTTTGACCTTCCTTATCACTTTTCCATTTTGAGGGTTGACTCTTCGTATTCTTTCTGCCATTTTTCTGTTTAATCTTCACTACAAATTTGTATGCCTCACCAAGGGTTTCCAAATTAAAGAGTTCCATTTTCCCCCGTATGTACCAATGTAGTCCACCACGATATTTGAGAGTCTTATGTTTCTCACTTTCTTGAATACCCAACCTTGCAGACAAAGAATGAAAAGTGTCTATGTAATCTTGAACAGATTGGTCCTTACCTTGGCGAAGTTGTTGCCACTGTATGTAGAGATCATCATATGCTCCGATGGGATAGTACTCTTCTTTCACTGCTTCTACAAAGTCATCCCAGGTAGGTTCTGCCTCAAGGCCAATGTCATCTATGATGAACCTCTTTTTGCACACTTCCCACCAATTTTTCACAGGCAATATTGATTTCAAAAGAGCAAAAGTAATCTTTTCTCTATCGGTGAACTTATTTACAGAGAAGTAGGAAGACAGTTGATCTAACCAATTTTCTACTGCATCAGCATTGATTTTACCTTCAAATGTAGGAATATCAAAATTTACCTGGACCTTGAAGGGTGTTGGGGCATTGAAAGGTCGTTCCCTGGATGAGGAGCCAGGAAGTGGAGCCACAGAGCCAGGATTTCCCATCGGAAGTGTTTGAAGAATTTGGGCAAACTGTTGCAACATCTATGCTTGTTGCTGTTGGAGGGCCTCATTCACCATTTACTTAAAAGGATCGGATGTCTCGGTGTCATCTTCCATTTGAGGTCGTCTGGAGCGAACAGGTGGAAAATTTGGAAGCTTTGTTGTTTCCCACCCAAGCTTCTTATAGCCTGACCTCGTCCTCGGGATCATACACTCTCAAGACAAACCACTCTGATACCACTGATCCAAAACTCAGAAGCTTTAGTTGATAAATATCACAATAACATGAAAATAACACAGTAACAATGAATTCTCTGAGAAGAGATGTATTACTACTCAAAATCGCAATACAAATATATGCTATCTCTGGGAAGAGATGTCTGTCTTCACATTTCGGGTTACCTCTTCTTTTATACACAATTTGAAAGCATGGGGAGGATGTGGAAGGTCACCAATCTCGAGGGAGATGAAGTGGTACGACTTCCAATATTTAAAACAATACATAATTCGAGGAATTACTATTTTTAGAAACTTACTATTTTTAGACAGCACTATTAAAATTGAAATTTGAGGCACTTCCATTGGGTTTTTGGGGGTCAAACTTCATTGAGCATAGATCCATGCCATTTCACGATGTTCCCCTCATTCTTAGCTTTCCAACGGTTCAAACGGTGAGTCAATTGGAGCTACGGTGCAAAAGTTATGGCTCCCGGAAGTTCCGTCATCAATTGGGGTGGAACTGTCACCCGAATTGTCGCCTAAATTGATGCCTGGATCACTATATTTTGCAAGAAAAGGCCTATAAGACATAATAGGTTTTACTAGGCCCCTATAGTACAAGATAGAAGATAAGTTAATACATGGAAACCAAAGGTGGTAAGTATGAGTCATGATGAGACTGTAGATCCAAGTAATCTATTTGTTATGGTTGAGAATGCTTATGAAGTTGAAGAGTCCTAAGATGTCTCATTGTATACTCATGTTGAGAATGAAGAGAATAAGCTCAATGAGAAGACCAAGGTGCTGATTGAAGTTATTTATGAGGTATGTATGGATCCAAGTGAACATCCTGTTATTATTGAATAAGTAACTAGTGATGAGGATTAAAGATGCAAGGAAGATTTCAAATGAATCTATATTATCTCCATGTATTATCAATTAAATAATTGAAGAAAAGAAGAATTTTGTAGTGGATGAGGAAGTTATTTATCCTAAGCCAAAGAATAAGAATAATAATAACTATAAGTATTAGATGACCAAAGAGGAGAAGGAATATGAGGAGTTATGGGTAACTCCTAGTTACACACCAAGGTAGAGCTTTATGGTGTATAGGAGGTCTCTAAATATGATTTTTAAGAGAATCCTTTCAATGGAGAATAAATTTTGTATGCTTGAAGATGATAATGCCAATTAAAGAAAGTCTTTAGTTAAGGGAGAGCAACAAGTTCATGATCTTATTTTAGAGGTTTTTAAAGGAGCTATAGTACAGAGTCAAATTAAGTGGTTCTAGGTGGCTTAATGAGATTGATGAAAATGTAAAGAAGTGTTTGGTGATCATAAATGTCTATTCACTTCTTTGTGGTGTGATCTAGATGTTTTTGAGGTCTTAAGGTATTTATGTGCCAATTGAGGATTTTTTAGTGCTCTCAATTTTCTTTGTTTTTGGTTTAAGGGTAAGTAGGCATAAAATGGGTTATAAGATGTATGGGTTTCTAAAGGTATGGAATCTCAAATCTTGTCCAAAATTATGTAATGGTTGTCTCTAGGTGTACAAGAAGTTTTAGAGGTGGATGTTGACTGGAAGGTACTATGTTAACTTTTTTAATTTTAAGATTCTAGGGTTTTAGGCTCTGCTAGAAAAGTGGTATGCCTTATGAGTTGAGTTCTAAAGCTTATTAATATGTTTAATGAGAAAAATGGGTTTTCAAATAAATATTCACATATATTTGAAGGTTTGTGGTTCTCAAGTTATTCTTGTTTATGTTAAAATGGAAGGTTAATTGGCTAGTGGGTTTGTGAAGGAAGTATGTTGAAGATGATGATCTTGGTGATTAAAATTTGTGTGCTTAAGGGGGCATATGAGAGTGTTAGATATGTGAAGTTTTAGGTCTAGAAATTTTGTCTAATTAAATTTTTGGTCTTTACAATTTCCAGGTAGGGCTACAAGAGGACTAAACTAGCCTAGTGAGAAGAAGAGTGCTTTTGTTCAGTTTCTCCAAAACAACAAAGCATGAATGTATTAAATGTGATTTCTCAAGTTGTTTTAGAACATGTTTCCTATTTTTTGAGTGGTATGATGCTATTTTGATGGCCATGGAAGTGTCTTAATAGAGAAGGCTAGTTAGCCTATGTGGTGATTATTCATGGTGTGTGTAGATCTTAAGATTATCAAGTGGTGAAATTACTCAAAAATCTTAGGGTGAGTCCCTTTAGAATGTTTATTGGTAAGTTTCATTAGATTTTAGTGTTTTGTGTGTTATTTATTCATTATTTATAGTGCTTGGTTGAAGATAGTGTTGGCATGGATCAAGAGGAAGTTTGTCAAAGCAAGACATGGTAGGCTCAAGGTAAGGGCGAGTTTGTATCATCTTTTTAAGATGGTATTTTCCTAGTTGATAGTCTTTTTAGTTATTCAATATCATTTGGTGCCCACTTTGTCATCATGTCAAAGGGGTATAATGTTCTTATTGAGGGAGTGATTTGAAGAAAGAGAAGGTAAGCTATATATTGCTATATATGATGTTTGTTGACATCAATGACAAAGGGGCAAATTGTTGGATATTTTTTAGTGATGTTTTGGTGATGTCATGAAGTGTCCTAGTGAGTGGATGATGTGATTTGATAGCCCAAGTAACAATGATAAAGTATGTAATGTGCTTTCTCTAGTATACTTTTTGTTGGCTTGGTTGATCTTCAATTTTGGTCTGTATAGAGATTTTCAAGGATGAGTATGGTGATTAGAGAATGTACAAGAGGTCCCTAAGTTGTTATATATGCTTTGAGAGCTTATGTGAATAAGTGGATTTCATTTGGCAATCCACAATTTTCATCTAGACACTTTGGATCCAATGGTTGAAAATCTAAGTAGGTAGTTTGATGAAATCACCATTGCCATATGTGAATGAGTCAAGGGGAGTTGGTCATATTTTTTTGATCACATAGTCCCTAGTTGTTACGCACCAAATCTCAAGTCATGCATCAAAGTTCAATCAAATATATGAGGGTGTAAAGTTAGGTTCTAAGATAGATTTCACTATTTTTCAATACAAAGCCAAATTCGCAATTGGCCAAAAAATGTTGAGTAAGCATGTTGATGAGGTTAGCATTCACACATTTGGACAATCAGAAGAAGCTGATCATATGTGTTTGTTTAGTTTTGGACCTAGTTTATTTTTTTATAAATTTTAGATTATGTAATGTCGTGTATCAAAAGTTATAGATGTGCAAAGTTGGGCTCCCAGGTATTTTGATTGTGTTTTCCCATACTTTGCCAATTTTGCAATGTGATAGAAAGAGCCGAGTGAACATTTTGATGATGTTTTATCTTTAATTTATGAAGGTGTCAAGAGAAACTAATCATATGGGTTTCTTCAATTTTGATCCTAGTTTATTTTCACTAAATTTGAGATCATCCACTAAATAACATCAAAAGTTATTTAGGATCAAAGTTGGTCTCCCAGACATATTTTGACATGGTTGGTTCTATGACAGAAGTTTATGAGAAGTCATTTTAATGGTGATATATTTCACACATGTGAGGGTTCCATGAGCTATTTTTTATATGGTTAGATTATCCTATGTAAGAAGAACATTTGGTCCAAATTTGAGATTCTACATTGAATTATAGTATAAGTTATTAAGGATAAAAAATGATTACTTGGGCATATTGATAGGGTCCTCATACTTAGTCATTTTTTCAAGTGTTAAATGTCAAGCAATATTAATGGTATGCATGGTTTCAAGATGTCAAGAGGTAGTGATATGAGGAAAGGTGCATGATGTTTAATGACTGAGCAAAGGTATAACATAAGGATCCAACAACCAATGGGATTTCATACATTTGATTGAATGGTGGGCATTGATCATTAAAGCCTAGGTTTATCCACAGAGATCGATGAAGCACATTGAGTCAAATTTCCTAGATTGCATGAGATGAGGTCAACATAACCAAAGGTTAATGTCTGATCATTGGTACCTATACATTAAATATTGATCAAGATCAATGGAGCATATTTGATCTAAGATGAGAGTCTACAAGATTTGAGCATTGTGTTCAAAGGATAACTATGACCATTGCCATTTGAATATTTGAATTTGTGAAGGAAAGACCAGTGTCTAGTTTTTAGACCATAGATTTTGATATAAGTTAAATTATCCATTACAATAAAAATTAAACATGTAAAGGACTCCAAGGTACTTCTATCTATATGGATTAAAAGATCTGAAAGTTTGTACATACAAAGATATTGGGCTCCAAAGCTGACTATGTTTTCATATATGCCCTACAAGTGATCTGAGAAAGATATTTGAGCTTATGAAGTTTGCATCTATGAGGATGATGACCATTTCAAATGGTTGAGAGAAACATGGAGATGGTTAACTGAGTCACCAATAATGAGTCAAACTATTTGAAAACTAAAGGGATGACTCAAAGGAAGTTGAGGAAGTTGTGGGATTGGTTCAGGTGAGTCAACATGTGAGGGAGTTTAAGGTAGAAGATGTTGGTTGAGGTGTAAAATTTATATTTAATCATGAAATTTGGATTAATAGTATGCACAATTGATTAAATTTGATTTATTCAATTATTTAAGAAGAGGGTAATGCCATAAATTATATTTTGAATGTTATGAAGAATAATTAATAGGTTTTAGGTGAATTTTGATACTAAATGTAATTTAGGTGTCTACATTTTCCCCTCTTTGAAATAGTATTATGAGGTGATACCATTTATAAGAATAGTAAAAGAAGTAGTGTATTGATGATTAAGAAGAAAAACATTGACCCAAATGAATGAGAATGAATGTGATGATGCCCCTCTAGGTTTTTTATGTGAAAATGGACAAACACTCAAAATGAAAGAAAATAGGAAAATGATGAAACAGTTTAGACTATAAAGAAATAAAATTATTATAATCAATGTCAAATATTGAAAGATTAAGGTATGCATAAATAGGTTACTCCTAGTTTTGAAAACTAGAGTATTGATCAAAAAAAGAATATTTTACCATTCGAAGATTGTACTCTTAGTGGATGCTCATAATATAGGGGCCATTAGAGTAGATGTGGGAACGATCTATCCCAATGATGGTAAGTTTTGGATCCAAAAAAAGAAAAATATAATTTTTCAAACTGTAATGAAAATTTATGAGAGTGATAGTTGTAAGTGATTGAAATAGATTATGAATATGTTGATTTAGATTATTTGTAAATTTGATTGAAAATGGATGAAAATTAACATAATGGAGTGATAAGTGGGAAAAATATTTTAAATGGGGTGAAAATATAAATAGAATATTTGGTGACAAGAAATTCATTTATTCACATTTGATTTTTAGGGCTATTGGTTAGTAGAAGTTTATTTAGGAGTTTTGCTCTAAGACCTTGGCAAAAAATGGAGTGTATTCTACATCAACAACACCATGGAGAGTGTGTGAGGAGAAACCTAAGACCAGAGAGGAGAAGGCCTCTAGTAATTAAAGTTTTATGCTTTAGTTTTTTTATTTAAGTGCATTTATTAGAGTTTAAAATGATAAAAACAAATTCATAGATAGGTTATTTATAAATTCAATAATGAAAGTTGTGAATTCACTTTAGCAAACTGTGAAATCATTGATCTAGATAATGAATTCATTAAAAAGGGTTGCAAATTTGTTGGGGGAAAAATGAGGTTATGTATTGGTGAATTCACATTTTCATAGTTGTGAAATCAGAAAAATGGGTAGTGAATTCATCAATATGGGTAGTGAAATCGATTTAGGAAGAAAAATTGATATGGTGAATGTAAAATGGCATACTATAGGAGCAAAATTGAAGACATAGATAGTGAAATTGTTGAAATGAGTAATGAATTCATGATATGATACTAAAGTGAAGAAGTGAAGTTCAAATTCATCAAAATTTATTGTAAAAATGTGAAATAGAGTAGTGAAAATGTGAAATGTAGAAGAAAGAGGGAGATTAGTAAATTATTAAATAAGCAGAATGTTGAGTTGGTGAAAACTAATACAAATAAAGATTTTTTTTTCATTTTTTAAGATGTTTTAAATTATTGGTAAATGGGCACTAATGCTGATAGATATAATTAACCTTAACCTAATGTGTTATGATTTCAAGAAGTATTTCCTATGCTTATGACATGGGAGCAAAGGTCTACTGCCCCAAAATGGATTGCAAGTTTCATTGAATATGAGTTTAGGGTAGTATAGGTGTTGGGGTTATCATACATTTCTCAGATGCCATAGATTTGAGTAGATAGGGTTTTATTGACCATGCTATTTGAGAGATGGAATAACAAGACCAACACTTTTTACCTACCTATAGGTGAGATGACTATGACACTAGAGAAGGTGTATTAGATTTTGGGTATTCTGATATGGGGGAGATGAGTATATTGGGGTTAGGGTACTCAAGAGATGAACCTATATAAGATTTTTTGAGATTAATTTATTCAAATCATTATATGAAGAGTATATATTAACCACTGCATGTAATTTTATATTGATTCATTAACCATGGTACTTATGGTTGCTATAGTGGCATTATGTTATTTGACAAGAGTAGGAGATTATGTCATATTAGTTTACTAGACATTATTAGATACATGATAGATAATGGTGAGAGGTTCACATGGGTTCCATGAAGTTTGGAACATTTATATATGGAATTGAACCATGTGGTTTATGCTAATGGTAAATATAATGGTACTTCCACACTATTACAAGTTTGGTGCTAGGAGCACATGATCATGGAGAGTCATGTTGGTCATATAATAATTTGTTTAGTTGATGAGCTATTACAATATGGATAGAATATCATGATAGGTACATGTAGACCACATTTGGGTGACCTAGAGTTTTATAGGAGGGATATAGATGAGATAGGTGATGATTAGATCACTTGGAGACCATATAGAGAGATTATGTTTTAGTGGCCTTAAGATGATTTGTACATGGATTACATGATGAGCTAGTGCTATGTTACTGGGATACATTATTATATTATAAATAGATATCACCTTGATAGGGTGATGAGGTAATTCAGTATCAGAAGACACATTCGTGTAGGTATGCATATCTTTGCATGATCAGTTAGGGAGAGGGCATAGTGGGGGTTTTCTATTGATCCTATGATAACAAACCATAGTTGGTCACAACTATAGATAGTGAGATGGATTGATAGGAGGGATTTTTTAAAGCAATAGTAGTAGATGGTTATGTATATTGGTGGTATTGATAGTGGCCTATGAGATTGATAGTTCCATATGCACCACCATGTACTTGGAGGTAGAGATTGGTGACTAGTTTGAGTAAGTAGCCATGAGGCATAGCCTTAAGAGCCCATATTAGGAGGGTAGTGATAGAAAACATAAGGTGTACACAAGGATGAGTTTTAGGTAATGTTATAGAGGATATTTTATTGCATGACATAGATATTATGGAAGTAGAGGATGTGAAGATTCTACATAAGGCATGTATTGATGTGGGGGGAGATAAAAAGATGACGGTGGATATAGAGAAGGTAGGTGGATAGGATAATCCATTAATTTTTACTGAAAGTGAGGGAGACAAGGATGGATAGGACATACTGATGATATTGGTACATGTCACACATGTAGATAGAGGAGGCATGGCTAGTCTATCACATATAGTTAGATCTAAGGAGGATCAAAACCTTATTGATAGACTACATTAGGATATTTGATCCATGATAGTGAGATTATAGGTTTACATAGTGAGGTATCTATATTACAAGGGAAGATGGATAGTAAAGGAGGTTAGGTAGATGAGATCAAACATTTACATGCTGAGGTGGATAGGTTATAGGCTATTTTAGAAAGATTATAGAGAGATGATATTACTACAGCACTGGGAGTTGTTACACATGATGTGGAGACATAATCCAAATTACACAACACTGACTTAGGGTTATATATAAGAGAGGGATACATCTAAGATAAAATTAGTCAAGTCAAGAGTTTTATTAGTAGGATAGGGGAATATAACCACTCTAGAGAGCGTTATGAGATCTATGGAGTAAGAGACATACTAGAGGAGTTTATACAAGGAGTACATTACATAGGCATAGAGGGCACCATCCTTTAAGGAGTACTTAGTTAGGTGGTATATGTCAATGAGATTAGTTCATCTTATAGAGTCAGAAAGATCTATGGGACAAGTTGCACATTGTGTGGTGGGTACATGATGAGGCACACCATAATATGATGAGCCAAGTCTGAGATCAGATGCTCCATTTGATGGGTAGGGTGAGACTTGACACATTTTTTAGGATGGATGTATTGATGTATACATATGTTTTTGAGATGTATTCTTTTATATAGACATGCTTAATATATATATATATATATATATATATATATATATATATATATATATATATATATATATATATATGAGATTGGTACTAATTTGATGGACATTATAAACTATATATAGATTGTTTATGGACTTTTTATGATTATTATTTTCATTTATGCATGGTTGATGGATAGATGGATATGTAGAGTACCTGTTATACTTCTTGCATCTTGATTCACACTTGCATATGTTAATTATTCTTAGCATTTTATTATGGGTTATGTCATGAATTATTTGATGATGGATTCATGGATAATAGTTTTAGATAGCTACCTTGTTTTTTAATTGTTCCTTGTATTGGATTTCCAACAATAACTGAGTATTGAGTAACCTATTGTTTATATAGCATAAACACATTACCACCAATGATATTAAATAATCATGATAAATGATGATGTTTTAGGCATATGGACTTAAAAGGGATATTTGAGAAAATCAAAGTATGTCATGATATAGAAAAATCATATCCATACTATAATTCATCTCAAAAAATAATCTTAACATACACATAGAAGCAACATTTAAAGTAAGATATAAAGCATAACTATTATAGATTATATAAAGAAATAAAATGATGTTAAAAACAACATTTGGAAATACAAATGACATAAAAACAAAAGAGACAAACAAAGTACATAATGATGTAAAAAAATCAAAATTGACTTACAAGAATAAGAGATACATAAGATAAATAAAGAGTAAGTAACCAATGATGACTAAAGCAATAAAAGGAAAAATAAACAAAGTGAATGGTTGAAGATAAAAAAGGTTAGAGAACCAATTTTAATGGATAAACATAGAGAGGATAGATAACCAACTTAATAGATGAGGAGGAAATATGAATAAGACAACAACTAAACAAACAAGGAAGCAAGTAATGAAAAACACAAGCATATAATCAATATCTAATAAGATAAAAGAAAAGAATTAACATCCTAACCAAGGGTGAAGACAATTGGTAGCCAAGAGATAGGATAATAACTGAGCAATCGATGATGAAGTAAAAAGAGGAATGCATGAAGTAGAATGGATGAAATATAAACCTTTTCTTGGGGGAATGGATAATGGGGAAGATGGTGGCTGAGATGACCCTAGAGACCCCATGTATCTAAGTATTTCCTACATAGTATACCCTAGACAAAGTCTAAGTGGGGATATCAGGCCAAATGTAGTTCTTACACTTTACCATCACTTCTTTGTGAGGACCATGCCACTCAAATATGATGCACATATTCCCTCATACACTTACCTAATTTCCAAATTAGATTCCTAAAAATTTAAATAGTGTAAACTAGTTCCATCATAGCCTCTGTGATATAAGGTGTTGCTAAGGATGGTGTAGCAAGAGGTACATTTAATAAAATACTTGCACTGATTATGGGATAGGTTAGATGGTAAGGTATTAATATCAATATAGGTACATATATTAGATTAATAGGGAAAAGTGAGACTAACCACCTTGCAAACCATCTCTAAATTAGGTGTATCATAAGCTGTTATCATCAGGTATTCAATTAGGAACTTGTGTTTTATTTTTAAATCAAGTAGTGAATCAATGGTAGCCATGGCATCTGCTACCTTGTTGTTAATTATTGGTACTTATTTGAATTGGATGAATACAAAATATAGATTTAAAATATCCACCATACACTTGTAATAGATAAAATTAACATCATGATCTTGGAATTCATTGGTTACTTGATTAATTATAAGCTTAAAATCACAAAAAATAAGAAGATTTTAGATTCCCCATTGGATAGCCATTTTGAGACCTACTATAAGACTTTCATATTCTACTATGTTATTTATGCTAGGGAACTTAATTCTAAAAGCTTTGTGAATATAATCCCCATCTAGTGTGATGAATAAGATACCTACCCCAAATCTATGATTAGTAAAGGAACCTTCAAATAATAGTTGCCAAAATAAAAAATAATATATAGACATTATTACTTCATCCAAAAACAATGAAATAAGAAGTTATTTGTCATTAAGATGTACTTTGACTAATATGTATGCTAAGACTTGTCCTTTAATTATTTTTTATTGACATAGTCTAGATCAAACTATCTAAGAAGCATAACTCACTTAGCCATCCTACCCGTTAGAGCTATTTTAGATAGAATATATTTAAGAGGGTATATCTTGGTAATGATATTAGTTTGATTATTGAGCATGTAATGTCATAGTTTTTGTGAGGCAAAAATAAATGCTAGACATGAATTTTATATTTAATAATAGTTGAGTTCATAAGATATCAAAGTCCTACTTATGTAATACACTATTCGTTCTTCCCCACTATCATCATGTTGTGCTAATAATGCCCCCAATGCAAACTGAGTAGTTGAGATGTATAACAAAAAAGGTTTACTAGTAACAAGTGGCATTAATACTGATAGATTGGAAAGATATTATTTAATATTATCAAATGATTTTTCACAATTCTCATTCCAAGTAAAAGGAATGTCTTTCTTTAGAAAAAATGTGAAAGGGTGAAAAATGTCTACAAGCTGGGATATAAAATGCCTGATTGCTTGAATTTTTCCTTGTAGACTTCTAAGTTGTTTAAGATTATTTAGTGGGACATATACATGATATCTAAAACTTTATAAGGATCAAATTCTATGTTGCATTGTGAAATGATGAAACCTAACAACTTTTCTGACATCATGCCAAACACACACTTCTTAGGATTCAAACTCATTTTATATTCTCTCATGAATTCAAAGATACAAAAAATCACTTGAGGGTTTTCTTCTCTAGATTTATACTTTATAATAATATCATCAACATATTATTCCATAATATCATCAATCATATCATGGAGGATGATAGTCATTGCCCTTTGATATGTATTTCTAGCATTTTTCAAACTAAAAGGCATTACTTGGTAGAAAAATGTTCCCCATGGTGTTGTAAATGTGGTTTTGTGTTGGTATTCAATAGCAATTTTGATTTGATTATACCCTAAAAAACCATCCATCAAATATAAAATTTTATGACCTATATTGGAATCTACAATCATGTCAATATTAGGTAATGAAAAATCATATTTTAGACATGCCTTATTGATGTTAAAAAAATATGTGCAAACTTTGATCCTTTATTGTTTTTATAATATAGTTACTATTTTAGATATCCAATACAAATAGTTAATAGGGTGTATGAAACCAATTGTAAGTTACTTCTTTAGTTCCTCTTTCACTATTAGTGTGATCTTAGGATACATCTTTTGGATTTTATGTTTGACTAGTTTGGCATCTAGATATACAATGAGGTGATGTACCACTTGTTCTATATCAAACCTTGGCATATCCACATAAGACCATGCAAATACATTAGAAAATTCATGAAGAAAAAGTGTAAGTGCATCCCTTTTCTCTTGAGTAAGAGATATTGAAAGTTTGATAATTTTTGGATCCTTTTCTATGCAATGCTCAGAAGAATAATTTTTTCAACTAGGAGAGTTGATTCATATTTATAATTTGTGGGTGGTGAAGGAAGATTAAAATCCTCCTCTATGTTTTCATGAGTTGATGTAGAAGTTGAATTGATATTATGATGTATTTATTTTTCCCCAAATTATGTTGAATCATCTAACTAAATTAAAAACCCTTTCTTGTGATCACCAACTAGAATATGGTCCCTTGTTTTCAATTAAAAAAATAGCCTCATCACTTTGGAAATTATCAAGTGGAGGTACTTTGCATTGGTTACACTTTATGAGGGATTGATATGTTATATCTAGTGTAAGAATTGTATTATCATGAAAAAGGTTGGTGAGGGTAAGGTATTAAAAGTGGATAAATATATAACTTGTTTCATTGTCTAAAGAATCATCCTTTGACTCACTATAAGTGTCACTTTTGAAGTGTGAGATGTATGTTGAGCAGATTAAATCTTAGGCCATATTTAGATTCATTTTATTTTATTGTTATAGGTTTAATGGATCTATTTTCATGGAATCAAAGGCCATTTTCCCTTATAATTCATTATGTTACACATGATGGACTTAGTAACGGGATATTTGTTATGGGTAAAACAAGTAGCTAGTTCATCAGAATAAAGCCAATAAGGATTAGATTATTTGATATGCTTGTATAAAAGGAAACCACCTTCTAGAAATCTTATCTTTCTAAATTTCTTAACCACTCTAGTATCTTTTTGAAAATAGGGATTTCCATAATTATGTGGATTTGTATTGATTGTACTTGTATAGTTAAAATCTTAGATGATATACTCATTCATTCTTTTATCAATGATATTAAAATGGGATGAGGCAGATGAGGATGCTTTGGAAGTGAGAGGTTGGTTTGAAGCTTACTCAACATTAGGATGATTGGAAGCTTTCTCTGCAAATGGTTGACTATAATTTTGATTTGATGGTTGATTGGATGTTTTATTAGTGGAAGCCTGTTCAATGGAAATGAAAGTGGTTGGTATGTTAATCCAACCACCAAGAGGAGGTGTTTGAAATATTTTTTATGGATGGACATAGTTTTCAAGAAAATAATAATCCTCAATGGGAGTAAAGTTATCATTGATAATGGGTAAATAATTGGATTTTGCATATTTGCCTTCCAATAGCTTGTAATATTGGAAGGGTTGAGGATCACCTTGTATAGTAACTTCCATATCTTCATGGGAATATTTCTAACATTGGTGTAGGGTAGATGGGATGGAATTCATGGAATTTATCCATGGACATCCAAAAAGTATGTTATATGGTGGATCAAGATAAAGTACATAAATGAGAGTTTATTTAATGATGGACCCCACCATCAAAGGAAGATAGATTATGCCCATAGATTATTAGTCATTATTGTTGTATGACTTTATAGTAATAATATTTGTTTCCAATGCTATTATTAGACATCCTAGGTGTTTTATAAGCCATAATGTACATAAATTTAATGTTGAACTATTTTCTATAAACACCCTCTTCACCTTGTGCCTAGAGATAATGACCTCTATGTATAATGAAATATTTTGATTTGATCCTAGAGGGGAGACATCAAAATGATCAAACATTGATTGATTATTAGTTGAAAAAGATATTATTAATGCTTAGAAGTTTTTAGGGTTAATGTTTTGAGGGATGATTGACTTTTGGAGGAATTTGTACAAGATATATTTATACATAGGAGATGTATTGAGAAGATATAATATAGAAATATTTGTTGGTGTTTTATCAAGATGGTCAATAATGTTATACTTGTATTCAATGTTATATGATGATGGAATTGGAATAGTAATATTTTCATGCCTTGTAGTAATGATTCACTCTTGTGATGGAAAATTAATGACATTGATGTGGTTATTCATAAAATCAACACTATTGACTATAGAATCGAAAGGATGACTTACCTAATTGACATTACTATCTTCTAGTTGTTCTTGTTTTTTATTTCCTTTTCCTTTCTCATGATTGGGTAATGGATCTTGGTATATCCCTAGTTTTTGGTTGTTATATGTTTTCTATGATTAATTTTTAATTTCAATGTCTTTTCTATCAATGAGTTCTTGAACATAACATATCAAGCACATACACCTATTATTATAATATCCTTTGATCCTATGGTGTTCACAATATTCATCTTATTTATAATAATTAGGTTTAGGACGATTTTTGTCAAAAGGTTTGGTTTTAAGTTAAATTATCATGTTTACATGAGCCAAATTTCAAAAAACATTTTCATACGTTTCACCAAATTGAGTGAATTTACACTTAGGCCTTCCTTGTCTAGGTTGTCCACCAAGAATAGTTATGGTATTGATAGGTTGGGTGTAGGTTTTATTTTTGATTTTTATGGTTTTAAATTGGTTTTACATCATCCACCCCATCTCCAACAAGGTTCTTGTTCTTTTCAAAGAATTTTGGTTTTTCCATTAGTTTAGAAGAATTATTATTAGGTTTAAATATTTTGATCATGCCTCTATTAATTAATGTTCTCTCAAATTTAACTCATTTTTTAATGATTTAATCAAAGGATCTAGGGTAAAGGAGTAAAAAATGATTCCAAAAGTCTAATTTTAAATTATTCATGAATATGTCCATAAGTTTGGTTTCAAGAAATGACTATGTGAAATGACTTGCCATTGCTCACCATATTTGTAGGAATGAATAAAATGTTTCACCATTGAATTTTTTGGTATTATGTAAATCCAAAGTGATCAAATATTTTTTTATGTTATAGGAAAAGTGGCAAACAAATTAATTAGATATGTCCTCAAAGGAAAATATGGATCCTTTTGGAAGGCATGAAAACCATTCAAGGGCTTGACCCCAAGAATTTGGGGGAATAATCACAACATGTATTAATTTCTATAAGAAATTTCCACACATGAATGATATTGTATACATCCAATTCCTATCACCATTATGTTGAAATTGTTAATCTTACTTAAAATTCTATGACAACTCATAATTTAGGCCAAAATCAGTAAAACATGCTGAATGGTTTAAGATTATCATATACAAATGCTGATTTAGGATAATATATCATTGAATGGGGAAATGAATTTTATGTAATTATTAGTTTTTTCCAAACAATTTTGAGTCAAAATTCTAAAAACACAATTTGATGCTATGAACCACTAAATTCATCTAATTCAAAAGTACATTACACATGCATGTGTTATTTCATGTCCACAATGCTCTAAATGGGGTATTGGTCCATATGTAAATAACACCTTATTATAATTATATTCCAATCAAATTACAACTTAGTTTATTGACATTTCAACTAGTTTGATTAATTAAGCAACTAATTTCTAAAGAATTGCACAAAATTAATTAATCTCACTCAAGCAAATTAAACCAAATTAAGAGCTTAAGTGGAAAATCCATGGAAGTTATTGAATATATTTTAATTGTAAATTCATTTCTAATATATTCATCATCAGGGGACATCATCTATGGGGTGGCTTCCATAGGTTATAAATGGAACAAATATCTAGTTTAAGCCCTCCCATGCCTCATTAGTACCCCTTTCTTCCAAATATTAATGGGGTATTTGTGGATTGAGATTTTAAAATTATCTTAATTCATGGCTATACATATTTATCTCAAGATGGATGGTCATGGTTGATTCTGATCATTTCCAAAAATCTATAGATACAAGGGACCTCAATCATCTTTTCAAGCTCTTTTTGTGTAAACTTATTATGCAAAATTCTCTTTACAAGATATTTTTGTGTAGAATTATTATGCTTAATTTTTAATAGGATAAATTAAAATATTGGCATAAATTTTATCAATTTCATGAGACTATTTCATTGGTTCATTAAGAGATGATGGAGGAGAAAGCCACTCATCATTGATAAAGACTTAGAGCACCAAATCAGGGGAAAATCATGTTTTTGAGATGCATTTGGATTAGGGATGCTCTTGGAAAGGTTTGATGTTGTATTCCTTCTTTAAATATCTCTTAGTTTTCATTTACAAAATCCCATGGAGGATTTGGATTTGTGAGTTATGTTATTTATGCTTATTTTGAGTTTTCATTACTAATGCATGATCTAACTCACATTGGATTCCTACTCTACATCTTGGCATGCTTGATGGGACCATACATCCCATAAAATAAATAAGACTAATTTAAAACTATTATATATCCTATTTAATGCTTAAATTTTTTTAAAATTCAAGTTTTGTCTTCATTTTTTACATGTTTTTATTCTTTTTGATGACACACATTTTACATAGTGATCGACACTGATTTACCCTAACCAAGGTCAATCCTATCTTAATTGGAATTGGTACCTATGTGAAGGGTAGAACATGGTAGAAGGAATTTTTTTGGGTTTTTCTTGAAATTTCTAGTTGTTATTCTGGGTTTTATAAACTTGTATACTCTCTGTCTAGTTATTTTCTTGCATAATCTAGAGAGTTTTTCTATTTTTATGCTAACAACATTTTTTTGTGAAAACCATGCTTTTATTGAATTTTTATAGGAAACCAACATTGATTTAAATTCAATTGGAATTTAATCTATATGAACCAACTAACACTGGTATATTTCAACTGATATCAGTACCTATGTGGACCGATGTCAGTCTTTGTGGTAAAAAAATAGAGACCGAAGAACAAGTTTGAAATTCTTGTTTTCTCATTTATATTTGGTATTCAAGGCATACATAAACCCTCTAAAAATTATAGGATAAAATCTAGAGAAAGGCACAAATTTGAAAATGGTTAAGTCTTTAACTTCTCATTTTGTGCTTAAAAGGAATTTAGATATTTTATGCTTAGTTGTTTTGTGAAAGTTTTTTACAAGTTTTTCAACTAAGGATAAGGGGCCAAAATTTTCATAAAATGCTTCACTTTGGTGAATTAAAATAAACACTCACTTAGATTTCAAGCTCTTAAGAGTGTTTTGTTTTATGCTAGATCTTTCAAAATTGTTTGTTTTTTGTAAAATGATTGATGTGTGTATGCTCTCCCCTCATCCCCTTTAGGTAACTTGAGTGACAAAAAGTGATCTTTATTTGAATTTTTGCCTTATCTAAGGGCATGAAAATAATTTCATTAAGTATTTCCTCAAATTTTTATGGTTTAGGTGATCTAAATATGACCTTAAAATATTTTCACTTTATCTTTTATTTTTATGCAACTTGACTTGTGAGCAAGATTTTGTCGCCTCTTCATAGGTTCTCTAGGCAAGCATTGACCTAAGAATTCATCTCCCAGCATCATTTTAAACCCACTCTATGGTGGGGTATACTAATCTAGGGTGACCCACTTAGATTTTTGCTTGAGCAGTTAAGTAAATTCCATTAGTGGTATTCCAATTCAAAACTGTAGGGGCAATTTAGATATCACACTACACTAAAAAAAATGTAGTGGTTATGAAAAGGATAAAAACTTTTCAAAATAATATAATTAATGTGTATCCAATTTACATGAGGCATATCTAGTGTTAGCCAAACTTGAGACCATCTAGACGTACAAAAATTTAGATTTAGAACAACCCCACTTACCATAGACATATTGTTGTGTTAGGAATATGTTATTAAGAAATAACAATAATAATTATGCAATAACATGCAACATGAAATTTATTTCTTAAAATCATAGTAGCAGAGACATATGCAAAAAATTAGATCTAAGAAAAACACACATAAAAATGATATAATATGGTTCACCCAATGTGGGCTATGTCCACCAAGAAGATATATATATATATATATATATATATATATATATATATATATATATATATATATATAAGTAAAAGAACACTCTCAATAAGAAACCTCTCATAGAGATAACTTTATCCAACCCAAATTCACACTATAATTCTTGAGATGCTAAATGACACCTCAAACCTGATCACACCAACTGAAGAGAGAATACAAAGCTAAAAAATGAGATGTAAAATGCATTGCATAATGTTTTCCCCCTCACCCCTATTTATACTTTCTAAAATCCTTTGAAAAATGTGCCATACCTTAGACATAAGCATATCCCCACCAAAATAGCAACAAATAAAGGAGGTTACAACCAATTGGGATAAAGATAATCCCTTGATTCTCTCAGCCACCTTAAATCATGCCCACTTCTCCATAAAATGTGCCAAAAATGTGGGAAGTGGTTGGCATACTCAAAAAATACACCCCACCATTTGTGAAAGTAAAAATTACATGTTAAAAAAGCCTTATTAATTTTATTTTAACTTTAGGGGTGTTGAAACGAGCTCCACATTCAATAATCTTCCACTTGGAATTTGTTTCTCCTTGAAAAAAAGTTAACACTCCTCCATGATCTTCATGAAGACCAACCAAAGCTGAACATAACCTCAAATTCTCTAATGTGACTTACCTTGGTCTTCATATCCATAGGATTTTGGCTTATATATATCTTCTCTAGCTTCACCATGTTTTCCTCCAAAGCTATCCTAATGAAATGATATCACAAATATATGTGCTTCATCCTTGAGTGGAAAGTGGAGTTCTTGGCTAAATATATAGTACTCTGACTATCACTATATAATCCCCCAACTTCTTTCTTATGCCCCAACTCATTAAGTAACTATTGTAACGAAATCATCTCCTTATTAGGCTCTCTAGCAGCAACATATTCAACCTTTGTGGTTCATAAAGCCACAACTTTATATATCTGAGAAATCCAACTAACCATTATATCCTCAATATTAAATACATGACTTGTCATACTCCTACTATCAACATCACCAACCATATTTGAGTCCACATAAACACACAAAGTGGTGTCCAATCCACCAAAATACAATGTTATACTCACGGTTCCTCTCAAATATCAAAGAATCCACTTCATAGCTTGCAAGTGCTCATAACTTAGATTGCTCGTGTACCTACTTATTACTCCCACTATATGGGTAATATCTAGCCTAGTACAAACCATAACATACATCAAGCTACCAACTGTTGATGAATAAGGTACCTTAGACATATTTAGTTTTTCTTCTTCTATCTTGGGACATTGTTCCTTTGTTAATTTGAAATGGCCTACCAAAGGAGTGCCAACCAGCTTAGCATCCTACATATTAAACCTCTCCAAAACTTTCATCACGTACTCTTCTTGGGATAAGATCAACTTCCTCTCCTTATCTTGAGTTATCCTCATACCAAAGATTTACTTCACTGTACCCAAAACCTTCATAGAAAAGGAATCACCAAGTTGTTTCTTGGGTACTTGAATCTTTTGCATGTTCTTTCCTGCAACCAACATGTCATCTACATACAAGCATAACATAATATAATTACCATCCTCAAATATCTTGACATACATACAATGGTCAAAATGACACCTGGAGTACCCTGTTCTAACATAAAACTATCAAACTTCTTATACCATTTTTGTGGAGTTTGTTTCAGGCCATACAACCTCTTCTTTAATCTACACATTAATTTCTCCTTTCCTTTGACCTCATAACCCTATGACTACTCCATATATAATTATTCCTCCAAATCACCATGAAAGAATGAAGTCTTCACATCTAATTATTCTAAGTGTAAATCCTCTACTGAAACTATACCAAGCACATTTCTAATAGAAGTCATCTTAACAATAGGATAAAAATTCTCATCAAAATCAATATATTTCTTCTATGCAAACCCCTTGACCACCAATCAGGTCTTGTACCTTTTCCTTCCTCAATCTTCTTCTTTGATTTTATATACCCACTTGTTTTGTAATGCTCCCTTTCCCTTAGGTAGCTTCACCAAATCCCATATTTGGTTCTCCATGAGAGAACTATGTTCCTCTTCCATGGCTTACTCCCACTTCTTCCTATCATTTACCTACATTGCTTCCTCAAAACATTTTGGTTCTCCACTGTTAGTAAGTAATAAATAACTCAAAGATGGGGGAAAATGTTTAAGAGTTTTTCTTACCCTAGAAGACCTTCTTACTATAGGATTTTTGGGTTCTATCTCCTTGGACATCTTACCATTCGTAATATCATCCAAAACTATGTACTCTTTTTATTCCTATTCCTACAACTGATCCTTGTACATGAATTTTTCTATAAAGACAACATCCCTATACTGGAATATTTTTTTATCTCTAAGACTCCAAAATAAGAAACCAAAGTCATCCTCACCATAACCAATAAAGGTGTATCTCTCAAGCTTAGCATATAACTTGGTCCTATCTTTATTGGAAACATGAACAAATGCCTCACATCTAAAGATCCTAAGAAAAGAATAATTAACTTTCTTACTAAACCCAGCTTTCTCAGGTATGCCTCCATCCAAAGGCACTGAAGGTCCTCTATTAATCAGATATATTGTTATGATATCTACTTCTACCTAAAACATTAGGGGCAGCCCTACATGCAACCTCATGCTCCTATCATGCTCCATGGTTATCTTGTTCATCCTCTCTAACACTCATTCTCTTATGGCATCCTTGGAACCATCCTTTGTCTATGAATTCCATTCTATTAACAATAATCATCAAAGGCTTTACTATAATACTCACATCCATTGTCTAATATGAGACATTTCAACTTGAGATCTATTTCATTCTCAATCAAAGCTTTCCATCTCTTGAATTTTTCAAACACATCAAATTTATTCTTAATGAAATAAACCCAAAATTTCTTAGTTGCATCATCAACAAATGTAACATAATAATTTAAGCCACTAATAGAAGATACCTAAGCTAGCCCCCATACATATGAGTGAACCAAATCCACCTTATTCTCCTTCTTCATAGGTCCAACCCTCATGAACTTAAATCAATTATGCTTCTTATACACACAACCATCATAGAAGTCCAAATTAACCTAGTTCAATCTGGGTAACTTGTCTTTCAAAATCTCCATGTCCTTTTGGCTCATATGAACGAGCCTATAGTTCCATTAAGTTACATCTCCATTTGTAAAAACTAAATTATAGTGATCAACACTACTAGTTAAATATGAAGTGCCAAATTTCTTACCTCTTACAACCACAAGATCACCCTTGGTAACTTTCCAAGAGTCTACTGTAAACATCATTGAATAACCCTCACTATCCAACTACCCTGCTAATATTAAATTTTGCCTTAACTATGGGACATGTCTAATATCCTTTAGTAGCCATGTGTTCCCATTATGAATATTCACCTAAACACAACCTTTCCCTACTATACTATATGGTTCATCATCACCAAGATAAACATGTCTAACATCTCCTTAAACATAATTAGTAAAATGGTTCCTATGTGGGGTGGCATGAAAAGAAACCCCTGAATCTAATATCCAAGATTCAAAAACATTATCCAAAGAAAGAATTAAAGCATCCTAATTAATAGTACATATTGTCATATTTACCTCCTTGGTCTCCTCGTGTTTGGTTTTCTTGTCCCAAAGTTCCCAACATTCCTTCTTTATGTGTCCGCTTTTCCCATAGTGCTAGCACACCATCTTGGCTCTAGATTTAGATCTTCCCTGGCCCTTTGACTTTCCATAGTTTCCTTTGCTTCTATCTTTTTTTCTCCCTCTAGTCTCCGCCATCAAATCATTCTATGAAGATGATTCCTTGATTCTCTTCCTTCAGATTTCCTCACTAAGATCACACCTATAACATCCTCAAACTTTAAAATTATTTTAGCAGGGGAAACATTACTTATATCCATAACCAAGCTATCCCAACTATCAAGTAAGGAGCAAAAAATCAATAAAGTCTTGACTTCATCTTCAAATTTAATACTAATATAAGTTAGCATACTCACAGCCATATTAAAATCATTCAAATGATCAGTTACAAAACCATTTTCTTATTAAATAACCTTTTCATCAAACATATTTTATTAGAGTAGAGGGTTTTTCATATAACTCCCATAATTTATTTATCAGACCAAATGTGGTCATCTCCTTTAAAATATTGAAGGAAATAGAAGATGCAAGACAAAATCATATGGCTCCCAGTGCTTTCCTATCAAGTAAATTCTAATCTACCTAATCCATACTTGAAGGTTGACTTACTTTCCCCATCAAAGGGTGATGAATATCCTTCTAAAACAATTAATCTTCCATCTACATCTTCCATAATCTAAAATTCTACCCATTGAATTTTTTAACTCTAGATCTACCATTATCTACCATAACTCCCACTCAAGTTAATATCTTTCATTATGATTCACCACTTTAGCAAAACTACTAAATCTAGCTCTGATACCAATTTTTAGGAGTAATAGATTAAGAAATAACAATAATAATTATGAAATAACATGCAACATGGAATTCATTCTTCAAAATCATAGCAGTAGAGACATATGAAAGAAAATTTAGATCTAAGTAAATGTACACATAACACTGATATAAAGTGGTTCACCCAATATGGGATAATTCCACCAATAATATCTCTATAATATTATAAACAAGATTAAAATACATCTCTCAATAATAAAAATATCATATAATAACTTTCTCTAACCTAAATTCACACCAGAATTCTTGAGATGCTAATCTACACCTCAAACCTGATCACATCGACCGAAGAGATAATAGAAAGATCAAAAATGAGATGCAAAATTAAATGCATAATGTGATCCCCCTCGCCCCTATTTATACTTTCCAATATCCCTTGTAAAATGTTTCATACCTTGGAGATAAGCATATCCCCACCAAAATACAACAAATAAGGGAGGTTATAACCAACTGGGATAAAGATAATCCACTAATTCTCCTAACCACCTTAAATCATTCCCACTTCTCCATAAAATCTTCCAAAAATGTATGAAGTGGTTGTCACACTAAAAAAATGTGCATCACCATTTGTGAAAGTAAAAATTACATGTTAAAAATGCCCCGTTAATTTTATTTTCACCTTAGGGGTGTTGAAACAAGCTCCATATTCAATATGTTAATGCAAGGAGAGTAACCTAAAGTTACATGTCATCATAAAATATCTTGGGAGAATGGGGTGTAAAAACCTTACTTATTCATGTACTTTAATTTTAGAGTAAGCTGAAAATCCTCTCAAAATCATGTATATAGATGGAATTCAATGGTATGATGCAACTTGTCAGTTTTAAGACTTTAGAAATTATACTTAGTTATGTTTTGTCATTTTATTGTTTACTTTCTTGGTCTTATTATTTATAAAACTTTTTTTAAAACCAAAACACATCACAAGCAAACACCTTTATTATCCACCATTTTATTTAAATAAGGAGGCATTATGCTGACCAAATAAAAATCATTTCTTGCCTTGTTCAAATCCTCATTTGAAACATTGTGTTTGTATTGGCTAAGCAATGTTGTTATGTTGTCCATTTAAGTCAATACCATTTTTCAAAAATCTCTAGGTCTTTCATTTTTAATTCAAATTTAGAATCTCACCTTTCTAAGTTCTAGGCCAAGGTGTTAATCAGTTTGCCATTTGCACTTGGTTTGTTTTATCTTGGGTATGATTTCCCATTTGGGTTAAATGCCATTATATAAACTCATCATCAATTTTTATCATTGTGAACTTAGGTTATCCTATGTTTTCTCACACTTTAATTTCTAGGACCATTCTACTTCCTATTACCATGTGGTGGCATTGTGCTGCCCTTTTGGTTTTAGTTTTATACTTAGGATTTCTTATGTGTTTTCATGTCTTGAGTTTCTTGGTTTGCATTTTTATCTTCCTCATCAAAAAGATCTACCTCTAATTTTATAGTCACAAATCATCATAAATTTATCTATATTTTATGATATTGACATATATTTGACCTAAGTTTGTTGTCTTATCTTACACTTTAGGTTCCAAAGATATCATACCCTCTTCCAGTTTGATGATTTCAACCCACCAAAGTTGAGTAAAATCATGAGCATTTGTTCTAATTGTGTGGTACTACACCACTTATTTTCTTATAGTTTTTTTTACCTTATCGCTTGTTTGAAGAAATCAAAGTATACCTTTTTAATGTTTGAAAAAAAAACATTTCAAATCTTATTAAATGTAGAGAAAAAATTCTAGACATGACGTAAAAATATACTCATAGTGGGGTTTCTTATGGCCCTAGTTATGAGGAAGAGAATTTTTATGATGGAGAAGACAATTATGTGGTGTTTGAAGACATTCTAATGACTTTAAGATCAGAAGAAGACTATTTTGAACATAAACCTTTAGAGGATAAGGATGAAGCTCTCCTAAGGTTGAGTGAATCAGGGACAAGATTACCATCAAACTTTCCTATGGAATAATTGCATACATTGGTTAGAATAGAAGAGCAACAATAAGAACAATCCCGCATTCATATTACAAAATATAACATTGCCTTTTATATTAAAGGAAAGGAATCACTCATAGAGCCAACACCTAATGATCAATATCTTGCTTTCATGATCAAGAAGATAAGTCAACTATATGTAGACCAACTTATCATAGACTTGAATGATTCTTTAGTTTCCACTTCAATACACAATAACACCTCTAAAGAATAATATAATGTATTCAAATAAACACAACATACTTTAGTTGAGAACACATATGTGATGGACCATAGTATCTCAATTAAACAAAATAAATCTTAGGAGGTTCCACAACATGCTTCGCCAGACATGGAGCATACATTTTTTAATCACCAAGAACCTCTTATTCCTTCACATTGTCAACGAATGAAAAACATAGTATGTATTGATGAAATTATTCAAATCACTTTGGAAAGTTCTTCTTAATTAATGTGTACTTTGGTGAATCAATCTTAGACTCCCTAAAATCAACAAAACACTTACAATTCATGGTGGTAGATTTTAGGGAATATTTATCAAGTAAAAATCAGTGGTCCACCTACTTGAGTCAAGGAGTAAACCAAAATAAATTTGCATATCATAGGGTGTATATCCTTAATAAATCAAATAAATAGGGGCACATACCACCCAATATAATTATATTCCACCTACTAATACACCAAACATACAAGAGTGGAATTCGATGAAGGAAATTATATCAAGATTGGAGATGGGAATCTGACTCAAGAAATATAAATTTGATGAGATATGTCTATATCTATTCGATTTGAGTATTCTCCAAGACCACTTTCTACCCCATTTTGAGGCACCCAAATTTGAGATATACAAAAGGAAGGGTCACCCTTGTGAGCATATTCAAGCATTTTTTATATTATGCTAAGAGGTAGCTTATAATAATGTTTATTTACTTCACTTATTTTCATGAAGTTTAGTGGGAAAATATTTAGACTAATTTCTCAAGTTACCTAAGGGATTTGTGGTGGACTGGAATGATTTATCTAAAAAATTTATCAACCACTTCTCTTATAATATTGAACATGAGTTGATTATGGTTAACTTGTGAAAAGCCAAATAGTGAGATGGAGAAAGCTTTATGATATATCTACAATGGTAGAGAGCATTATTTATATGCTTTCAACATAATTTTATAGACAAATAAGTGGTCTATATCTTTCCATAAAAAATATACCTTGAGGTGGCACATAATCTATGAATTGCTTGTGTAAACACATTTGAGGAAATTATAGACAAGCGTGTGCAAATTAAGAAGGTGCTTATTACTAAAGGCCTTGTCAATGTTTGTTCATAGGGTCAAACATCTAATTATACCCAATAACCTATTCAAGTTGTTGCAACAAATAAACTTAAGGGATGTAATAAGAATAAGAACATGGTTGAAAACATAGTGACTAAATCAAGACATGTACAAATGGTACAAGCTCCATCAGCTCCCAATGTATAATCAGCTCCACCTAATCCACCAACCACTTTGAAAAGTGTCCCTCCATAAAGGGTATTCAATAAAAAATACATAGTATTTAGTAAACTAGGGGAGACTATTGAGGCAATGTTCTAAAAGCTCATAGCAGCTAATCTGATTATGTGGCCTATAGCAAGGTCATTTCCTAAAGATCAAACCAAACTTGATTAGTATTGAGCAGATGAATTTTTTAACTTCCATCATGTTTTTTTCTCATAGTGCTTATCATTGAGTTTAATTGTGACATCTCATTAAAGATATGATTGAAAGTGGTGAATTTGAAATCAAACTTGCCTCATAAAATACTAATCAGGATATGGGCATTTATAAAAATCTATTTCCTAGACATAATCAAAAACTAAAAAGAAAAAGTTAGAACCAAATATAGAACCAATGGACATAAGGCCAAGTTTATAATCGTAATCATCATGATCATAATCAAGATCATAATACCCATGCTAATAACCTAGGTTACAACAACATGCCTTATGATTACAATAATATCATGGGGCATATTTCTACAAACCCCATTACCACCATTACTATAAAAACTCATGAACTATCTTGTGATTCTAAAAATACTAGACCCCTCATTATAGGGTCAACACCCTCTCCATTAAGTAACATTGCATCGAGTATAATCAATTCTATTGCACCTTGGTTTCCATGGGTTACTATTTTTTGACCCCCTTCTTCTAATTATAGTGTGTCCTTACTAACTCAAAATTGTGTAAATGCAACTAGATGCCCATGAGTCACCTTAAAAGTCCCTTTGCCTTATTCTTCTAATTATAATGGCTCTTTGCCAACTCAAAATTACACAAATGTAACTAGATACCTACAAGTCACCCTCTAAGGCCCTTTGCCTTTGTCTTCTAATCATAGTGTCTTCTTGGCAACTCTATATTGTACAATCATAACTAGATGCTCAAGAGTTACTATTTAGGGCCCCTTTCCCTCTTTTCCACTAGACCTAACATAGACATTGTGCCTTTAGATCCAAAGTTGAATACTCTACCATCCAAAGCTAAACCTCCTCATGCTTCTATCAAAAAGTTGTATAGTATTTCAGACCAAATGAGTAAAACCTTTGCACAAATTTCTATTTTAGATCTATTACGTTCATATAAAGTCCATGAAACTATTTTAAATGACCTTATTCAACAATCCACTATTCCTTAAGACATTAACCCTAAACAATTTCAAACACTTGTAGGGCATTTGTCTTCATTTTAATAGGTTACATTTGATCAGAGAGACATGTCCACTCTTAGTTATAGCCATAACAATCCCTTGTATATTGAGGTCATCATTAAAAACCATAACATCAAGTGGATTCTTATAGATAATGGTTCAAGGCTGAGCATAGTGTACCTCAAACTAGTATAATGATTGGGTTATACTATGAAGTATATCTATCTAGAGATAATTACAATCAAGGCATATAATAATGTCAAAATGGAATCCTTTAGTACTATATGTTTGCCAATCACTGTTGGGTCTATGTCCCTGTTGATGCAGAAGATTGCACCCTTGGCAAGAGGCCGAGCTCTTGCCTTCTTCACGCAATAATGGAAACTCCCCTCTCACCTGTGGGACTGGTGAAGCTGGAGGGGAGAGTATCTAGATGAGGGCTAGCTCCCTCTAATGTATCATTTAGGCCCTGGTTTCTCCTACTGCTAACAAACAAAATGAAAAAAAGAGGGGGGAATGAAAAGGGAGAGAGAGATGTTGAAAACAAAGCCTAAGCCTAAAAAGTAAAAGGTGATACACCATAAAATATGACCCACCCAACCCAAACATATGCTTTTCACCAAAAGAAAGCACCTATACACTTCATCTGACATGAGAGAACCTTCTACATTAGTGGGTCAGGGGTCCATGGAGATATAGGGAGGAAATAACTACTAGAGGCATCCTAAGACACACTACAGTAGCCTATCCACTTCACCTATACTCCTCTAGGGACACTTCTGATAGACCTATAAAGGGAAACTCAAAGATGCACTAGACATGTTGAAATCATTCTACAAAAGCATTAAGAAAATGACTTAATACAGAATCAAATGCATAGACACATACTAAAGATGCAAAACTCAGAATGGAGGTAAAAATGCTATGTTTTGATTCACGATAAAATTTTGGCAACTCTGCCTTACAAGCCTAAGATATTTTTGGGTAGAGTTTGCCTTAAGGCTAAGACTGGATCCTTTCTCAAAAGAGAATTTTATAATATATAGAAAGAGGAAGAGAACTTGGCACTTCCTAGGAAATATTTTTTAGCACTCATTTCTATAAGTGGCCCATGTGCATTTTGAATCTTGGGAAGAGGAAACCACTGTTATTGATGTCATCCTTCAGAAGAGGCCTATTGGAACCATGATGTACCATCACCAAAATTGACTTTGGCATTCAAACATTAATGTAAGGGCATGGCCGCACCTCTTTTTTGCAAACAAACTATGGTTTGTCCCCTCATCAATGCCAACTACAGAAAATAGGCTGCACCACTCATCTGACAATGACTCACCTTCCCTTCACCACTTGAATGCTTTGTCATTTCTACTCTTTGTCTTCTTCTTGCCCTTTCAACTCTCAAGGGTGATCTTCTAGCAGGTTGTTACATTCCTCAGGATCCTTTCATGATTGGCACTCAAATAGTTCAAAGACAAATGGATATTTCTGTGTTAAAATTGATGTTCGCACAACCATCACCCAATGGCTAGTTCATCTTCTTAAATTTGATGGCTTTCGGGATGTCACCATCCTCGAAAAAAGTCCATTGGGTCCTTCTTGTGGCTTTTTTCATATAGGTCTTTTGTTTCAGGCTTTTCCTGTAGACAAAAGTCTGCAAGAATTGTCCCGATCTTTGTCTTTATCTTTCGGGCTCTTTGACTTCCCCCTACGTTGGTGGCCTTTCCTTTGAAGTGCTTGCCCTCTGCAAGGGCTTCTAGATTTTGAACTACCCTCTGCAAGGGCATTTGAACCTTCAGCCTACATTCCAGCTATAGGGCACACCCTTGAACCAAGCCATTGAACTAACCCATTGAACCAAAATTGGTTCAACGGTTCAATCAGTTCAATGGTTCAACCACTGTGCACTGATGAACTGATGCCACTAAACTGACTAAGTGAGCCAAATGATTGAACCCACTAATTGAACTAAAGCCATTTGAACCAAGCAATGAACTAATGAAGCATTGAACTTAGTGGTTAAACCAAGCTGAAGCATTGAACCAGTTCATGAACCAAGGCCGATGAACTTATGCAACCTGAAATTGACCGGCCTAGGACAATAGGGGAAGAAGGGGACCGATTTTTGGCCTGTTGGGAAAAAATGGTCAAAAGTCCCATCATACCTTGTTACATATAATGGATATTTTGTTTCCTTACAATATACTTCTTGGTCATCCTTAGATCCATGAAGTACAGGCTATCCTATCAACTTTGTATTAGTGCCTCAAGTTCCCCCATGATGGGATTAAAGTCACCATTTTTGTTGATCTACAGCCTTACCACTATTGTAAACACCTAGAGGCTAAATTTGGTAATTATAACTATTGTCCTAGTTCTAAGTTTATTATGAATAAAAACAAGGTAATTATTTTTCATCCACCAAAATTTAATTATATCAACCCTGGCGACCTTACTTTTACTTTAGTAGATCCATTCTCATAACCCTTGTAAAATAGTTCATTATAGAAGATGCAGGCATTTCCACATTCCATCTTAAGAATGCCTTCCATGTTATAGAGTTATCATGATGATGTCATGATGGTGTCATGGAGCTATCCTATTAAGTGGATGAAGAGACTTGATAGTCAATGTGAAAATGACAAAGTGTGAAATGTGCTTGTTTCTATATGCTTGAAGGTGGCTTGGTTGATTTTTAATGTTGACTTGGTTAGAGATGTTTAGAGATGAGTATGGTGATTGGATCATGTACAAGAGGTCCCTAAGATGTTATCTATGATTTTTGAGCTTGTGTACATGAGTGGAAATCATCTAGTTGATCTTAGTTTTTGTCTAGACACTTTGGGTTGAGTAGTAAAAAAATTGAGTTGATAGTTTAATGATTTCACCATTGCCACATGGGAATAACTCAAGGGGAATTGGTCATATGGTTGTGATCATAGTAGTCCATAGTTTTTTTGTGCCAAACATCAAGTCATGAATTAAAGCATGATTAAAGATATTAGGGTACAAAGTTGGCTTCTTAGTCAAAATTCATTATTTTTGATGTGGCCAAAAAGAGCTGAGTAAACATATTGATGAGGTTAGCATTTGCATGTGTGGAGATATCAAGACAAGGTGATCATATGGGTTTGTTCATTTTTGGACATAGTTTATTTTCACTAATTTCAAGATCATATGATGTAGTTAATCAAAAGATATGCATATGCAAAGTTGGGCTCCCAAGAAATTTGACTATGTTTTTCCATAGCCAACTTTTCATAAGGCATGAAAGGGTCAAGTGAGCATGTTGATGATGTTATATCTTCAATGTGTGAAGGTGTCAAGATAAAATGATCATATGGGTTTGTTATATTTTGAGTATAGTTAATTTAAACTAAATTATAGATCATCTGCTAAAGCATGAAAAAAATTATAGATGCTCAAAGTTGGCCTCTCAAGAAGTTTTTGACATGGTTGGCTCTGTGACAAAAGATTTTGAGATGGAATTTTAATGGTGTTATTTTTCAAATGCACAAGATTTCTAGGAGTAGTGTGTCATATGGTTGGATTCTCCTATGTGAGGAGATCATCTGGTCTAAGTTTGAGATCATGTGAGTAAGCATAGAAGAATTTATTGAGGTGAAAAATGGCTACTTGAGCTTATTTAAAGGGTCCCTATACTTAGTCATTTTTTAAAGTGTTTACACTCAAGCAAGATCAATGGTGCACATTGTTCCAAGGCATTAGGAAGTAATGAGATGAGGATAGGTACATAATGTTTAATAACTAATTAAAGGTATATGATAAGGATTTAATAGTGATAAAGGGCTCATATGATTGATCAAATAGTGAGCATTGATCATTATAGACTTGACTAATCCATAGAGATTAATGGAGTGCCTTGAGTTAAAGTCCTCCAAATTGCATAAGATGAGTTAAAACTATCAAATGTTTAATGTTTGGATTTGGTGGTATATGAATTAAATCTCAAGAAAAATTGATAGTGCATATTTTATCTAAGCATTAAGGACATGATATTTGAGCATTGTGTTTGAAGGTTAACTATGATCATTTGTATTTGAATGTTTGAATTTGTAAAATAAAAAACCAGTGTCTAGATTTTGGACCATATCTCTTGATAAAAGATGAATTTTCTCATGAAATAAAAAATAAAGTGGTATAAGAATCTAGGGTGCATCTAGTTGTATGGATTTGAAGATTTGGGAGTGAGTACAGTCAAAGATATTTAGCCTAGAAGTTGATTGTGTTTGTGTTTATTCTGTAAGTGATAGAAGGATATTTGATCTTGTATTGTTGTAGTTTTGATGTATCATAGTGAATTGGATATTGGGCAGCATTTTAGAATTGATGAGGATGATTTTTATGGATTTTAGAGGTGTGATAAATCTATCTTGAGTATGTATAATGCTTAATAGGTTGACTATGTGTTTGTTCCTGATGACTACGTGTACCATGTATCTGTTTGAGTTGTTTGTGCATACATATAGGTGTTCTATGTTGACTATGACCATTTGAGGATGTATTAAGGGACACAAAGAGTGGACCTACATATTTGGAAGTGGTTTTATTTTATTTTATTGTTTTAGGGTGAGCTAGATGGGTGAATAGGTCTCCATGAGACCTATAAGAGCTATAAAGGCCTTATTAAAAGGTGTAGATGCTTAAGGGTGACCCATAGATGTTATGGCTGACTTAATGAAGTTTTTATTGAGCCATGTCTTAGTGTAAGAGATGAATTAAGGGCTAAAGCATGCCTAATGGCTGACCAAAGTAGTGATTATCAAGATTACTCTATAACTAGTGGAACCAAAGATGATGGATTTTAGAGTTTTGTATGTGAGACTAAGGAATGATTGAAAAGAAGATTGTGTGTGTATTTTATGAAGTGAAGGAGGGTTTGAGTGCCTTGAGTATGTGTTGAAGAGTAGAGAATATTGAGGACTATTTGTATGACCTATTGGTCATAATTTTGTTGGCAAAATAGTGCTTTGTAGATTAAGTGTGAGTGAAGGAGAAGAGTGATAGGTAGAGGTCCATCATTAGGTGTTGTAGACATTAGTTCAAAGGTGGATGTTTTTATATGGGTTTTTATGGTAGCTTATCATCTAAGGTGGTTGCAACCTCCTTTCAAGTGAAAATTGTTGAAAATGTTTGGTTGTTGTTATAGCTCAACTAGATAGGTGTAGTAGCACCTTGTGGGATTAAAGTATCACTAAATAGGAATTATAGTTCCTTGATCATTTGTATATGGTCTAAATTAGATATTTTTATTATAGGATAGTAGTCCAATTATAGGTTCTAGTGGGTTTTATTCCCAAAGAGGGTTTCCCACATATGTCATGTGTTATGTGATTGATCTTGAATTTTCTCTCTTGCTTATTACTTTGAATGATATGTATGCTTTATGAATGCTTATGGTAACTAGTTAAGTATTTGTAAATCTTAGAATTGAAATTGGATTATGTGGGCTCATTGAGTCACCCCCTAGTTATTTTACCCCTAACAATTGATATCAAAGAAGGTCCTTCATGCAAATTTTAACTACTTAAAGGTAATAAAAGGTACAATGGTGAACAAAGAGGTTATGGCTTGCATTCAATACAATATAATTTGTGATTCATCATAAGTTAATCATGTGAAGACACAAGTGAAAAATTTAGAGGCAAAAATCAAGAATCTACAGTTCATGGTGAATAAAGGTCTCAATCAAAGGATGAAATAATGTGAAAATAAAGTGTTAACTTACTTAGATGTGATCTTATCTAAGGAAAAAATGATTTTAGATCCACCAAAAGGATCAAGAATGAAAATACATTAAGTGATAATGGTCAAGAGAAAAGAGGATCAAACATGAATAACGTCTTCAATGGGTATTGCTTCTCCTACAAACAATTTGGTCATAGATATAAGGATTGTGCTCTCTCTAAAGATTAAAAGGGATCTTGTATGCTACAATGTAACCAACAAAGTCTCATATCCAAGAATTGAAATAAAGCCTTTTGTAAAAAGGATATACAACTCATTGACACTATCAAATGGTTTAAGGAGACCAAGTCTAAAGAAGAAAAGAAGTAAAATCCAAGTAGATCACAAAAGGAAGAGTAATTGTTTATTTAAGTAGATTTACATACTAAATAAGATGAGAACAAGAGATGGTTCATAGATAGTGGATGCTTAAATCATATTATAGGAGATAAGATCAAGTTTATTTCACTCAAAAATACCAACCTAGGTGTAGTTAGATTTGATGATAACAAGTCTATTAACATAGTTGGTAAAGGTACTATAAGTTTGGACAGTGGTCATACTAGGACTGAGAATGTCTTATATCTATAAGGTTTGAAACATAACCTTTTATGTGTGATCTAAATTTTTAAGCAAGGAAATATTTTAACTTTTCATGATGATGTATGTGAAATAAGAAAGGAAAAATTTAGTAAGTTAATTGAAAATGTTCATAAAATAGATAATAACATGTATGTATTCCATGAATCCAAGAAGGAGGATTGCTTCATAAGTCAATTAGAAGAAAGTTGGCTTTGAAATAGGAGGCTTGGACATAAAATTTTGATAATATGATAAAAATCTGTTTAGATGGGTTGGTAAGGCAAATGCCTAAGATTTATAAGGTTCCTCATTAACTTTTCAAGGCATGTCTTCATGGGAAGCAAACCAAGAGAAGATATAAAACCAAGGAATTCTGCACTATATAGCCATTGGAGTTGATCCACACTAATCTATGTGGACCTATGATAACTCAAAGTATTCAAGGTAATAGTTACTTCATGCTTATCATTGATGATTTTACTAGGATGACTTGAATATTGTTTCTTAAATAAAAATTAGAAGCTTTTGCAAAATTTGTGGCATTCAAACCTCTTGTTGAAAATGATAAAGGTTCAAATATCAAATGTGTGAGATCAGATAGAGGAGGTGAGTTTTGGTCTCATAAGTTTAATGATTTCTATGATGAACATGGGATAAGAAGACAATACTCTACTGCTAGAACACCACAACAAAATGGTGTGGTTGAAAGGAAGAATAGGATTTTGGTTGAGATAGGTAGAACCATGATTTAAGATGGAAGAATATCATATCGATATTGGGAAGAGGTAACCAAGAATTTTATGTACATCCTAAATAGGTGTTAAATAAGAGTAAATGGTAATAAGACTCCTTATGAATTATGGAAGAATAGAGTGGATAATGTTAAACATTTCATAGTGTTTAGGAGTAGGTGCTTCATCAAAAGAGATGAAGATAATCTTGGCAAATTTGATTCAAGATATGATGAGGGCATCTTCTTAGGATATTATTCTATCAATACTGTCTATAGATGCTTTAATAAGAGACTTCACAAGATTGTTGAAAGCTCAAATGTAAGGGTAGATGAGACAAGTAGAGTCAAGAAACCAAAATTATAGGTAAGTGACTCAATTTAGAATATTATTTCAAACAATGATAAGTTATCTTTTCAAATGGGTGATGAAGATGAAGATGAGGAAGAAAGACAAGATACTAAAGCTCTATCTAGAAGAATTTAGATCGTCCAATCTCTCAGATTATTGGAAATGTTGGTGCAAAATTATAGATTAGAAGGAGAATGTTGATCAATCAAAATCAACAAGACTCAACTTTGTTTTCCATGATTGAAACCAAAAAATTTATGGAAGCTAGCAAATATGAAAGTTGGAATAGTGCAATGGATGAAGATATTGATTAAATAGAAAGGAATGAAACATGGGACTTAGTTCTTAGACCAAAAGATAAAAATGTGATAGGTACCAACTGGGTTTTCAAAAACAAGATGAATGAGAAAGGAGAAGTAACAAGAAACAAGGCTAGATTGGTGTGTAAAGGATATTCTCAAGTTGAAGGAATAGATTTTGATGATACTTTTTCTCCTATGGCAAGGATGGAATAAATTAGAATCTTTTTGGCTTATGCATGTTTCAAAGGATTCAAGGTATATCCAATGGATGTGATATATGAATTTTTGAATGGTAACTTAGAAGAAGAAGTCTACATTGAGTTACCTAAAGGATAATTCATATCAAGTAATCAAGATTTTATGTGTAAATTGAAAGCTCTATATGGTCTTAAACAAGATCCTAGAGCTTGGTATGACATGATAGATAAATATCTTTTGAGTCAAGGTTTTAAAATGGAGGGTAGATGATAGTAATTTATACATTAAGATAGAGGTAATCATCAATTAATAGTTGTTATTTATGTTGATGACATAGTTTTTGGATCTAATAATGATAAAATTAGTAGAGATTTTATAGATACTATGAAAATTGAGTTGAAATGTCAATGTTGGGAGAAATTCCTTACTTCTTAGGATTACTAATTAATCAACTTGATGAAGTAATTTTCATTTCTCAAGCTAAATGCATCAGGATATGTTAAATAAGTTTGATATGATGGTGTGTAATCCAATGGGTACTCCAATGATCATAGGATGCAACTTAAGTACACTAGATGACTCACCAAAAGTTGATCAAACTTTGTATAGATATATGATTGGAAGTCTTTTATACTCTACTACATATAGGCCTAACATCATGTAAGTAGTAGGTCTTATAGGAAGGTTTTAATTTTATCCTAGAGAATATCGCTTGAAATTAGTCAAAAGGATCTTGAGATATCTCAAAGGCACCATAGACTATGTTTTATGGTATCCCATGAGTAAAGAATTCTCTTTAAAATCATATATTGATGTTGATTGGGAAGGATGTGTGGATGATAGGAGGAGTACCAATGGTGGGGTCTTCTTCATGGGAGAATGTCGGTGTCTTATCTAAGTAGGAAGCAAGCCTTAATGTCTCTATCATTTGAAGAAACTGAGCACATAGCATCTTCCTCTTGTTGCACACAAGTCATCTAGATGAAATTTTTTTTGGAGGATTACAAGGTAAGACAAAATGGACATTATCCTATTTTTTGTGACAATACTAGTGCAATTAGTATCTCAATGAATCATGTTATGCACTCAAAAAATAAATACATTCCTATTAGATATCATTTATTAAGATAACAAATGATTAATCAATGTGTCAAGTTGGATCATGTGCCTAAAAAATAGAATATTTTAGATATTATGACCAAACAATTGTCAAAAGCTACTTTTGAGTATCTAAGATAGAGGTTGGGTGCCATTTCTTTCTCTATGAATCAATAGAATGTATTTGGTTATGGGGGAGAAACATGTTCATAAGACTTTCTCTAGAGGTTTGTGAAGGAGCTATACTATAGGGTTAGAAAGGGTGTTTTTCAAGTTGATTGAGAGCATGTTCCTATTTAGTGAGTAACATGAAGTACTGATTGATGGTCCTTGTGGTAACTTGAGAGATAAGGCTAGTTAGCATGTGTGATGGTTTTTCATGGTGTGTGGAAATTTGAAGTTGATCAAAAGGTGAAATTGATAAAATTTATTAAGGAGAGTCCCTCTTAGATGTTTCTTTAGGTGTTCCATCAGATTTATATGGTTTTATGTGTTCTTGCTTCATTGGTTGCAGCGCTTGATTGAAGAGAGTGTTGGCATGGAGCAAGAGGAGGTTGTTAAGATAAGCAAAAGTAGGATCAACGTAAGGGGGATTTTGCATCATATTTATAAGATGGTCCTTTCATATTTGATAGTATTTTTAGGTCTTTAGGATCAATTTTTACCCACTTTGTCATTGTGTCAAAGGGGAAGAAAGTTTTTATTGGGGAGAACGTTCTTATTATAGAAGTGCTTTGAAGAGAGAGAAGGTGAGACGTATATTGTTATATATGATGGGTATTGACATTAATGACAAAGGGGGAGATTGTTGGAAAGTTATCATGATGGTTTCATGGAGGTGTCATATTGAGTGGATGAAGATGCTTAATAGTCTATGTGATAATGACAAAGTGTGCAATGTGCTTGTTATTGTATTCTTGAAGGTGGTTTGGTTGATCTTCAATGTTGACATGGTTAGAGATGGTAAATAATAATTATGGTGATTGAAGCATGTGTAAGATATCCCCAAGATGTTATATATTATTTATGAGCTTATGTGCATGAGTGGAATTCATCTGGTTGATCATAGTTTTTATCTAGACACTTTGGGTCTAGTAGCAAAAAATCTGAGTTGGTAGTTTCATGACATCACCATTGCCTGTGGGAATTATTCAAGAGGATATGGTCATATGTTTGTGATCACAATAGTCCTTTGTTGTTTTTTACTAGATATAAAGTCATTCATTAAAGCATGGTTAAAGATATGAGGGTGAAAATTTAGCTTATCAATCAAAATTCATTGTTTTCCTATAATTTACCAAATTTGCAATGTGGCCAGAAAGAGTTGAGTAAGCATGTTGATGAGGTCAGCATTCATATGCGTGGAGGTATTAGGAAAAGGTTATCATATGATTTTGTTTATTTTTATACCTATTTTATTTGTGCTAATTTATAGATCATGTGATTAAATGCATCAAAATATATGCATATGCAAAGTTGGGCTCCCAGGCAGTTTGATTGTGTTTTTCCATACTTAGCCAAATTTGCATAAAGCAAGAAAGTGCCAAGTGAGCATGTTGATGATGTTATATATTTTATGTGTGAAGGTGTCAAGAGAAATTGATCATATGGGTTTGTTCATTTTTTATCAAGGTTGATTTTTTCTAAATTATAGATCTTCTACTAAAGCATGGAAAAAGTTATGGATGTTCAACGTTGGCCTCTCAGGAAGTTTTTGACATGGTTAGATCTATGATATAAGATTTTGAGATGGGATTTTAATGGAATTATATCTCACATGTGTGAGAGTTTTATTAGAAGTGTGTTACATGGTTTGATTTTCCTATGTGAGGAGATCATTTGGTCTAAGTTTGAGATCATGTGAGTAAACACAGAAGAAGTTATTGGGTGCAAAAATGACTACTTAGGATTATTGAAAGGGTCCCCATAGTCATTTTTTAAAGTGTTAAATCTCAATGAAGATCAATTGTGTGCATTGCTCCAAAGAGTTAGGAGGTATTGAGATGAGGATAGGTACACAATATTTAATGATTGAGCAAAGGTATAGGATAAGGATCTAATGGTGAGTGGGGGTTTGTACGATTGATCAAACAGTGAGCATTGATCATTATAGACCTAACTAATCCATAGAGATTGATGGTGTGTATTGAGTCAGAGTTCCTATATTTCATGAGATGACATCAAACTATTAGATGTTTAATATTTTACTTTGGTAGTATATGCATTAAATCTTAGGTAAGATCGATGGTACATATTCAATCTGATCAGTGAGGACATGAGATTCAAGCATTGTGTTAAAAGGTTAAATGTGACCATTTGTATTTGAATTTGAAAAGGAATAAAACCAGTGTCTGGTTTTTGGACCATATCTTTTGATAAAAGATGAATTTGCTCATGAAGTAAAAAGAAAAGTGGTATAAGAATCCAAGGCGCATATGGATATATGGATTTGAAGATCTATAAATGAGTACAATTAAAGACATTAAGCCTAGAAGTTGATTATGTGTTTGTTCTTATTATATAAGTGACTTGAGAAGGATATTTGAGATTGTATTATTACAGTTTCAATGTCTCATGGTAACTTGGCTATTGGGGAGTTTTATAGACTCTATGAGGATTCTTTCTATGAATTTTTAAGGTGTGATCAATCTATCTTAAGTATATTCAATTCTTAAGAAGTTGATTGTGTGCATTAGGTCTATATTTGAGTTGTTTGTGCATACAAAAAGGTGAGTTATGTTTACTATGATCATTTGAGGATGTCCTAGGGGACATAAGGAGTGAACCTATGTATTTGAAAGTGATCATGTGTTATTTTTTTGCTTGAGGGTGAGTCAAATGGGTGAATAGGTCTCCATGAGACTTATAAGAGCTATAAGGGCCTTATTAAAAGGTGTAGTTTCCTAAGGGTAACACACAGATGCTATTACCAACCTAATGAAGTTTGTATTGAGTTATGTATTCATTTAAGAGATGTTTCAATATCTAAGGCATGCCTAATGGCCAACCAAGGTTTCGATTATCAAGATTTCTCTATAAATAGTGGAACCAAAGATGATGGGTTTTATATTTTTGTATGTGAGACTAAAGAGTGATTAGAGAGAGGTTTGTGTGTATTTTGTGGATAAAAGGAGGGTTTGAGTACCCTAAGGATGTGTTAAATATGTTGTCCCCAAAAAATTTCACTCATTTTTTTGGACAACATATGAACTATTTTGATCTTGCAAGACCAAAAATTGTCTCTTCCCTTTTCAAAATTTGTTCTGAGCATTCAATTTCCTCATTTTCCAAGCTTTTTTAGTAAATGGGCTAGTTGGTTCAATGAGTTCAATAGCTTCTTTAGATGAGTTCAACCAAAAGGGACAAGTTTCCAACACTTAGGCATTTTAAGGATTGGTTCAATGTCTTGGTTCAACCAAATGGTTCAACAGGTTCAAAATTTCAAATGTCATCAACAAACTTCTAAGAGTCAAACACTTTGTCAAGGTTCAAAGATTCAAAGGTTTAAAGTGGTTGGTTCAAAGCATTTGGTTCAATGAGATTGGTTTAAGCAATTAATTGAATGAGAAAAATAAAAGAATGAACCATTGTACCATTGAACCAAAGTTGGTTCAATTGGTTGGTTCAATCAAAAGGTTTAAGGGACTGCCCCAAAGCCAAAGGAACAAGTGCCCTTATAGAGGGTAGTAAGCAAGAGCAAATAAAGGAGGATTTTATTTGGAAAAATAAATAAGACATAAAAGTTAGAGCACCCAAAAGAAAAGATCCCTAGAGCAGAAGCTACCAAGTGTTGTCTACCAGGACACTTTATAGTTTAATTGGCAAGAAACAATAGAATGAGCCACGTGTCACTTTTTGAGATCCATGAAAAGTGCCAAGTGTCAACAGTGGAAGGTTTTAAAATGATGTATTGAAAGATGCCATGTGTCCCTTGTAAACCTCGATGGAAGCTGACAAGTGTCAACATCTACAATTTCTTCCTTTTGCTTCATAAGGACTATGGTGGGCCCCAAGCAAATGGATAAAATTAATAAAAATGCTCTAGGTGTCACCATCCATGTGATTTTTAAAAGTAAGTGGACTGCACCATGTGTCCCATTATAACTCAATAGAATGCAACAAGTGTCGGCATCCACATTTCAAGCTTCTTATAAGTTTCAAAGCTTCTTTCAATAAGCTTCTCTCAGAGCCCTATGGAAAGCACTAAGTGGCAACAGTGGAAAGTTTGTAGTTTATTTCTAAGAAGTTATAGAACATGCCATGTGTCATCTACAAAACTTGGTGGAGGCCACCAAGAGGTAACATCTATAGATTTTTCCTTTTTTTTGAGTAAGGACTGTGGTGGGTCCTGGGTGAATGGCTAAACTCGAGTAGAATGCACCACGTGTCATCATCCACATAAAACCAAAGGAGTCCTGAATGCTTTTACAGTGTTTCTAGGAGCTCAACAAAAATTGCCATGTGTCATCTTCTGCATGACTCTTAAAAGACACCCAAAGCCTCTATAAGTTAAGTGGATGCTGCCACATGCCTCACCTATTTCATAGCAGAACATGATGCATGTCACTTTTTAAGATCAATGGAAAGTAGCTAGAGCAAGTAGGAAAGACATGGAGTAATTAATAAGGAGGATGATGTGCCTATAGCCATCAAATTTAGGGCAACCAAGTAGTCATTGGCTTTCAAATGATGACAGACCTAAAGACGTCAAATTTGTGGCAATGAAATAACTGTTGATCTTTGTAGACTTAAGCATAGACCCCATGAACAAATTCAGTGACCTGCCAAAGAGATAGCTTGAGAGCTCAAAGCACACAAAAAAGGGCAAAATATAGCCAAGAAAGGGGGAATGATGAAGAAAAATTAGAAATATCTGTGTATGGGAGATGTTTCTAAAAGGTAAAATAGCCCACTAGGTGGACATCAGATAATGCAAACATTCAATGGCGTGACCTATTTTTATACATTGTACAAAGCAAACAACTAGAAATACATCAGGGAAACACATCAAGTGGCCCATATTAAAAACTGACGTTCTATTCCAACATAGGCCATGGACAGAATTTAAAATGCATTGAATGCATCATAAGCCATCATTTTTTGTGAAACAAAGTGCCCAAGTCTTTCTTGGAGCACTATATATAGGACTCTCTCCTATTGCTTTAGGGAGATCTCTCTATTATCAAAAACAAAACTCTACCCAAATTGAAAGGCATTACTGAGACTTTGAGCTCAGATTATTGATCATATTTCATTATTTGAATAAGAAAATAAGTTACTTTTCAAACTTTGTGCTAGAATAGCTTGGTTGTTGGGGAAATTGTTCTTATGTATATTTCCTTAATACTTTTTTGTTCATTTAATTAAATAAGTAGAATTAGTGAAAGTAATTAGGAAGGTGTCTTGAAGCCCACTGTGGAGAGACTTTGTGTTGCCACAATTGTCTTTAGTTTGTCTATTTTCTATTTCTATGTAAAGGATCTTGGGATGACTTTATGCCCTCATTATCCTTTGTATTTCACTCTTTTGTAGTTGAGGTGGAGACTTTGTGCTACATTTCATCCTGCTATGTTACTGTGCCCTATTACAATTACTTGTCACTCCCTGAAAGGTTCCTGTTGTCTGCTGAACAACACTTTTGAAAGAAGAGGAGTGCCTTCTATCATTTCATCAGGATTTATCCTTTGATTGATGAACATCATCTCTAAGAAAAGAGAGATGGATGGTGTTATCCTACCCCTGAGTGTTATTTTGAGCTTATTTAAAGTAGACTAGCATATATATAGCCCATTCATACTTATAGGGAACCTCCCCTTGATGAGAGGAGAGATTTGTCCCCTTTTGATGTGGTAAACCTACATATTTAGCTGACCAATCTTCCTTACTATGGTTGATCAGACCTATTTTTCTCGTCAGTACGCTGGTGAAAAAATATTCACCCAACAAAAGAGAAGAACAAATTGAGGACTATTTGTATGACCTGTTGGTCATAATTCTATTGGTAGAATAGTGTTCTAGTAGATTGAGTGTGAGTGAAGGAGAAGAGTGATAAGAAGAGGTCCGTCATCAAGGGTTTTAGAAATAAGTTTAGAGGAAGATGTTTTCATAGGTGTTGTTTTTGAAGCTCAACATCTAAGGTGGTTGTAGCCTCCTTACAAGGTGAAGCTTGTTGAAAGGTCTAGTTGTTTTTGCAACTCAGCTAGATAGGTATAGTAGTACCTTATGGGATTGAAGTCTCATTAAATAGGTATTATAGTTCCTTGATCATTTATAGATGGTCTAAATTGGATTTTTTACTATAGGATATTATTCCAATTCTAGGTTCTAATGGGTTTTATTCCCAAAGAGGGTTTTTCATGTATGTCATGTGTTATGTGATTTATCTTGCATTGTCTCTATTGCTTATTGTTTTGAATGTTATGTATGCTTCATGACTTCTTGTGGTAACTAGTTAAGTATTAGTAAAGATTAGAATTAAATTTGAATTATTTGGGCTCATTGATTCACCCCCCCCCACTCTTAGTGATTGTACCTATAACATTACATATTGATAAGTTTCCCAAGTCTATTAAATATTTTGGAAAATACAAACCTTCCAAAAGCCCTTGCAAACCCAACATGATTTTGAGAAATAATAAATATACATATAAACCATTGATGGTATTTTTACATGATACTTCACCAAAGTAGGATTGATAAGCTTTAATTAAAGGAGATAGGTTATATTTTGATGGCATTAATGATTGTTTTCAAAATCAAAAATATCCTATCCCTAATAGGATTATGGATAATTTGGATTATACAGGAAAAGGCCTTTGGCCATAAGAATAAGGAATCCTAGAGCCTTTATCAACTAGTAAACTTAACATGAATCAAGGTCTCAGATTTTTACCACTTGGGGGTGACCTCATGACATTTGATAGTGATTCTTATGAATTAAATAGCAATGAGACTCCTGGTAGTGACATAACATCCCATTATAGTATTTATAATAAGCTGGCTGACATGAACTTATTTTATTTAAACTCCATCATGACTATCACACCCCATTATTCCCTTTGCCTTTGTCACATTGAACTCATTTTTGGGGACCAACAAAATTTGATCATACACCTTGATTAATTCTAGGATGAAGAATCTATTGAAGATTATATGGGCCTCAGAGATGGATTGCCAATTCTTGATCATAAACAAGGATTTGATTTTTCTTTAGATCTTTTTACCTACTTTGGAGAATAGGTAAAAATTTTTGGTCATGAAAAATATAAAACATTGAGACCCTTGGTTGAAAACCTATTTGTATCACTCATTTTCAAGGAAATAGTAAAGAAAAAGACAATCCCTAGAGTGAAAACCTATTGTAGACACTCTTAAATGGGAAATTCTGCTCATTTTTAAGGGACACACAAGTTTCATCATGTCCTATATCCTTACCCAGTACCATCATCATGTTAGAACAATAAAAAATCTTTAAGCATCTTGCACTTAACTTTCTTGAAATATTTTCTAGTTGGACTTTACCTGAACTGGCAAATTTAGATTTATCACATTATCTAGAACTTTGGGAAGACAAACAAGAAACTATGGAAGAAGCAGAAGATCATGATCAAATGTTGCCTAATATTTTAGAATATGGTTATACACTCTTTGTATAAAATACTACTAAAATAAACTTGGTAACATATGATAATCCCAAAATTGTTTATCTTAGAACTTCTCTCACTGATGACTAGTGTGATCACATTATTACTATTCTAAGGGATTTCATTGATATCTTTATATGGGATTATTTTGGCATGCTAAGATTAAATCCTAAATTGGTTGTGGATCAAATTATTGTACATTGAGATGCCAAGCTAATCAAACAAAAATTGAGGAAGATGTATCCATGCGTCACTATATTGGTAAAAGTGGAACTAGAGAAATTATTAGGAGTAGGTTTCATTAGACCAATGTACTATTCTGAATGGATATCAAACATAGTTTCAATAAGCAAAAATCCATAGGGTATATGTATTTTTACTTATTTTAGAGATATCAATAAGGCATTATATGATTATCCTCTACCCAAAGTTGACATGATTTTCATCTCTACTATTGGGTACGAGATGTTGTCCCTCATGGATGATTTTTTTTGGTAAAATCAAATCAAGATAGATCAAGAAGACCAAAACAAAACTAAATTCACCACACTGTGAGGAACATTATATTATCAATTCATGCAATTGGATTTAAGAACACTAGATCCCCCTATTAGCATGTTATGACTATCATCTTCCACAACATAATGCATGATATTATTGAAGACTATGTTGATGACATCCTAGCTAAATCAAGAACATGTGCCAGACATCCTGACATTCTATAGAGAATCTTTGAGAGACTTCATGAGACACTTTAGGAAAAAAATTTAGGTTTATTATATCATAAAGGGGGATTGAAGTGTATCCTGTTAAGGTCAAGGCCATTGTAGAAATTCCCTACCTTCTAATATCAAACAACTCCATAGCCTATAAGGAAATATCCAGTCTATTCATAGTTTTATTTCATTACTGGTAAATAAGCACCACCCATTTACACATCTTTTGAATAAAGGGATCATGTTTCAATGGGATAAGGAGTGTCAATTATCATTTGTGAAACTCATAACATACTTGGCTAACCTTCCAGTTTTGAGATCACCAACACCTAGATAACCATTACTTCTTTATATTTTAGTGACTAAACATGCACTAGGGGCACTCTTGGCCCATCATGATGACCAAGGAAAGAAACATGCAATTTATTATTTGAGCCACACATTGGTGTCTTATAAGCATAATTATATGCCTATTGAGATGGCATGTTTAGCTATGGTGTTTGCATCCTAAAAGTTATGACACTATATGTTGAATAACAAAACCATTGTTATTATTAAAGTGGACCCCCTCAAGTATTTATTATCCAAAGTAGCTCTCACAAGATGCATGGACAAATGGGTCATGCTATTAAGAGAATTTTCTATTGAGTATCAGAAATAAAAAGATATCAATGGGTAGGTTATTACTAATCAACTTGCAGAGGTCCCTATTGTAGACACTCAACCACTCCAATTTGACTTTCTAGATGATTCTATTATGATAATAAAAGAAGTACTACATGAACTTGAGAAATGGAAACTATACTTTCATGGTTCCTTTAATTATCATGGATTTGGGTCTAGTATTTTATTGATTACATTGCAAGAGGATCTGATGCCCAAAGCATTTCATATTAATTTTTATTTTACCAATAATATGGTTGAGTATGAAGCACTTATTATAGGACTTTGTCTTGCAGTGTAGTGGGATATCCATTACTTAATGGTCTATGGGGATTCTCAATTGATTATCAATCAAACCATATATCAATATCATACTATCAATGAAAATATTGTACCCTATAAGCATATTATGGATAATCTCAAAACTCATTTCAAATCACTACAATTTAAATAGTTAACATGGGCTAATAACAGATATGTTGATATAATGGAAATAATTGGGTCCATGATATAGATTGATAGTAGTGCTAAAGAGTATCAGTTTTTTATTGAAAATATTCTATAGCCTACTCATGGCTTTCCATATTCAAAAAGGGTATGCATGATTCTTGGTCCTAATCTCCCACCTAAGCTAATTTGGTTTCAAGACATTTATAATTATTTTCATGACCATGTTTTTCCACCTAAACTTTCTAATAGTCATAAAAAAAAATTACTTCATTGTATAACCCATTATAACCTCCTTAGAAACATGTTTTATCATAAAGTCTATGATGTAATGCTACTTCGTTATTTATCTTTAAGATAATCCAAGTTTGTGCTTAAGGAGGTTCATGAAGTAATGTTTGGGGCCCACACCAATGGTGTAGTTTTAACCAAAAACTCCTTAGAATAAGTTACTATTGGCCCAAAATGGATATATATGCTTGTAATTATGTAAGGAAGTGTTTTACTTGTCAACAACATGGTAATTTGATACATGCACCTTTCTTTCCACTATAGTCGATTACTACACTATGGCCATTTTTTACATGGGGTCTCGATCTCATTGAGAAAATAAACCCAAAATATTTTGATGTCTATAAATATATGCTCACTGATACTAAGTTTTTACTAAGTGGATTAAATCCATTCCTCTCACTTACATCACCAGGAAGTATATTTCCAAGTTTATACATTACCATATCATCTGTTAATATCATATTCTTGCCCATATTATATCTTATAATGGTGGATAATTTGTAAACTAGGATGTTAAATATTTTTATGAAAAATTCAAAATTAAGCATAAAAAATCCACACCATATAATTATAAGGCAATAGTCAAGATGAAGTGTCAAACAAAACCATTGTTTTCATACTGAAGAAGATTATCAATGAGATTAGCTATAATTGGCATTTGTAAATTTTTCTTGCCCTTTGGGCTTTTTCACTAGTCATCAAACACCCATATGATCCACTTCATACTCTTTTGTTTATGGCATAGAAGCTATTATCCTAATTGATATCGAGCTACCTTCATTGTAAGTATCTTTAGAAAATATTAACAATGATGAAGATTATAGAGTCTCCCAGTTAAAAGAGCTATAAATATTTGATGGTAAGTGTTTAACTTCCCTAAATAACTTGAAAGCCTATCAAAATAGATTGTATAAAAGCTACAACAAGTCCATTCTCTCGCAAGAGTTTGAAATTGGTGATTTGGTCTTGAAAGAGAATAAAAAGAACACTAATGTTAAATTCGATAACAAGGGTAAGTTTTAACCCAATTAGATGGGCCCATATGTTATCATAGTAAATTATGGATCGGGGGCATACTAGATGACAACTCTAGGTGGCAAAAAACTTCCAGAGCCCATAAACAGTGTACATATCAAGTGGTTCTATGCTTGATAACTTTTGAACTATTGTCTACAAGACCCTTACTGGGGGAAACTTGTGATGAAGTCATTTTATATCACTATTATATCCTAGACCATCCTAGCTTGGACCATTATCATTAGAACCATATTATTATATGACTCTAGACTATTGATATGTTGGATCATTGGCACTTTGGATCATTTATATTATAACTATTATAGATTATATGGGCCTCAGAGATGGATTTCCAATTGGTGATCATAAGCAATGATTTGATTTTTCTTTGGATCCTTCTACCTACTTTGGAGAATAGGAAAACTTTTTTGGTCTTGAAAAATATAAAACATTGAGATCCTTGGGTGAAAAACTCTTTGTAGCACTCATTGATTAGGGAAATAGTAAAGAAAAATATAATCCCTTGAGTGAAAACCTATTTTAAACACTCTTTGATGGGGAAGTTTGCTCATATCCAAGGGACACACAAGTTTCATCATGTCCCAACTCCTTATCTAGTAATAACATCACGTCAGAACAACAAAAAATATTTGAGCATATTGCTCTTAACTTTCTTGAAATATTTGTTAGTTGGAATTTACTTGAACTAGGATATTCAGATTCATCACCTTATCTAGAGCTTTGAGAAGAATAATAAGAAACTGTAGAACAAGCAGAAGATCATGATCAAATGTTGCCTACTATTTTAGAATATGGTTTTACACTCCTTATAGAAAATAATACTAAAATAGACCTAGTAACATATAATAATCCCAAAAAAAATTATCTTAGAACTTCTCTCACTAATGAGGAGTGTGATCACATTATTACTATTCTAAGGGATTTCATTAATATCTTTACAAGGGCTTATTTTATCATGTCAGGCTTAGATCTTGGTTGTCCATCAAATTGTTATACATTGAGATGCCAAGCCATCAAAAAAAAATTGAGGAAGATGCATCCATGCATTACTATATTGGTAAAAGTAGAACTAGAGAAATTATTAGGAGTAGGTTTCATTATACCAATAGACTATTCTAAATGGATATCAAACATAGTTATAGTAAGCAAAAATCAATAGGGTATATGCCTTTGTACTAATTTTAGAGATATCAATAAGGCATGTCCCAAAGATGATTTTCCTCTACCCAACATATACATGATTATTGACTCTACTATTGGGTACGAGATGTTGTCCCTCATGGATGTATTTTTTTGTAAAATCAAATCAAGATAGCTTAAGACTGAAACAAAACTACATTAGCCACACTATGGGGAACATTATTTTATCAAGTCATGCCATTTGGATTAAGTAAAACTAGAACCAATTATCATCATGTTATGACTATCATCTTCCATGGCATACTACATGATATTGTTGAAGACTATGTTGATGACATCCTAGCTAAATCAAAAACATGTGCCAGACATCCTGACATTCTATAGATAATCTTCAAGAGACTTCATGAGTATAAAGTCTATCTAAATCCTAAAAAGTGTGTCTTTGGAATCACTTAAATAAAATTATTGGGGTTTATTATATCACAAAGGGGGATTAAAGTGGATCTTTCTAAGGTCAAGGCCATTGTATAAATGTCCCAACCTTCTAATCTCAAATAACTCCATAGCCTACAAGGAAATATATAGTATATTTGTAGGTGTATTTCACAACTAGAAAACAAGTGCCACCCATTTACACATCTCTTGAATAAAGTGATCATGTTTCAATGGGATAAGGAGTGTTAATTAGCATTTTCAAAGTTCATAACATACTTGGCCAACCTGCCAGTTTTGAGACTGCCAATACCTAGACAACCATTCCTTCTTTATATTTCGGTGACTAAACATGCGCTAGGGGCACTCTTGGCCCATCATGATGATCAGGGAAAGAAACATGTAGTTTATTATTTGAGCCACATGTTGGTGTCTTATGAGCCTAATTACATGCCTATTGAGAAGGCATGTTTAGCTATGGTGTTTGCATCCTAAAATTTATGACACCATATGTTGAATAACAAAACCATTATTATTATTAAAGTGGACCCCCTCAAGTATTTATTATCCAAAGTAGCTCTCATAGGCTTCATGGCCAAATAGGTCATGTTCTTAAGATAATTTTCTACTGAGCATCAAAATTAAAAGATATCAAGGGGTAGGTTATTACTGATCAACTTGTAGAGGTCCCTATTGTAGACACTCACCACTCCAATTTGCTTTCCTAGATGATTCTATTATGATAATAAAAGAAGTATTGCATGAACTTGAGTAATGGAAACTCATATTTCATGGTTCCTTTACTAATCATGGATTTGGGTCTAGCATTTTTTTGATTAAACTATAAGAGGATTTGATTCCCAAAGCATTTCATATTAATTTTCATTTTACCAACACTATGACTGAGTATGAAGCACTTATTACATGTCTTTGTTTTGTAGTGTAGTGGGATATCTATTACTTAATGGTTTATGGTGGTTCTCAATTGATTATCAATCAAACCATTGATCAATATCAGACTATCGATGATAAGATTGTACCCTAAAAGCATATTATGGATAATCTCAAAACTAATTTCAAATCACTACAATTTGAATAGGTACCATGGGCCAATAACAAATATGTCGATGCAATAGAAATAATTGGGTCCATGATATAGATTGATAGTAGTGCTAAATAGTATCAATTTGTTATTGAAGATATTTTATAGCCTACTCATGTCTTTACAGATTCAAAAAGGGTATGCATGATTGTTGGTCCCAATCTCCCACTTGAGCTACTTTGGTTTCAAGACATTTATAATTATTTTCATGACCAAGCTTTTCCACTTGACCATTATAATAATAATACACAAAATTTAATTCAATGCATAACCTGTTATACCCTCCTTGGAAACATGATTTATCATAAAGGCTATGATGGAATGATACTTCATTTTTTATCTTTAGGATAATCCAAGTTAGTGATTAAGGAGGTTCATGAAGTAATGTGTGGGTCCCACATCAATGCTATAGTCCTAGCCAAAAAGCTCCTCAAAACAAGTTACTATTGGCCCAAAATGGAGATAGATGCTTGTAATTATGTAAGGAAGTGTGTTTCTTGTCAATAATATGGTAATTTGATATACTCACCTTCCTTGCCACTATAGTCGACTACTACATTATGGCCATTTTCAACATGGGACCTTGATCTCATCAAGAAAATAAACCCAACATCCTCTGATGTTCATAAATATATTCTCACTACTACTGAGTATTTTACTAAGTGGATTAAATCCATTCCTCTCACTTACATCACCAAGAAGTAAATTTCCAAGTTTATACATTACCATATCATTTGTCAATATCATATTCCTACCCATATTATATCTGATAATGGTGGATAATTTATAAATAGAGATGTTAAATCTCTTTGTGAAAAATTCAAAATTAAACATAACAAATCCACACCATATAACTTGTAAGGTGACATTCAAGCTAAGGTATCAAACAAAACCATTGTTTCTATACTGAAGAGGATTATCAATGGCTCTAGTCATAATTGGCACTTCTAAATTTTTCTTTCCCTTTGGGTTTATTTCACTAGTCATCAAACCCCCATAGATCCACTCCATGCTCCTTTGTTTATGGCATAGAAGCTATTATCTCGATTGATATTGAATTGCCTTTATTGTAAAGTATTTTTGGAGAATATTAAAAATGACAAAGATTATAGAGTCTCCTAGTTACAAGACCTATAACTCTTTGATGGTGAGTGTTTAACTTCCCTAAACAACTTGAAATCCTATCAAAATAGATTTCATAGAATCTACAATAAGTGCATTCTCCTTCAGGAGTTTGAAATTGGTGATTTGGTCTTGAAAGAGAATCAAAAGAACACTAATTTTGAATGCAAGAACAAGGGCATGTTTTAACCCAATTATATGGGGCCATATGTTATCACAATAAATTATGGATTGAGGGCATACCAACTCGCTACTTTAGGTGGTAAAAAATTCCAGAGATCATGAACATTATACATATCAAGTTGCTCTATGCTTGACAACTTTTGAACTGTTGTCTACAAGACCCCTTACATAGGGGCAACTTGTGATTAATTCATTTTATACCACTATTATATCTTGAACCATCCTATCTTGGAACATATTCATTATGTTTTGAACTACCCTTGACTATTATCATTAGAACCATCTTCTTTTATGACTTTGGACTATTGATACCTTAGATTGTTGGCACTTTGGATCATTTATACTCTAGCTAGATTCTTTTTATCCCACCCTAGACCATCTTCTTCTAGACCATATTCATTTTTGCCTCATTTTATCATAGACTGTTCTACTAAGAACCATATTCTTTTCATACTTTGGACCATTTTAACCTGGATAATTCTATCCCTTAACCAATTATGATCTTGATTATGACTCATAGGCATTCTAAATACACATATTACCAGTTCTATAAAGCAATTCAACCTTAACACTATTTTTTAACTTATTTTTACAAATAAGTGAACATAAATACATTACACATGGTTTTTTCCCACTGAATGGTTCTTCAAATATATCTAACACTGCATATTATTCTATTATTATTTTACTATTATTTAGTAGATATTATTTCATTAGTAACATCACGCTATCACCATTTTATGAGCTAGGTCTATTGCAACTATTGTTAGCTATTATTGGAACTTCTACACTTGGATGTGTACCTCCTTGATTAGTTGGTTCTCTATGCCATTGTTCATATCCATGAGCCTTGTTATAGCTAGTTTAAATGTTATTTAAACTCTTACCTATTTTAGTGCATCTCCTCAATTAATTAGTTACATGGGCCTTTTGTTAATATTTCATTTCTATTACTTATCCCAAAAACACAAAAAACATTAAAAATCAATTGAAAAAACAAACAAAGATATAGTCTTGCACTTTTTTTTCTAATCTCATACTCTCGCCATTTTTTGAGCAATTTCAAAGTTTGAATGCTCTCACCATTTTGTAATTACTCATTTGAATTATCTCACCATTTTACAAGCCCATTTCCTTATTTCTTCTATAACATCAATCATGTTTTCCTATCATCACTTTTATTCTATCTCATTTCCTAGGAGAACTACATTTGGCCTAAAGTTCATATTGGACCTTGTGTCCATGGAATTATGTAAGTAGCATCCACTTGTCTTGTATATCTAGATTCAGCTTGGCCACCCCTTCATTTTCTTATTTTTTCCCTATCACTTGGGGAAACTTTGTTTCTTTGTTCTTGGTCTATTCTACTAGTCTCATTATTTTCTTAGATTAGGGGGCACCCTATCGTAGAGAGTAATGCCCCTATTACACTTACATGAACAATTTGCCTTTTTCCTTTTTTGCACTAACATTGTGACTAACTTTTTTTTGTGTGTGTTTAATTAATTTCTATTGTTGTTTTGTGGTACTTTATTTTATATTTGCCTTTATACATTCTTGTTCCTACATAAATCATGATCATTCATATCTTGATTTAAGTTAGGTTACATTTATGTATCATTTTTATCTTTGTTTTTGTTTAAATACAAATCATTAGAACTTTGGTATTGTTAGTTCTTATCATTATCCTTAGTTATAAATATTCACATTTGAACTAGTTCATCACAATTAAAATATGATGTCATTATAGGTTGCTCATACTTATGATGCATAATTTTGCTTTTGATATAGCAAGCACCAAGTGCTTTAGATTCATAGCCCAAAATTCAATGAATCTTCAATGATCATCTCTCAGTGCACCATACCTAACATGATACTTTTGGTATATACTATGAGGCTACTTGACAAATGAACTTTGGTCCATCTTTCTTCTATTCTTCTTTCATCATTCTATTTTATCCTACTTTTGGGTGAACCACATTGGCTTGAGGTCCATATGGAATATGTAGAAAACATGTAGATACATGACATATGTTGGGTCATCTGGGTCACCCTCATTCAACCATTCGTCTCTTTCATCACTTTGTCCATCCTCATCTGCCTAGTTTTTATGGCTTATTTAGTCATTTGACCCTTACATCTACATTTGTGCCTGCTTATATTTAATCTATGAATTATATTATATCCTTGAGATATGATTTCTAATTTTCCCTACTAGGGAAAAATATTTAGACCAATCATTGATCAAATCAGCCCTACTGGGGCAAAATCAATTTATCAACCAATCAAATCCAGTCTACGAGGGCACATTATTATTTCTTTTATTTAGATCAATGCTCTCATTTTTATTATAATTTTAAGCTCTACAAATTTTTCCCTTGTTCTAGAAATTTTAAAGTATGCAACTTATCTTAGGATTGATCATTCCCTAATCCTACAGCTTTCACCCTCTTTTGGGTGTGTCAAAATATATCGCTTATGTTTTAGGATTACATATTTCCCACTTCCCCCTACCTTGGGGCCCATTATATTATATTATATTTTGATTATTAAGAACCAACATATTCAAACATTATCTTGTATGTATTTAATCTCATCCATGGGTTAATTTCCCCTTTTTCTCTCTTTTCAAGAGTCCATCCAAAACATTCATCATTGTATGTCCTCTTGAGGGGGCATCATGGGTCATTTTCTTCCAAATTCTAATTGACAAATCTTTTATTTGAAAAGACATTGCTTCATCTGAATGTCTCACCATGCCTTATCAAATAGGGGTAAAATGTAGACCTCTAATTCTTATCACCATTGTGTTGAAATTGTCAATCTTACTCAAAATTCTGTGATAACACATAATTTGGGCCAAAATCACTAAAATATGTTAAATGGTTTGATCTTGGCATATACAAGTGTCAACTTAAACTAATATATCCCTAAATGGGGCAATACAATTTATGTTATTATTAGTTTTTCCCAAATCATTTCAAGTCAAAATGCTAAAAATGTAATTTGACACTTTGAACCACTAAATTCTCTTAATTCAAAAGCACATGACATGTGCATGTATTATTTCACATCCACAATTCTCTAAATGGGGTATTAATCTATGAAAATGACACCTTTTTGTAATTATATTCTAGTCAAATTATGACTGAGTAAATTGACATTTTGACCAATTTGATTAATTAAGCAACCGATTTTCAAAGAATTGCACAAAATTAATTAATCTCACTTAAGCAAATTAAAATAAATTAAGAGCTAAGATGGAAAATCCATGGAAGTTATTGAATATATTTTAATTGAAAATTCACTTCTAATATCTACATCATTAGGTAACATTATCTATGGGGTGGCATCCATAGGCCATAAATGGAACAAATATCTAGTTTAAGGACTCCCATGCCTCATTAATGCCCCTTTCTTCCAAATATTAATGGGAAAATTTATGGATTGAGTCTCCAAAATTGAATTGATTCATGGCCACACATCTTGATCTCAAGATATCCAGATGGTCATGGTTGATTCTGATCATTTCCAAAAATCTATAAATACAAGGGTCCTCACTCATCTTTTCAATCTCTTTTTGTGTAAACTTATTATGTAGAATTCTTTTCACAAGCTATTTTTATGTAGGGTTATTATTTTTAATTTACAATAGGATAGTTTCAACTATTAGCATACATTTTATCAATTTCATGATCCTAGTTCATTGGTGCACTAAGAAATGATGGAATAACAAGCCACTCATCATTGATAAAGACTTGGAGCACCAAATCAGGGGAGAATCATGTTTTTAATCCTCACTTGGAGGAGAGATGGTCTTGGGAAGGTTTGATGTTGTATTCCTTCCTTCAATAGCTCTTAGTTTTCATTTTCAAAACCCCTTGATGGAGTTGGCTTTTTGAGTTATGTTCTTTATAATTATTTGAGTTTTCATTACTAATCAATGATCTAACTCACTTTGGATTCCTACTCTATAGATATAAGCTAGTTAAGTATTCTTTGGGATCTCCTTTACTTTTGTATTTAGTGAATTCTGGGAGTTTGAAGTATTTTGGAAAAGGTGTGGTCATTGTACTTAAATCATAAATATATGAACAAATTTCCTTGAATTTGAACTATTTTTTCCTAGAGTAAGATCCATCTTATAAGCCTTGAACCATATCTTTTATTTTTTGGAAATCTTGTATAAGATATTGATATAATTAGTTCATTTGAATTATTAGATTATAAAATTTGGAGGGTTGACCAATGAATTGGTTTGTGTTAATTTGGTTTTGTATAAATTGATTATATTGTTGGTTGAAATTATTTGGAGGTTGGTTGCTAAAGTTAACATTTTGTAGATTCAAAAATAGTTTGGAATTAGTGTTATAACCAAGGTTCATTGGGTTTAGATTAGCATTAAAACCAAGGTTGGTTGGATTTGTATTAGTATTATAACCAAAGTTTATTTGATTTGAATTAGGGTTGAAACCAAGGTTTGGATTATTTACAATGTGGATGTTTAGATTTGGTTAACTTGGTTTGTGTTAGAGTTTGAGTTTGTTGGTGGAGGATTAGGATTGGATTTGTAACCAAATATAGATTGGTTAAACAAGTTGGGATTGAATTTTTATGGATACACGTTATAGTTTAGGTTGGATGGGTTAGATCCTAGGTTTAAATTAGAATTAGCCTGGTTTGGTTGAAGTGAATTTTAGCTTGGGTTATATTGATTATGGGTAAGGATATAGTTAGGATTTATGTTTAAATTTTTGGGGTTAAGATTTACATTAAATTTGGGATTGTTTGAATTAGTTGGGTTTGGATTTTGGTATGAATATCAGTTAAGATTTGGGTTAGAGATAAATTAAGGGTTTGGATTGGAGTTGAAATGAGTTGGAATTGGATTTAGATTGGGTGGAGCCAATCCAAGAGTATTTAAGTTTGAAAATTGATTTGGTAAACCAATATTTAAATTAGGATTATTGAGCATGCATGAATTAATGCTTAGAATAGGATGAGATGGTTGAATTGGTGAGCTAGAATGAGGATTCAAAATTTGATTTTAATTTTGATTAGTAATGATGGGTGAGCCATGAAAACTCTAATTGGGCTTGATTCTTGAGTTTGAATGAAGACTCATATTTGAATTTATTTGACCATGAAATTGTGAACTTGGATGTACATTTAAATTCTATGTATTCAAATTTGGATCAATTGAACTTGAGTGCATATTCAAGTTTTGATTTATTTATTATGTGATTATTAAACTTGAATGAAGATTCAAGTTTTGGTTGGTTAGGTCGATGATTTGTGAGTTTGAAGGAATGTTCAAACTCAAATTGGTTGGATAAATATGTGAAGGTAAACTAAGATTCACATTCACATTAGGATTACCAAAAGGATTGGCTAGTTGATGAGATTGAAAGTGTTTAATCTCCTAGTTACCATGGGTTACATGGATTTTCATAGAAAATACATGACTTGTTTGAGATGATTCCTCACATAGGATATCTTTCCCTTTGCCTTGAGACTTGGGGATTGGGTTTTGAGTATTTTACAAGGGCATTTATACCCTATAAATAACCTTGAGAGGTAGATTGATTAGGATTGGAAGGTTGAGGCTCTTTACTTGTAATTAAGTACTGCAAGTTCTACACATTAAAGTTAGGGGGACTTTTACTCCAAATCCCAAGGATTAAATTAAGACTTAATTATTGGTTGACATGATATATTGATCAAATGATGGGTGGAGTTTGGATAGATTTGGTGACACCCTCATCTTGGTAAGCCCTTCTTTCTTCTTCTTATTCAATGATTTCATGTATTTCTACATGATGCTCTTGGCTAGTGAATTAAAAGGGGTCATTTGTAAATGGATCAACCCTTGAATTTGGGTTATTAGTCATGTTCATTTGCCTAATGATAGGTGAAATGACTAGGAAAAATAAAATGACTCAAATAAATGGAAGATTTGAGTTGAGTAATAACTAAAGTGATTGAAAAAAATCTAATTTTAAACTAATTAATTTGAGTTTTTGGAAAGGTTTGGTTTTAGGATGTTTTGATAGATTTAAAACTCAAAATAACTTTATTTAAAAATAAGGATATTTCATCACATGGAAAACACAAGGAAACAAAAAATAAAGTCCTACTTTAAATAATCAAGTAATTTCACAAAAAGGTTAAAACTAAGATAAAGGTCATGAACAATGTTTGGGCCTTTTGATGTCACTTAATCATTCGTGTTATCATCCATAGACTAATATTTTAAGGAATTAACCATGGAGGATCCTATTTTTCCCATGGCCCATTGAGTCTAGTTTTGAGGGTGTGTGGAAGGTAACTTCTTGGTGTCAAATGTTAACTAATGCACTAACATTTCATAAAGGTAACTTCTTGGTGTCAATTTTTGCATTAGTTACCTTTATGACTAGTGTCCTACAAACAATTTGTTAGAGATTTTGTTTTGTATTAAAGTCAAGGAAACCTAAAATTAATTAATAAAAAACCAAAAAAATATACAAAAATAATCCTTTGTTACAAATTTGTAGTTACACAGTGAAGCAAAAATGCAAAATTGTCACTAGTTAGACATAGAAAATAAACATAATGTAGGAAAAATACACAAAAATGAATTTATAGTTTTAGAATAATTTCACAAGTAAACTTACCAAGTTTTCAAATATAGTTAAATATTTTTTAGGTTAATATAATGATTTCACATATGATAACAATGATTTTATAGTTTTATATGTCAATTTCATAATTTTAGTACAATTTCATAATTAACCTACATAAATCCATAATAGAAAATACATTAAAAAACATGAAAACCATAGGTAACAATTTAATAAATTTAAGATAATTTTATAGCCAATGTCAATGATTTCACACTTGATTTAAATTATCTTTTAGTTAAGAATAATAATTTTGCTAATGAACTCATCGAATTTGCTATTCACCTCGAACAAAGAGTTAAAAAACCAAAAAAAGATAGAAGTAAAAATCAAGTAAAAAGATGTAATTTCTACTATGCAATTTCACAGTTAATTTAAACAATTTTATAGTTGAGAACAATCATTTCGCAGATAAAATCATTGAATTAGTAGTTTTCTTGAAATAGAGAGTTACAAAAAACCAAAAACATAAACAAAAGAAGAAAGCAAACAAAAAGATGTTGAAAAGAAGAAAATTAGGAAAGAGATTGTAGAAATAAATAAATAAATGATTTCACATTACTAAGTTACAATTTTGTATTAATGTCTTTGAATTCATAGTTATGTAGTAGCCACACACATCTGAATGGAAAATGCCAAGAAAATGACTTGTAACTTCAAACATTACTTCCAAGACCAATATTATACACATATGTAGAATTAAAAAAATCAATTGAAAAAATGCTTCTAAATGCAATTATGATGAATATGAGATAAGAAAGATGAGGGAAGAATCCCACCGAGCATGCTAACATGTATTAAATAAAATCTAGAAATGCAAATTAAACTAAGAAATCTTAATCTAAACTATCTCAAACTAAGCTATATCTACAAACAAAAGAAACAACACACTTATACCTTAATTTCAAAAAACTTCTTCCATTGCAATGTGTATTTTATTGTCTCTCTTTGAATCATGGTTGCTCACTTTTATAATGCAAATTAAAATGGGCAATATTTTGTTGTAAAACTTATATTTGATGGATTTGATTCATTTTGGATTTGTTTATGATTTTGATATCTCTTCATTAGCATAAGTCAAGATGATGAAATTGATGGATTTTATGATTATTTATAAATTTTTGGAAGAAATATACAACAATGGAGGATTATTTGGATATTTTAAATAATAAAAATAATCTATGGTAGCTAATGAGTCCTCTATTTGGAATCATAATGACTAACAGGGGGGGTGAACTAGTCTTCAAAACATTCATGAGCCATTCATACAATCATATAGATCAATCAAATGACAAACAACCATGCATATGAAATACAAGAACACATCATATCTATGGGAAACACTCAAGGGTAATAAAACCCATTGATTTACGTAAATAGACTATAATCTTATAAGTCAAAAACCAAATTTAGTGAAGTACCAACTCCACCTAGCCAACCACCCACTTGCAAGGAGGCACCAACCCCCTAGATGACTCAGAACTAACTCACCCTCCTAATTGTTTTGATCACCTTAAAAATAATATGTTTCTCAACCAATATATGATGCCCACCTCGTTATCTCTTTACACTCTTATTCCTCTCAAACTACATTTTAAGCCTCTTTACTCAATTATGTATCTTCAAGACTGATTAGGCCATATGACCTTGATATTCATATGTAGACCTTTTATTTGATATTCATGATATTTATTCTACTCTATTATAATGGCATATAAGACCTTCTTCTACTCAATCATCTTATATCTCATTCACTCCTCCATTCAGTTCACTAACTAATAAATTAGTCGTAAAAGGCCTTATATTTATACAAACCTCTTGGTCAAACACACACACTTGAACACTTATATTTTATGAATAATATGCCTTAATACATGTTAAAATCAACAATCAATCATTAATATTTTTTGAATAATATGCCTTAATACATGTTAAAATCAACAATCAATCATTACATTAGGCTGGCCATTACTCAAATAGACAAATCCTTCTATGGGTCTCATGGAAACCTAATTCCATTAGGCCTAATTTAGGACATGTTACCTTCTGAACCATTAGGACACTTTAAAACTCTATAAATGGCACAACATTTCCAAAAAAAATTCAAATATGCCTTATCCAACATCCACTGAGCAACATGACACCTTTTAGATCCAACCACCACTTAAAACACATAAAAGTCCATCTTGAACAACTAAAGATAAGACATCATTTATCCAATTAAAATGAAAAAAAATATATAAATAATATAAATGACCTCAAAAATATCACCATATTCATTAGACACTTTCACTCAGGACATAGAGCCTCAAAAACACCTTTGCAACTCACTCACTCAGAACTACCAATATTCTTCAAAGACCAATCATGGTGAATCAGACCTCCAACACTTGTATAGACATTTATATGACTTAAAATGGATGTATATGATCCTATTGTATCATTTTTAGATATAAATATCATATTTTCAAATGGAAAATATTTGTCTTGCAAACCAATCTCGTGACCTTATATCTCACTATCTCATCTAAACTAGACAAGTCAACTTGTGAGCAACTTTTTCACTATATTCATTAACCTCCAAAACTTATAAAAATATTAACATGTATTAAAATTCATTAAAAATATTTTTATGTACTTTTTTTCATAATTTTATAATGAAAACACATTCTTAGTCATATTCTCATTGTTGCCTAGGTTTTTCACTATTTGTACCATTAAGCTTGTTAGTGATTGGCTAACTTGGATGACCGGTTTATCACATTTTAGAAATATAACCTATCTATAAACCTTCATGGACATGAAACATGAGTCTCTAAATTATTCCTCCATCAATTTACTTACTAATTCCAATACAAATTTTGAATTGTATAGTAACTATTGTAACACAACTAGATACTGAGAGGGAGGTGAATCAATATATGAATTAAAACTAGTCCTTTAATACCTTTTAAAATATATTAAATATATATGTAAATCAAATAAAATATACAGATATCATAAAAAAATAAATACACATGACACAATATTTATACATGGAAAACCCAAAGGGAAAAACCATGATGAGAATCGCTGCTAGAAGCTATCGTTTTAATCTAGCCTCACAGTTCAAAGCCTCACTAGTGAACCTCATTGGTTATAATGTTTAAGGACAACAATCTTAAGGAGACACTAATCCCTTGATTTAAAAGTACCAAATATAATTAATCACCCACTTCCTAATCTAAACACCCACTTAGTTAATGGCACCAACCTATCAGATTTTTATATGGAGCTACAACTCCAATTTACAAATCAATATCATACATGAATCCAAATCTTTATTCTTTATTATAAGTCTAGTTTACACCTAATCATATTATATACATTCTCTGTGTGCCTTTATTCCTCTCTACTCCTCTCTATTCTTATGGTCTTGTGTTTGAATATATATCTATTTGACACACTTCATTTACTTCACTAACCACTTTGCTCCTCTTTGCCCCCTTTGGTTCTATGTCTTTATGATTTTCTATTTAGCACACACTTCATTTGATTCTAATTTATACCTCTATCTATATTCAAATTATATCAATGGAAAATTTAGTTATTTCTACTCTCAATTCCTTTGTCTTAGATATCATATATATAATCAAATGATTTAGGGTTCCATATCTTCCTTTTGTTCACACTCAAACTATAACATATCATGCCAATTCTGGACTCTAGCTCATTATGACTTGGACTATAAGTGTCCTATATCTTGATTGCATGCATCATGATATAATCTTAGGTCTCTTTACTATATATTTAATTTATTAGAATCAAGTTTTCATGCATAGGATCTTTAATGTATATTTTATCAATTGGATCGATCAATCTCATTATCTATGTCAAGATATAGAGCTTATACACAAGTTCCTACATGTTCCTATAACTAATTATTTGTTTGTACATGAATTTAAATTTTGGTCATTGATCTTGCCTTTGGCACCATAATATGATGGTCTCTACCAAATTGGCTCAACTTTAAGATGCATCCATTTGATCACATTCTAATAGGCTCACACTATCTGTCCAATCTTTGTATGATTTCAAACTTTAACTTTGTCATCTTTAAAATGAATTTATTGATATTATTGATCTAGGATTATACATGCCATTCAATCATTAAATATGGATTATATTTACTTCTATCTTGACTTTAAACATCAATCTCTTTATCATATCCTATTGCTTCCTATATCTTTAGACCACTTTTGCTCCATCGATCTTCTCAAACCTACTCATTCTTTAACTTACCATTGTGTAGATAAACATCAATCACTTTGTTCCATCTAATTCCACTCACTCTATTAGATCTAATTTATATGATCATCTTCTAACCATCAGATCTTCTGACAAACTTGATCTTTATATATGTCCAACCATTGAGGATATGACACTTGGCATAAGTACATGCCTTTTATACATAGTTGTTAGTTCCCACTATTGAGACATTTGGCATACTCATATTACTCATTAACCTTTTGAATTTAAGCCACTCTATTGATCTTGTTCTACTTGTTTTTGCTATTTAATATTCAGAGGAAATAAGAAACTAAGATAATGGTCAAGGGTTAGATGATACCTGGATGAAGTTGTGCACTGTATCCAGACGATTGAAGGAGCTCCTCTTTGGATATGGAGGATGACACCTATAGATAAGAAATAATCAAACAAAAAGATTGTTAGATTGATATATGGTGGACTACCAAGCAAAGCTCGGTCCCAGAAGTGTAAAGACTTCCTTGAGGGATGACAGTCCACTTATTGACAAAAAGATTGATGCTAGAAAAGAAATGGTGAAAGACTAAACAAAAGAAATAGAGGTAATGCATACCTATATTCTGCTATCAGTCTATCATAGTTGTTGACATCGGTTATTCTATCAGCATCAGTTGGTCAATTGCCGACGTCGATTAGGCTGCCGATGTCGATAGGGGTAGTGGTCCTTGGACGGGTCTCAGGTTTGTGTTCGTGGTCGACAAAGGGAGTCTGGGAGTTAAAAGGGTTTGTGCAGGGTTGCAGGGAGACAACTAAGGTCCAAAGAAGGATAAAGGTAGATGATAGGTTGTCAAAAAGGGTCAAGATAAAAAGAAGGCTTTATAGCCTCCCTAGGAAGAAAGGTTTGGTAGTATTTAGAGATAGCGAATTGACTAATTACTAATGTGTTCTAAATACTGAAATGAAAGGTAGAAGAAATACTTAGCTCTAGTAAGATGAAGAACCAAGGTATTAAATGCTTGTGCCTATTATAGCTGATGTCCAGGTCCCCATGCAATACTTTAGTCCAATCTGGAGTGATTGGTGTAGAGTCTCTGTGGCCAAGGGAGCCTTAGTTAAAGTCTAATGTTTGTTGATGTCTCAAAGTCTGAGAGGAAGAGAGAGAGAGAGCCAAATCCGAGTGAGAGAGAGTCTAAGAAAAATGATTGATAAGAGATAAGGATTCGTGATTCATGATTCATGATTAGCCCAAGCGAGAGGTTAGAACTCAGTTTAAGTAAACCGACGTCGGTGATCCTACCGGCATCAATCGACAGTTGATCGATGTCGGTGGGTGGAGAACAAGTAAAAGGGATAATAAGCCCATTCTCCATCTGCCAAGTGCATCATTCATTGGAGAACGGTCAAAGGTCAGGCTAAATATGCATGAGAGTTAGTTAGGAGGTTAGGAAGGAGTAAGAATAGGTCTTAGATGAGTCATGGGGTGAGAAAAGTTCTAAGGGCGAGGTGTCCATAGTGAAGTGTTAGGGTGAGGTCATAATTTAAAATAAGTAATGTATTTTAAATTAATAAGATGTCGGTTAGGACCAAGGGGACCAAGGGGGAGTCGACACATTTTAGGTGTTTACATTTTCCCCTTTTTGTCTTGTTGGTTTTTTTGGACAAACTGCAAGACAAAAATAGGAGTAGATGCCCCAGTTATGGTGATGAGGTATTCCCCCTTAAAGTGGGAGTTGAGAGAAGGTAACCTGATATCGAGTGTCGATTTGATAGGCAATGGATGGGTTATGGTGAAGTTTTAGTGTGAACACTGCAAAAGTTGAGATTGCGCGTATACCACTTCACATGATAGGTAGGTCAAATTGTCATGGTCAAGGTCGAAGAGTGCTAAAATTAAAGTAACCAGTCTCCAGCATTTATTCATAGCTAATTGGGTTAAATGATCAAAGCTATAGCTCCAATGGTCATCGTGTTCCAAGTATCTCAGGCTCAGGAAGTGCTCTTGGAAAACACAAAAATGTCACAAGTAGTGGGGATCAATTGGAGCACAATCCGATACTTGTGAGGGTCATAATATGAGATGCACATAATTTTGCTATCTATTTATGAGGTAGCATATATGCAATCAAAACAACTAAGATAGAGTTGTCTTGAAAGTGGTTGTGGTTAGAGGAGATAGGCGTAATCTCTAAGGTCATTGGTTGAGTTGGATTGAGATATAAGTGAGCTCAAAGGTTCTTTGTTGTGGTCAGGGAGATGTATGTGATCTCTAATGTGCCCCATGAGAAGTCAAAAGTGACTTCTACAGTGTTAAGGCTAGTTGTTTGGTCATGATTTGGTTAAAGGTTAGATGGTTAATGGCCATCGTCATTAGGGAGATGAACGAGGGAATGGTCGAGCTAATCTTAGAAGACTAAGTGCTACCTACATAGCCCCTGTTGTAAGAGGCATCAAACCAATGTAGTTTAGAAAAAGGGTCCAAGTGGTTGATAGTTGGTCGGGTTAGAGATGTCATCATTTCCCATATGTGTGATGGTACATGCTTGTGATGATGAAGATATGATGATGTTACAGCCTTTTCCATATTATGTGATGGTGTATTCTATAACATTGGTGATGTGGTCTTTCATCCCTAGCAATTTTCCATATTGGTGATGGTGTTTGCTAAAAATGAATTGTAAATATTATGATTCAGCACGTTTCCATATTGGTGATGGTATATGCTTGACATAAATTGCATGGTCGATAGTTCCCATGTGTATTGGTGTCCATAGAAACTAGTTTTAATGAGCTATGTCATGTTAGTGGTTGGACAAAGTTTTGGTTTGGTTGGGTTGGATTTGGTTGTATGTGACCAAGATGTATAAGAAGTGAAAGGCACATTGCTCTTTCATTGATAAGGACTATAATGATAGCATAGATAAGGTTTTTGGAAACAAAAGCCCCATTCATGCATTACGTCGTTGACCATAGGTTTGTTTTAGAGAAGTAGTCAATTCACTTGACATTAAGTGAGCTTGAAATCCCTTGAGTATGTTTGGGTAATATATATGATTATGTGATATGACAGGATGGGGTAACTCTTTTTAGCAAGGATAACTTTGCCCCTTTTATAAGTGACCCTGAGAATGACTATAGATAAGTCCATGACTTAATAATTTGTCAGTCATTTTTTTGGTAGACTGATCAATGCAGGAAGTCCACTTGGGGATATTATTGTGTTTCATGGTCATGTTGTGCTGTGTATGTAGCAAAATTTAGTCATAGCCATCCTTCAAGGGAGTGGCCTATATTGTGCTTGTTGTATGTTTGGATGTCTGTGAATCGTTGTCCTTCAAGGGAGCAGTCTATTTTATTATAGCAATGATGCAGCTGTCCTTCAAGGGAGCAGTCTACATTTATAGTTTATGACCATTGAATAGGTATCCCAAATTTATTTTATTTTTATTTTTGACTGAATTTTTGGTCATGGACTGGACTATAGACGTTTAAGGGTTCCCTTTTATTAGGACAAAGGATTCATGCTTGATAAAAGGGTTAACTAATGTTGGGGAAAAGGGTTGAAAGGAATAGGAATGACGATGATGGGGGTTGCTCAAGGGATGAGCTCAAGTTAAATGTCAAGTGAATGACTACTTGACTAACAATAGAATGGTCATAGATGTAAGGCATTAAGGGGCTCAAGTTTTGGCCGGCCTTCGAAAGAAGACAGACGATAAGTCCCTGATTCATGCTTGTGTGAGGTCTAAGTCAATTAGGAGCAAACTTGCCCCATTTGCTTCGTTCCAAATTAGTCACATGTTGGTCATTGTTGTAGGTAGGTTTTGGTCAATGTTGGTCGTGAAGTCGGTTAGTATGTTGTTGGTATTTGGTATAATGCTGAACATAGTTGTTATAGTCTTGGTTGATAGTAGGCCAATAATAGCCCAGGCAAAGGATGCGCTTGGCAACCAAGTTACCACTGAAATGTCCCCCACAAGTCTTGTCATGGACTTGTTTGATGACATGGGAAGTCTCAGTGGTTGTTAGGCATTGGATAAGGAGGCCATCTTGACCTCATTTGTAGAGATGTCCCCCCAGCATTGTGTAGCGAGCAATGCTTTTGATAAAAGCCTATCGTCCATTGCTAGAGAGATTGGGAGGTATGATAAAATATGTCAAGTAGTCCACAAATCGTTTATACCAAACGTCATGTGGACTAGAGAGGTTATGAGGAGTTTCCCCTAGAGATGATGGTCGAGACATGTCCAAGATAAAAATCTTGGGTTGTGTTGGTTGAGAGGTCTTGACGAATAATGGATATGTCAAAGGTGTAGAAGTCTGGTATTTTCCTTTATTCTTCACAGCTTGGGGCCTAGTGGCCACATCAATTGTGTTGATTTCGAATAAAGGAGGAGATGGTGGTAAAGGGACCATAGTCTTGTATGGGGATCTTGATTTAGGTGAAGAGGTTTGAGAGGCATGGGATGGTGTCGATGATAGGTCAAAAAATGGTCAGAAGAAGCCTCAGTGTGAGGGGTGTCCTTTTCTAAGTGTTGGTGAATGACAACCTTAAGGGCACATCAATGCTCAGTATCATGTCCAGGTGTGTGATGATACCAAAAGATTTGAGTTGCATCAAACCAATATGGTTTTGGTTTGAGAGGTTGATATGGTTTAATAGGTGGAAGAGTGATGCTAGATGACTATAACAACTGGCATAACATCGAAGCATAGGACCCCCTTAATGGGCTTGTGCTCGTTGTTGCAGTAGGCATTGACAACTCCTTTTTAGGAGTTGTTTGGGGAGTTTGTCATGTCACCTTTTTTGTGGGTGGTGTGGTCACACATGTAGATGACACTTTGTTGTTGAGAGGTGTTGGATGTTTTGGAGGAAGTATGTTTGTGGTGGGTTGAGAGAGTAATAGAGGCAATTTGCCTCTGTGAGGTGTTGGAATAGGAAGCACTCGTATTAAGGTGGATGGGTGTGGGCCCAAAATAGAGGGCAATGGTGATGGTGGGAGAGGAGTTCTCCGATGTGGTTTAGTAGCCTTCTTTAGTTTAGTGCGAGTACTATTATTGGGCGAGGCAAGGTTTAAGTCTACCTTCATTTATGGGTGAGTGAGGTTTGAGAGGCATGGGATGGTTATGGCTTCTACGTGTGGTCGAGTAGTAAGGAAAGTATGATCCCCTAATGATGATAAGAAGGATGAGGGCAAGGCTGCTGGCGTTGGTGCCATCAAATCATCCTCCAATATGGGAGAGGTCAAAGTAGACTCTCCCACGTGTGAAAGGGGGTTGGATAGAGGACAAATAGGAGAAGAAGGCTCTTTTACCTGTGGTGGACAAATAAGAGAAGAGAGTTATTCTACCTATGGTGGGAAAATAGGGGAAGGGGGCTCTTCTACCTGTGATGGATAAATAGGTTGATTAACCTCTTCAAACTGTGGAAGAGGTTGGTTAGAAACCATGTCGACTGTGCATATATTATGCTCTTGAAGGTCATCGACTATGGTCTGAATGTTATGCTAACTGAGGAGGCTGGTTAGGGAATGGTTGTCTAAAGACATCCATGTTTTGGTTAGCTGACACATTTGGGTTATCCAAAACAAGATCCCCCTTGTCTAACATGTCTTGAATGATGTTTTTGAAGGTTTTGCAATTGTCTGTGTCATGACCTTTGACACGGTGGTAGTGACAAAAGTCATTTTCCCTATACCATGTAAGGATGGCTTTTGTGGGGTCAAATTATGGTGGTCAGATTTGAGGGAGATTAAGGACCCCCTACTTGACTAGTTTATCCAAGATGGAAGCGTATGATTCTCCTATTGGAGTATATTGACACTGTATATGCCATTGTTGGAATTGTCTTGTGATGTAGTCTAATGTGGAAGGCTAAGATTGGTTGGTTATTGTTGAAGTTGATGGTCTAAGGACCACAGTGTTTGCCACTCCTTTGGACTTGGAGTGGGAAGAAGGAGGTTTGGATGAAGAAGGGTCATTGGATTTTGCATTACTACGCAATTTGACCTTATCTTCTTTAACAGCACAGAGTTCAACCTTTCTGGCCATATTGAAAGCTTTGTCAAATGTGCAGAATGTTTAAACCCGCAAGGTAGATGAGATGTGCTTGGCACATGCTCATGAAAAGAACTCAATGAGAATAGTTTGAGGTAATGAAAAGGAGAGTTGGTTGATCAAACCTCTCCAACACGCGATGAAGTGAGCTATTGATTCATCGTCAAATTGTCGAATAGAATAGAGGTCTATAATGGAGACCTTTTTAGTGATGTTAATTGAAAAGTGGTTAAGAAATAGTTGGGTGAGTTGAGTAAAGGAAAAGAGTGAATGACTGGTAATATAGCTATACCAATCAAGGGTGGCACCAAAAAGTGACATGGGAAATATACGAAGTAATAATAACGCATCATCATGCGCTATGAGGTAACAAGCGTGTCTAAACACTCGTAGATGTTGTTGTGGGTCCTCTTTACTCTGAAAATGAATAAATTTAGGGAGTTCCCACTGGTTGAGATATGGTCGAATAGGCACCAAAGGGTGGATGGGTTCATTGCATATTTGTTCATATGAAAGAACATTGCTTGAATTAGAAATGGATGTCTCAAGGTTAGACATCTTATCCATCAGCATCTTGATTAGATCTACTGATGGATTGGCAATTGGAGCACCCCCCAGGTTGTAAGGTACTTGAAAGGCATTAGGAGGGGCATATGACGTACTTGGTTGTGCTTACACAGGTGCAATATATTGGTAGTTCATCATAGGGACCGATGTTGAGGTTAAGGAGGCTTGTGCCATGAAGTTAGAGGGCACTGGTTGACTAGGTGCCACCAAAGGTGGTTGAATGGTGGCATTGGCAAAAGGATAGGTAGTCACTCCCATGTTTATAGGTGTAAGAGTGTGTGGAGTCGAGACAATCAAGTTCTAAAAATGTATAGAACTTGGTTGAATTGTAAATGGTTGAGGGGGTATAGAAACCCTGATGGAGGTATGTCCAAAAATGGAAGGGGAGGTCAAACCTTGATGATAAAACCATGGTTGTGTAAATAGTTGAAGTAGTGGCTTGAATGGTCATGGGCTGAGTAGCAGATGTAGTTGATATCATTGCCACTTTAGTTAAGGAGGTTGGCATCCCATAAGCAAGGGTACCTGAAAGGTCTCGCATTTGGCTTCTTGTGAGATAGTGTTGGAGAGCCTTGACGTTGTGGTCAAGGAGTCTCTCAAAGTTTTGATCCCCTTCGGGAATAATTAGATGTTGGTCGGGGGTAGGCTAGACAGGAGTATGTTTAATGTTTGAAGTATGCTCCATTTGGGGACTTGATATAAAAGGTGAAGGAAAAAGTGGTTGTTGCCTTGTGTGGTCAATAAGGGATTTGACTTGACGGTGTGTCAAATCCATCCAAGGCGAAAGGTGTCTAGGTTCCAAAAACTATATATTTCAATTTTAGAAAACTAGAGGGGGTGTTTTATAGCAAGAAAGTTAGGTTTTAAGCTTGTTGTTTTGGAAAAAGTTGGTTGACAGTGACCGACGTCGGTGGAAAAATTGATGTCGATGAAGATAGGTTGCCGATGTCGGTTGAAAAATTGATGCCGATGAGTAAAAGTTGTCATAATCAGTGGAAAAACTGATGTCAGTGTCTGTGTGTTTTTAGAAACTCAAAAAATTGAAAGTTTTTGGAAGAAAAAGAAAGTTCTGAGTTGTTTAAGAACTCAGAATAATTTATCCTCACTAGCTCAAAAAACTAGATAAAAATAACAAAAAGTGATGAATGCAAGCAACCTCTAAACATTAAATTCCTAAGAATAGAATTTTAGAATCGTGGCAGCTTATGCCTTAGAAGAATATGTTGGAAGTTGGGCTTGTAGAATAGGTACTAAAAGAGGAAGTCTAAGGTTGGTTTGGAGTTAGTTTTGGTGCTCAAAAAGTCTGTATTAGGTTTCGTACATGGCTTGGTGCTAGGAGCTTGCTCCCCTCACTTCACGAGCCCAAAGCCAAGCTAAGTCACTTAGCTAGTATATACTTCACCTAGAGTTTATACTCTGCCAGAGAATAGAGTGGGTCCTCCTCTTGGTTGTGAAGTCCAAGTAGGATCGCCAGGAAGGGTAAGGTATTTGCTAGGTAGTGAAATCCTAATCAGGCCTTGTCTTAGGTATGTTTAGATGTTTGATTGTGATAGTGGTCTGGTCGTGTAACATATGTGCACTACGATTTATTCATAATGCAGTTCTTAATTACTAGATGAGCTAAATATGCATTCAAGCAAGAGTGAAATGCATTTAATTTTTAACCCAAATTGAAATGTTTGTTCAGATGCAAACAAGTGAGGAAAAGGTTGAGAGTATGAATTTCACTACTCTAAGATACAAGGAAAGAGTGACAAGAAGAAAAAGAAACAGTTCTTTTTAACTTGTGCTAATGGTTTCTTTTCAAAATAAAAAGATAGAAGAGGAAGGATGCAAGAAGAAATTTTTTTCCCTAATGCAGCTATATGAAAGTTTGCCTTTTCAAAAGAAAATGAAAATGATGAACCCAAGGAAATTCCAGGGGTCCCACTGGGTGTGCTAGAATGTTTCTACTCATTTTTTCTATTTAATATTTAGAGGAAATAAGAAACTAAGATAATGGTCAGGGGTTAGATGATACCTGGATGAAGCTGCGCATCATATCCAGATGATTTAAGGAGCTCCTCTTTGGCTATGGAGGATGACACCTGTAGATAAGAAAGACTCAAACAAAGAGATTATTAGATTGATATATGGTGGACTGCCAAGCAAAGCTCAGTCCCAGAAGTGCAAAGACTTCCTTGAGGGCTGACAGTCCACTTATTGACAAAAAGATTGATGCTAGAAAAGAAATGGTGAAAGACTAAACAAAAGAAATAGAGGTAATGCATACCTATATTCTGCTATCGATCTATCACAATTGTCGATGTTGGTTATTCTATCAGCATCGGTTGGTCAATTGCCGACGTCAGTTAGGCTGCCGACGTTGGTAGGGGCAGTGGTCTTTGGATGGGTCTCAAGTTTGTGTCTGTGGTCGACAAAGGGAATCTGGGAGTTAAAAGGGTCTGTGTAAGGTTACAGGGAGACAAATAAGGTCCACATAAGGATAAAGGTAGATGATAGGTTGTCAAAAAGGGTCAAGATAAAAGGAAGGCTTTATAGCCTCTCTAGGAAGAAATTCGAGTTTGGTTGAAGGTCGGGTCTGGTCTGGTAGTATTTAGAGATAGCAAATTAACTAATTACTAATGTGTTCTAAATACTGAAATGAAAGGTAGAAGAAATACTTAGCTCTAGTAAGATGAAGAACCAAAGTGTTGAATGCTTGTGCCTGTTACGGCTGATGTCCAGGTCCTCGTGCAATACTTTAGTCCAATCTGGAGCGACTGGTGTAGAGTCTCTATGGCCAAGGGAGCCTTAGTTGAAGTCTGATGTCTGTTGATGTCTTAGAGTCTAAGAGGAAGAGAGAGAGAGAGAGCTAGATCTGAGTGAGAGAGAGTCCAAGAAAAATGATTGATAAGAGCTAAGGATTCATGATTTGTGATTCGTGATTAGCCCAAGTGAGAGGTTAGAACTTGGTTTAAGTAAACTAACATCAGTGATCCCGCCGGTGTCAATTGATAGTTGATCAAGGTCGGTGGGTGGAGAATGAGTAAAAGGGCTAAGAAGCCCATTCTCCATCTACCAAGTGCATCATCCGTTGGAGAACGGTCAAAGGTCAGGCTAAATATACACGAGAGTTAGTTAAGAGGTTAGGGAGGAGTAAGAATAGGTCTTAGATGAGTCATGGGGTGAGAAAAGGTCTAAGGGCGAGGTGTCCAAGGTGAGGTGTCCACAGTGAGGTGTCAGGGTGAGGTCATAATTTAAAATAAGTAATGTATTTTAAATTAATAAGATGTGGGTTAGGACCAAAGGGGACCAAGGGGGAGTCGACACATTTTAGGTGTCTATAGATCTACTATGCAGGTTTCATGATTGTGGCACTTATCACTTATGCATTAACTCAAAGGACCTTTTGACAATTTGACTTCATTGCACTCTATTGGATCTCCAATGTCTGATTAAGTTATAGTCATTGATCAAATAGGCACATAATATAAAGTTTAAGACTTAAAAAATATTAAGTCCTTTGATCACTTCTTGAGTAGGTAATTGTTAGCTTGAGGGGCTGATTTTACAACAATGACTTAGGTTTAAATAATAATTTAAGCTACCAAGTCCAAGCTATAGTCAGCCACCATCAAAATAAAAAGTGTCTATTGATGCCATAACTTAAATCCTTAGGTTTTTACTAAGAAACCCTATCTAGTATGAGAGCAAAGATAATTCAATTTTGAGTTCATTCCTTCTCAATTGAACCTATAGTCTATATATATTCAAGCTTCTCATGAAAAACCCATAATAGATCTACTATCTATTTCTTTTAAAAATGTCCATAGATGATCTTTGTAAAAGCATGACAACTTTACATGACCTTGTGTATATTTTGTCTAAGTATGGAAACCATTTCATTTTTCCTGGAAGACTAACTTTTCACCTACATAAATTTTGTTGTGCTTCATCACATGACCTAAAAATTAGTTCATAACAAATAGGTAATAATGTGATAATAACCATATTAATATTTCCCCATTCTCATTCACACATGGTAATGGTGATGTCAGCAAAATGTCTTCTTAGCTTTTCTTGTCTAGACCCAAAATGTCTAGATGATCATTATGAGGAAAAAAATGAATTCCATTCATGCACACAAGCATTTGAATCATCCTTGACTTTTAATAGGATCACCATATTCATCCTTGAATATTAATGACATGATCATAATATCCCTTTTGACATCAATGAAAATCATATTTCTAACAATCTCCCCCTTTGTCATTGATGGCAAACTAAATGCTTTGATCTTCTACTATTTAACTCCTTTAGCATTTTTAGCATTGGATTTTGATAAGTATGAAATGAAGTTATTCATACAAAACTTTATCCCCCTTAGACAATGGCACATTTGTGTAATACTCAACTCGAACACTTGCTCTACTTATTCTTTAAAATTTACATTTTTGCAGAGAACATTTTGATCTTTCTCCTATAGAGAGCATTTGAACCTTTTTCTCCCCCTTTGAAATCAATGGAAAAGGGACTCTAACTAAATATTTTTCCCCCTTTATCAGATAAAGATTTTGTCCAATAATCTATAACTTTCAACTCATTAGTAATTTTCAAAAGTACAAATACCTAAGTTGACTTTTTTTTCTTCTTCCAAGGATTAATAAAGCTTCCATGAGACTCCCCTAGAGTCATGCCCTATCACTAGTGATTTAGTGATGTGTTTTAGGAGCCACCAGTCCTAACTTCTATCTTAAATATATTCAAATTATTCCTTCGGATGAGGTTTGGTGAATATGTCTACAATCTAGTCCTTAGTTGGCATATATTCCATTGTGACCTCTTGATTTGCAACCCTCTTTCTTAAGAAGTGATACTTTATTGATATGGATTTGGTTCTATAATTCATCATTGGATTATTTTATATGTATTGCACTTGAATTATCACAAATAATAGAAATAGGTGACTTAAACTCAACCTTGATGTCCTTGAGTGTTTGCTTCATCTACAAGACTTGAGTGTAACATGCCACTATTGATGCATACTCTACTTCTATTGTACATAGAGTAACTGACTCTTATTTTCTTCTTAGTAATGAAACAAGTCTATTTCCAAGGAAAAATGCACCACCACTAGTGTTTTTTCTATCATCCACACTTCTTTCCTAATAAACATCTATATATGTTGTCAAAGTGAAATATTCACTTGTAGAGTACCAGAGGCCATAGTCAATTATGCTCTTGATGTATCTAAAAATATTTTTCACTACATTGACATGTGACTCTTTAGGATCAGCCTAAAATCTAGCAACCATGTACATTGCTTGTATGATATCTAGTTGTGATATAGTTAGATATAGCAAGCTACCTATCATTGATTTGTATATAGTATGGTTTACATCAAGTGACTCATCTTCTTTTCCCAACTTGCATCCAATTATCATGGGGGTACTAACTGGTTTGCTATCTTCCATTGCAAATTTATTGAGAATCTCCTTTGCATACTTGGTTTGGGATATGAATATCCCTTCATCAGTTTGTGTTATTTGTATACCAAGGAAGAAATAAATTTCTCCTAGCATAGGCATCTTAAATTTACTTTGCATTTGTGTAGAAAATTCTTTACACATTTTGTTATTGATACCACCAAAGATGATGGCATATATATAAATAAAAACAATCAACATATCCTCACCTTCTTAATCAAAGTCCAAATTACTATATGCACATCCTTTGTTGAAACCTTGTCATTGTCGGTATTGGTCCAATCTTGAATACCATTCTTTAGGTGCCTGTTTTAGACCATATAGTGTTTTCTTCAGTTTTCACACATAATATTCTTTATCTGATAACTAAAAATTTTCTAGTTGTTCAATACAGACTTCTTCTAGGTTACCATTCAACAAAGTAGACTTTACATCTATTTGATAGAATTTGAACCTTTTATAAATAGAGAATGCTAGAAACATTCATATAGCTTCCAATAAAACAACTGGAGAAAATGTTTTCAAAGTCTATGCCTTATACATGTGCATATCCTTTGCATACCAATCTCATTTTATTTCTTATAATAGTTCCATATTCATTGAGCTTGTTTCTATAGACCCATTTTGTACCTCTCACATTATTGTTTGAGGGTCTTAGAACCAAATGCTAGGTTTTATTCTTTTTAATTTGGTTGAGTTCTTTTTCCAGGGCTTTAAGCCAATTCTCATCCTTACTAGCTTCAACATAGCTCTTATATTCTATTTTAGATATTAGAGCAAAACATACTTACTCCTTGTTCACGATAACTCTTCTTCTTGTTTGAACTCCATTCTTACTACCAATTATTTTCTCTTTAGGATGATCCTTTTGAACAAATTTTGGAGGTAATTTTTAATCTTTTTCCTCAACGTCTTCTTTATCTACTTCTTGTTCTAGATCTAACTCTTTAATACTGATTTCCTTGTTAGGTTCAACGTGTTTTATGCCTTCTTAAACCTTGACATTCATGATCTCTACTATCTTATGTAGCCATTTATTATAGCATACATAGGATTTGATTTGAGTGGAATACCAAATAAATATTCCTTCATCACATCTTGATTAAAATCTTCCAATTTTGTCCTATTTTCTTTTGATGAAGAATTTGATTTTAAAAACTTTGAAGTACTTAATAGAGGTAGGATTTCCATACCATGGATTGTAGGGAGTTTTGTCACTATTTACCCTTAATTTAACTCTATCCAAGATGTAAAATATTGTTTGGATTGCTTCTCTCAGATATCTATTAGGTAATTTGGCCTCCTTTAGCATTGTTCTAGCTATTTCCTTGACTGTTCTATTCTTACTTTCAACAACTCTATTATATTGTTGAGTCCTTGTTATAGAGTAATGGCTTTTGATCCCATGCTTCTCAAAATACTCTATAAATTCATTTGAGTTTAATTCTCCACCTTTATCATATCTTAAGCATTTGATTTTTCATCCAATATCATTTTTAACCATGGCTCTAAAGATCTTGAATCTTTCAAAAACTTGAGATTTGTCATTCAAAAAGGTCACCCATGTCATTATTGAGTATTCATCTACAAATAAAATGAAGTACCTCTCTCCTTTAGATCATTTTGTCTTACTAGGACCACAAATATTAGTATGAACTAATTGTAGAGGCTTTGTAGTTACATACTCCTTTGTTTAGAATCTGACCTTTGTCTGCTTACCTAGTTGACATTCCTTACAAGTAATATATATATATATATATATATATATATATATATATAGGTTTGGTTATATTGGGCATGTGTCTTACACACTTATTTGAGCTCACTTTTACTAGATTATCAAATTTGGCATGACCCATTCTCCTATGCCATAACCAACTCTCATCAATCTTGCACATGAGGCAAATATTTCCATTTACTTTAACAAGATTGTAGATATTGATTTTAGTCTTCTTCCATTATACAAATATTCTTCCATCTCTCCTTAACTTGTATCCTTCTACATCAAATGTGACCTTTTATCCATTGTCACATATTTGGTTGACACTTAACCAAATATGCTCCAATCCTTCAACATAAAGGCCATCATGTGTAGGCAATTTACCATCTATGTTCAAGGTTCCTTTACCTTTGATCTTTACTATTTTGTTGTCTCCCAAGATGACAGATCTTTCCTTAAATTTATTCAATTTGGTGAACTCTCTTATCACCAGTCATATGCTTTGATTAACCACTATTTATCACCCATAAATTCTACTTTTTGGCATGAAGTACAGTTTGAGCAAGCATGGATTGATTTTTCACTTTCCACACTTCATTGTGTTTCTTATATGTCCTCTTCTTCTCTTTATCAAAGAATTGTGAACCTTTGTTCACACTAGGAGACATGCCTTTCTTTCATTGTATAATTTTAATATTACAAAGCTAGTTTTATAGTGTTTATCTATGTGACCAAATTTACTACAATTATAGAACATTACATTTATATCTAAACAAAGGAGAAAATGAGTTTCTACTTACAAAATTTATTATCCTTGTAGATACAAATCTACAATCAATATCCCTATGACCAAACTAATTAAAACTATAACAATAACCATAGAAAGGTGAGGAATACCTGGTCATAACATTTCTTGGTGTAGCATGAGTATCTCTTCTTCACTTTGGCTTCTTCAAGTCTCTCACTTTGGTGTATCCATCTGCATTATCTACCTTTGTATTTTTCTTTTCTTCAAGCTTATTTTTAAATTTTGATTTCTTCATAACACTTGTGTTTGAGTCTATCTTTGTATCCTAGCAAGCTTTCTCTTTATTTGTTCCTAATTCTCCTTCTGCTTTGAATTTTTCATATAGGCTAGTAGATGTACTAGTGAAGGAACTTTTCCCCTTCTCATAACCAATACCTGATCTCTCTTTTGAGGGATTTTGAGAGTTGATCAGTTCATCATGAATATCTGATCCTCTTGTCAACTGTAGACTTTTGTTTAGCTGAACTTTGGATTTTTCAAGCTCTTTTCTTAAAGCCACTATTTCTTCCTCTAGATTCATACATTCATCAAATTTAGAATTTAGTTCAAGTTTGACTACATATTATATTCTCTTAGCCTCTTCAACTTGTGTCTTTAGGCTATTTACCATCTGATCAAATTTCTCAAGACTTTTGAACACCTTTTCAAATTTTTTTTTTCAAGCTTCTTCTACCTTGAGTTCTCCTATCTTATCTTGTCAATCTCATCTAGAGCACAAATGAGCTCACGTTCTAGATCCACTTCTCCTTCTTCTTTATCTCAATCTTCTTCTTCTTGATCCAAAGAAGCTGATTTCATTCTCATGAATAGTACTTCATTTTCTTCAGCCAAAAAATCATAGTCATGATCATCATTGGAACTCTCACTATCATCCATTGAATCATTGTTTTCTTTTATGTATAGATGTTTCTTTTTGAAGAAGTTATTTTTCTTGGAATAGTAAGGTTTTACCTTTTTTTTACTCTCTACTTTCTCAGAGTTATCCTTTTTATTATTAGGTCATTTAGTGTAAAAATGTCCTACTTTACCATAATTAATTTATTTAAAGGGTAACTTACCTTTGTACTTTCCAAATCTTCTCTTTAGTCTTCTAACAAACTTAGCTTCTTCTTCACTAGTCTCCTTAGATTTAGATGTTGATGTTTTTTCCTTTACTTGCTTGGATACTTTGAATGTAGCTTCTCTCTTGTAGGTGTTTGTCTCTCCCATTCTCATCTCATAGGATGTGAAGGTCCTATGTAACTCATCAATAGTGAGTTTATATAGATCTTTTGCTTCTTATATTCTAGAGATTTAAGAATTATATCTTGATGGAAAAGATCTTAAAACCTTTTTGATAATGATTGACTCTCTCATTTCTTCTCCAAGGCCTCTAATTGCATTGACTATTTCATCTACCCTGAGGAGGTAGTCTATAATATTTTCCTCTTTATTTATCTTAAGACTCTCAAACTTGCCTTTGTAAGTTTGTAGCTTGGCCTGATTTACCTTATCATCTCCTTCATAGATCCTCTTCAATTTGTTGTAGATATCTTGAGAATTTTGACATCAATTCACTTTGACAAACTTTGAGTTTGATAGTCCACATAGAATAGCATTTTTTACCTTAGCATTGCTCTCATATGCCTTCTTGAAAACCTGATTAGTAGGAGTTGTATCAGTGGTTGTATATCTATTTACTATAGACATCCATACATCAAAACCTAATGAAGATAAATAAGCTTCCATTCTTATACTCTAGAATTTATAGTTAGGTCCATCAAAGAGAGGTGATTTGTTTGATGAAGATCCTTTTTGACTAGCCATTATGTTAATTATTCCAAGATCTACCTCAATTGATTAAGATTCTTTCAAGGAACCCTAGGCTCTGATACCAATTGTGGGAACACAACTAGATACGAAGAGTGGGGGTGAATTAGTATATGAATTAAAATTGTTCCTTTAATACCTTTTAAAGAAGATTAAAGATATATGTATATCAAATAAAATATGAATAGATCATACAAACATAAATACACATGACATAAGATTTATACATGGAAAACCCAAAGGGAAAAACCATAGTGAGAATAGATTCTAGAATCTATTATTCTAATCCAACCTCATAGTTCAAAGCCTCACTACCAAACCTCATTGGTTATAATGTTTAAGGACATCAATCTTAAGGAGACACCAATCCCCTAATTTAAGAGCACCAACTCTAAGGAACCACCCACTTAGTGGATGGAAACAACCTATTAGATTCTTATATGTAGCTACAACTCCAATATATAAATTAGATTCATGCATGAATCCAAATCTCTATTATTTGTTACAGGTCTAGTCTACAAATGATCATAATCTACACATTCTCTTTGTTCCTTGTTTCCTCTCTTATCCTCTTATTCCTTTGGTATTGTGTCTAAATATATCTCTATTTGACACACTTCATTTTCTTCACAAACCACTATTCTCCTCGTTTCCCCCTTTGGTTCTTTGTCTTTATGATTTTCTATTTGACACACACTTCATTTGCTTTTGCTTTCTACCTCTATCTATATTTGACTTGGCTCAATATCAAATGAAATTATTCCTACTCTTAATTAATTTATCCTTGATATCATATATATAATTAAATGATATAGTGTTTCATATATTCTTTTGGTTCACACTCATATTGCAACACATCATGCCAATTTTGGACTCTAGTTCATTATGACTTGGATTTTAAGTTTCTTGCATCTCCATTCCATGCATCATGCTATAATTTTAAGTCTCTTTACTATCTATATCATCTATTAGACTCATGTTTTGATGCATAGGCTCTTTAATGTAGATTTGATCATTTAGATTGATTAATCTCATTGTTTATGTCAAGATATAGAGCTTATATGCAAGTTCTTGTATGTTCCTACAACTAACTATTTGTCTAGACATGACTTTAAATGTTGTTCATTGATCTTGTCATTGACACCATGATATTATTGTCTCTATTGAATTATATTAGCTTTAAGATGCATCTATTTTATCACATTCTAACAAGATCATGTTATCCATCCAATATTTATACACTTTTAAACTTTAGTTTTATCATCTTTGAAATGCATCCATTGATCTTCCTGATATGGGCTTTTGTATGTCATTTGATATTCAAATATGCATGATATTTAATTCTATCTTGATGTTAAATATTAATTTCATTATACCATCTCACTGCTTCCTAATATTTGGATCACTTTCACTCCTTTGGTCTTCTCAAACCTACTCAGTCTTTAACTTGACACTGTGTTGATAAACATCAATCACTTTGTTCTATTTGAGTCCACTCACTCTATTATATATACTTTATATGATCATCTAATAACCATCATATCTTCTAATAATGTTGATCTTTATATCTATCCAACCCTCAAGGATATGAAACTTGACATAAGTATGTGCTTTCTGTACGTAGCTATCAGTTCCCTCTGTTGATATATTTGACATCCTCACATTTCTCATTGACCTTTTGACTTTAAACCACTTTGTTGATCTAATATGTAGGCTTCATGATTATGACACTTATCACTTGTGCATTAACTCAAAGGACTTTTTGATAATTTGAATTCATCGTGCTCCATTATATCTCTAATGTCTGATTAAGTGCTAGCCATTGATCAAGTAGGGATATAATATAAAATTTAAGACATAGGAAATATTAAATCCTTTGATCACTACTTGATCTAGAAATTTTTATGTCGAGGGGTTGGTTTTACAATAATGAAAAAGGCTTAAATAATAACTTAAACTATGGAGTCTAGGCTATAGCTAGTCACCATCAAAATAAAAAGTGTCTATTGATGCCATGACTTAAACCCTTAGGGTTTTACTAAGAAACCATATCTAGTCTGAGATCAAATATAATTTGATTTTGAGTTCATTCCTTCTCAATTGAACCTATAGTCTATATATATTCAATATTCTCATTAAAAACCCATAAGAGATCCACTATATATTTCTTTTGAAAATGTCTATAGATGATCTTTGTAAAAACATGACAACTTTGCATGACCTTGTACAGCTTTTATTTATGGAGACCATTTCATTTTTCTTGGAAGGCTAACTTTGCACCTGCATAAATTTTGTTTCACTCTGCCATATGACCTATAAATTAGTGCATAAAAAATAGGGATTAATGTGATCACAACCATATTACTATCTCCCCCATACTATTTTACATGTGGCAATGGTGATGTTAGCAAAATGTCTTCTAAGCTTTTCTTGTCTAGACCCAAAATGTCTAGATGATCATTATAAAGAACCAAATGAATTCCATTCATGAAAACAACCATTCTAATCATCCTTAACTTTTTATAGGATCACCATATTCATCCCTGAGTATTAATGAAATGATCATAATGTCCCTTTTGACATCAATGATAATCATATTTCCAATAGTAAATTTTTCAAAAATAAGGTTATAACTCAATATTTATCTCTCTTCTCTCTAACCAATACCACCTACAGGTACCTGGGAGAGTCCACTATAATATACAATATCTTACCTAAGCATACCAATTCATTACAGGAAATTTTTATCAACATCTTCAACATTGGGTCCTTATTAGGGTTCTAGGAGGGTTTAAACCTGTTTCAACTCTTAACGATCATTCATAAAGCATATCCCCTCAATCCAAAAAAAATTCTTGGAATTTTGATCTAATACCCTTACACATCTACCCTAAACTACTTAGCTTCCAATGTAAAGTTTTAATGATCTAGTGAGCATAAGAAAATCCTTCTCAGGTTGAAAATCCTTCATTTTGTGCACTTGAGAGACATAAAAACCACTTTTGATGCCTTATCCTTAAAAATATGACCTGAAACTACATGAAAAAACTTGAAACAACATACCTCACCTATTACAATTCTTACATGATATCAAACACCTTTAAATCTGATCATGACCCCTCATTAGTCCATACTTTCTCTCTCTTTACTCTCTAGGCCTTAACTTAAAAACTAGATTAGACCTTAAAAATTACCTTCATTCCTCTTTTCATGTGTTTTCCACCTTACTAAAATACTCAATAAACTTCATACAACTATTCATGCTTATGTGCATTGATCTTACCAAGCTACCATGTTTATACCTTCTGACAATATCTCTTTATGCCATGATTAGGCTTTGGATACTCAAAGACCTATACCTTCATGCAACCATAAGGCATTAGTTTCCTTCAAATTATCTATTTTGACTTCAAATTGTCTTTCATGAAAACATCCTTCAATGACAACATTCCATCAATTCCTCTTGTCATATCAATATATTTCCAACTATGCACATTCTTTCAATGACATCAACCTCATGTAAGATGCACATTTGACATCAATGACAATCCTCAACACTCATCCATTATGATGATGTAAATATGAAATATTAGATAAAAACATGGAGATGGTTAATTTAGTCACCAATAATGAGTCAAACTATTTGACAACTCAAGGGATGATTCAAAGGAAATTGTGGGATTGGTTGACATGAGTCAACATGTGAGGGAGATTAAGGTGGAATATGTTGGGTGATTTGTAAAATTTGTATTCATAGTGTCCAAAATTGATTAAATTTGATTTATTTAATTATTTAATAAGATTTAAATGTCATGTATTATATTTTGAATGTTAGGAATAATAATTGATAGGTTTTAGGTGCATTTTGACACTATATGTAATTTAAGTATCTACATTACTATTCAATGGATTCTTTGCCACATAGGGAGTGGGATCATCATGACCTAATCCAAAATCACATCTAAGGCTTAGTCATCCTATACCAACATGATATTTATGACCATGATTTCATCCTTTTGAATGCAAATAATGATGCTGAGGTTCTGGAGAGATCGAAGGCAATTGGTTTGAATGAGGAACTTTTAATAATTATTGAGGCAAATCCTTCTATAAAAATTGTTGATACACATACTAGGCTTCCTCCTCTTGTAATGTAAAAATAAAAACTATCAAAACTCTAACAATTCCTAGCATCCTCAAGACCAAGTAACCTCTTCCTGTCTAACACCCATGGTGATGATAGGAGTCAATTAGAAGCCTGGTGTGGAGGAAGCTCTAATGATTACAAGTTCATCACAAAAAGGACCATATCAAACACCACCACTTATAATGAGGAATATAAATCAAGATCAAGAGGTGTAATAAATTCTAGATATTACTAGTGGTCTTGGTGGACAAGAGAAACTAATTTATATTGATTCCTTTGATGCAAAAGAGGAAATCCTTCCTACTACCTTCACAATTCTAGTTGCCACAAGTGTGGATGTTATTCCTTCCTCCACTCAATAGACCTACCCATTTCCTAGTAATACTATAATTTTTTATAATATAAATCCTCAATTTTTTGTAATCTCTATGGATACAATTATTGAGGCTCCACTACAAGAAGGGCCAATGGATCATGGATAGATGTCCATCAAAATAGAACCTAAGGATGAAGAAGATGATGAATAACTATAAAAGGATAAACTATTAAGCGTTCAGGGATTGAAATAGAAAGAACCACTTAAGGATAAAAATTTAGGTAAGGATTTTATTCCTTCAACTACCTTAATCCCTATTTTATCTATAGTCCTTATGGTTTCTATTATTTCTCCTATATTATTGTTTCATTGAATCCTATTTCTACTAGTCCTTTTAGTTTCGTAATTTTAGTTATTTATAGTGTTCATATTATGTCTCAATCCCCTACTATCTCTACTTATATTTTCATCACCTTAATCATTATTCCTCCTACCAATCCTAAGCCTTAAAATGTTAAATTCAAGAAAAATAAAGGATCCAAGGCAAGTGCCTAGTTGCATGTCTCTTCCACCCAATTAGGATTGCTAATGCCTTATTTTAGTTCCAACTAATCCACTTATATTATTATATTGAATAAATATATAAATAATAAGCTTGTGTATACCATTCATCTAATTCCCCAATTTGGTGGTATAGATTGGTCCAAAATCATTTGGCCATCATTACCATACCCCTTGCAAGCACATGCTTTAATGAAATCTTTAGGGGACCTTCTAGTTGAGACTACTACTTAGGGTACTTATCAAATTGACTCTACATAATTGGTGATTAATCATTGGGTTGATGATTTAGAGGTTCAATCCTCCCAAATGACTAATTTAATGATAATTGAGCTTCTCATGGTGATTTTTGTCATTGATAAATACATAGGAACTATACAATGAGTCAAAAAGAGGAAGATTGAGGATGACATTGGTATAGGTTTAGTTTTGGATAAAATATAAGATGTTTTCTCTTTGTCAAAGATAAATAATAAGAGGTTAGGTGAGTCACCATACAATTAATATTTCAATTCCTACTTTATAACTGAAATAAAAGCTTTGGTAGAACTTCATGATGGGACTGAACAGGCTATATGAGAGCTATAGAAATAGCTTGAATAGGTAAGGGAAAAATAATAATTTCATGTTCTTAGAGAAACTTAAGATGATGTTTAGAGTGCATCCTTTCAGTTTTACAACATTTTTTATGTTATTAATTCAATGAGATTTTAGCTAGTTCCTTATGTTATTAAGACAATAAAATTGTTTAATTATTTAAAGTAAGATGAAAATAAATTGAATTTTATTGTATTATATACAACTAATAAGGCTTATAGTAATTTACATTTCATGACATCATTATAATCATCTAATTCTCTCAACCTGGTGGTCATCTAAACACAAAAGATTAGGGACTAGGTTTCAATCACATAAACTTTGATCCCAAGGTTTTCAAAACATGAGAAGCTAATCTTACAGATTCTAGATGAATTTAAGATATTCCAAGAAAGGGACTATATAGGAAAGTTAATTAGTAGAGACATTTTTTACCAATTGCTTCAATGGGATTCTACCAATTTCAAACAAAGGATTCAAGAGCTTACATTAAAATAAATTTAATCAAAACTCACTTTTGCAAGGAATAAGGTTACAAAAGTAGATATTTTTAAGGTAGGGTTTAGGGATACCAAAGATAAACATGCATGCTTGTTGGTGCAAGTTAGTAGAGTACATAGGTTGTCTCTTCTAAATATAGACATCATTGAGCTATAACATGACACTAATTATAAACACTACCAAGAGTTAGAGGCCAAAAAAATGGCTATGGCCACACCATCTAGTTTGACCCAGCTAATTACTTTAGCTCTTTCTACTAATTCAACTTCGACCATGCAACCATCAACTTTAGTTAAACCTTAGCTTTATGAGGTTAATTTTGTATGTATATTATATGAAGAGCTAACTAATGTAAATTAAGATTATTTATATGTAGCATATGCATGTAATAGTTGAGGAATTTTATAATATATACACATTGTATTTCCATGTAATAATATATCTATTTTTGGAAATATATATGTGATCAACTATAATTTTACATGTAAGATTTACATCAATTATAACTCACATTATAATTATTAACATGTAACTTTGATTTTGCATGGATTTGAGGGATGAGTGACCCATAAAAAAATCTATTTATACTTGTAATCCTTTTGTATTCAAGGGTTGGAAATTTAAGAATACAAAAAGAAATCTTTTGATTATCACATAACTGTGTCGACATTTTTCCTTTATAATTCTATGTAATTACATATGTTTTATTTTCTTGTCTATTTAATCTAGTAATTTAAGGTGTGTGACAGCTATGGAGAATTCATTTTATTATTATTGATGTATGTTGATTTAAATATGTGTAATAAATATTGGATAATTATCAAGTATCATTGATCTCATGTAATTGGGTAGACTGTCTCAATTCTCTGAGCATGGATAAGTGTTTTCTTGATATAGCCTTCTAAGTGTGAGCCACAACTACCTTAGATACCTATCTAATTTAAATATGTATAATATCACTCATGAAAATGTTTTATTAAGGACCTATTACGTTATCCAAGTCATAAAAATTGAGAATTAACTTTCCTAAAGTTGTGTTTAAGCAGAGGTTCCCCTCCAAAAGTCTTTACACTTCCAATTTCTCATCTACCATTATCTTTATCTTCATATTTATCTCTTTCACCCTCTCATATCTCATTATTTACTCCTTTTTTAACATTCCAAAAACCCTCAATTTATAAAATTAACCAATATCTAATTTTCTTACACCTCTAACCATAATCTTCACCTTTTTCCTCTAATAGTCATGCCCCAAAAAATATCTAGTAGATTCCATGCAAGCTTCCATCTATGGATTTACTATCCACACTACAAGTTTCACCTCTATTTTTATTCCATATCAAGTGGTTTATTGACTTGCATGGAGAAATGAAAACCCTAATCATACCTTGACCAATGATTATGTCTATTAACCTCAAAATATTATTTGTACATTATTCATAATTATTTAATTAAGTCCACCACTCAAGGTGGTAGAGTAATAATAATGATAGTAAGTTATCATCCAAAGATGCCAATAAATTCCATGTTATCTTCACCACCTAAGGTGGTCAAAAGACTCTTCCCACTTTATGGATTTTTTATTGATAATAATTATTTATTGCCTTTGACCTATGATGAATAATGTAGGCTTTTATGACTTTTGTTCATAACCGATGAATGGCATATGTTGAAATTCAAGTTATCAGTGTATGAACTGCCAAATAGATTATAGGTTTTTATATCAAGGTTTAAAGTTACATTCAAGATAAAAACATCAAGTATTATTTTAACATGAACAGAAAAAACCTATTACAAAAAACCATTCATAATAGTGTCAATCATCATGATCATGTTAAAAAAATATACATTTCATATCAAACTCTGACACTCACAAATTATTCAAATTAAAAATGTTAGTACAAAAATCATATGAAATGCTAGGCATATATAATGTACGTAATGAAATTTTCATTTAAACAATCATTATCATAATAAAATTCAAACCAAACAACTATAACTAAGAAATACTACATGAGTGTGTGTGTTCCCATATTGTTTTGTCTACCTCTAGTTGTCATGATATGCCACCTTCTCCAATATGATGTTCTCCACTAGTATTACATTGTGAGGGAATGACAAACTTATCTTTCATCCACCTCAACCATGGAAAAAGTGTAGTTATACCATTACCAAATATGCCTAAAAAAGTAGAGAGAAATAATACATAATTAATGCATCAAATTTAATCATAGCATAAAAATTAGCATAAACAAATTGTAAAAATAAACATCCATTTTATGAAACTATAATAATGTTTTAAATACATACTAAAATGAAATATATCATAATTTGAACTAAATTAGTTACAACAGTACTAAGATCAATAATTTGCAATCATAAATAGTAAAAAAACACATTAATTTCATTATATTTTCCATTAGGGCTAAAATGGGATGTAACATCCTTCCCCTCTTGGAAAATTCATCATCTTAATGATGTTATTAACATAAAACACACATTAAATCTCATAAGTTCAACAAATTTAATCAAATAAATGTGGATACAGTCTATGGACCAAGTGGCACTATCTTTAGAATATTGGTCCCACTAGACTTTACATTGAGCCACTTATTTATTATGCAAGCTAAGACTGTATGTATCAAGTATTGTGAGGGTATCTATTATTACCATTTTTATATCCAATATGTATAAGTAATTCCAATCAAGCACATGTGAATGATCAACCACATATTTCTTTAAATAAGAAACATGAAAAAAATTATGAATTTGAGCAACTATTAGTGGCAACGCAATTATGTACACAACATGATTTACCACTTATACAGCATTGAAATTTCCTACATATATAAGTGCTAATTTGGAATATTTTCCAAATTTAATCAAGATATTTTGAAGTTTAACACATATAAAAACTCTATCTCTAGCTGAGAACTACCTTGCTATCCTTTTTAAATTTGCATAGCTTTTCTCCCTATCATTGACTTGATCCAACCTTTTTAGAATTAGTCTTACATGTTCTTCCATTTCATCAAGCATTTTAGACCCAAAAATTACTCTATCATATAGCATATCCCACCTATCTTATTTGATAGGTGTTTCACATTTTCTACCATATAGATCTTTGAATGGTGCCATTTTTCATAGCTAAATTAAAATAATTGTTATAAGAAAATTCAACTAATGGAATATATTATTCCCACCTCTATTTATGGTACATGCAATAAATCATTAATATATTCACTAAGAATTGTTTTACCCTTTATTTTTTACTATCTATTTTAGGATGATAGGTTATATTCAAGTTAAGTTTTTTTTTCCAAGGTTGCATTAAGATTTTTCTAGAATCTAGAGGTCATATGAGTATGCTTATCATAAATAGTTTTATATATAATTCCATACAATATGAAATTTTCCAACACAAACCTTTTAGACAATATGAGTGCATCATCTTTCAAATTACATGGTATAAAATGTCCTACCTTTGTAAGCTTATCAACCACTACCAAATTTATATCATGCATGTTTCTAAACATTGGTATCCCCTCGATAAAGTCCATTCTAATAACTTTCCACTTACATTATATAATGTTATGGGGGTATATCAATCCATAAGGATGAACATGTTATACTTTTATCCATTGACATTATAAACACTTTGAAATAAATTCAGATACATCTTTATTTACCCATTTTCAAAAATATAATGGCCTTAATTCTACCATTAGTTTGGTTGCTCCTAGATGACCATAATATAGAACATTATATAGTTATTTGAGCATTGTGACTCTAAAATTCTCTTGATCTAGATCCCTTGAACCTTAGGAGTCAATTTTTCTCAAACATAAATCATTCATTCTATGATCTTATGGGTTTTCTTCAAGATCTTTCTTTATATGCTCATAGAATTTGTCTCCAAGAAAGAGATTTAAAACCTAATTTTTAAAGGTAGTTTAGATATTAGTCATAGATGATATGTACCTTATATGGCTAATATCATCTAAAATTATATTATCCTTTCCTTTTATATAGCTTATATCAAATTTATATTCTAAAAAATACTCAATTCATCACCTTTGTTGAGAATTGAGATTGGGTTGGTGAATATATACTTTTGTCCCAAGTTGTTAGTATTGAGATCAAAAAAATTTCCCAACAAATAATGACTCAAAACCTATAATGTGTGCACTATGGAAGCTAATTCTAAATCATTTGGGGCATACATTTATTCATAATGCTTAAATTTTCATGATTCATAAGCTTCTACCATGCCTTTTTGTAACAATACTCCTCCCAAACCATCCTTGAAGGCATTTGTCACCACATAGAAGTAGCCATTTAGATTAGGAATACTTAACACTAGTGTGGTTATAAGTTTTTTTTCAATATTTGAGAGTATTCTTCACACTTATCATCCATAAGAACTGTTGATATTTCCATTGCAAATATTTTATGGGATTAACTACCCCTGAGAATTTAGGTAAAAAATTCTTGTAATACCCTGATAGATACATAAATCTATGCACCTCATGGACATTTTTAGGTGTTATCCATCTATTATGGAGTTTATATTTCTTAGATCTATAAATATCCCTTTAATTGAAATAACATGCCCCAAATATTATCTTCTTTTTTTTTGAAATAAAGTACACTTTGATGATTTCCCATAGAGTTCATGTTAATGTAAGAATTAAAATACTAGTAATTCTTTTAAGTGTTATTTTTAATCCTTATAATATATTAAAATATAATCTAATAATACTAGCATAAGTTGATCTATGTAATCTATGAACACACTATTCATGAGATGCATGAAGGTCATATATGCATTAATTATCCCAAAATGTATAATTGTGAACTCATAATGTTTATACATTGTCTTGAAAGTAGTCTTAAGGATATTTTCTCACTTGATTCTCAACTTATGGTACCCTACTCTAATTTCATTAGAAAAGATAATCGTTCCTCACATTTGATCAAAAATATCATCAATATGGGGTAAAAGGTACTTGTTCTTAATAGTTTCCTTATATTTAACAACATGTGGTCTATACAAAAAACAAAGAGTCTCATATTTATTTTTTCAAAAACACCACAAGTGCTCCCCAAGGTGATACACTGGGATGGATTAATATTTTAGATAACATTTCTTAGAGTGGGATTTCAATTCCACAAGTTTAGTTGTTTTCATTTTTTAAGTTGCCTTGGATTGAGGTTTATATCATGGGATGATATCAATTATGAAGTCAAATTTCATTTTTGGAGGTAACCCAGGTAAATTTTCTAGGAACACTTCTCGATAATCATGTAAAATGGATAATCATCAATTGTAGGTTCCTTATGTTCTCCCACCTCATCTACCTTGACCATAAAAATATCACATCCTTGCCATCAATATTTAGTTAACCGAATGGATGATATTAGCCTCAAGTTATTTCTTCTTTCCTTATATGAATATCAAATATAATTTTGCTCATAAAAAAGTAACTATGGATGATTATAAAGGAAATGAATATGTGGACTCTCTTGATAGATTTGATGATATAGATGAAATATAATAAAATAGATATATTAATGCTTAACCTAAATTTTATTAGAGGTTATCCTGCCTTGGTGATATAATAGGGTTAATAATATAGAAATGACAATGCACAATGGTGATATTCATATCTATAATAGTGAAATTAAATGATAAACTTAGATATAAGCATACACTAAATTTATTATGTTGAGTATATGCTAAATATAGAAAATATAATTAATCTATTCATGGAAATGATAATGAATTAATCTGCTTAGTTGGTTCTAATGATAACATAGTATTGGATATTGAATAGGTATAATATAGTATGGAAGGAGATTTTATAACAATCTTCAGATTATGAATTTGATGATTTTAGAGCTCTGGACATAATTGTTAGCCTAAGATAGTCACTTTGATGTTATTATATAGGTTTAATACAAGTGTCCTATATGGAATACTTATCAAAAATGGATGTGACTAGATAGATGCTTATATATTTAACTTTTCATTCATTCTGGTGCATTTAGATCTAGGTCATAGATTGTCACTCCTCATGATTTTCCAAAACCCTAGTTCTTCATCTTTATTGTGACCTTGGGGGGAATGGGTTAGTGAGCACATAGTGTTGAGCTGAACCCAAAGACTATTCTATCAATGAGCATTGCCTACATATATAATAGTATAGAGAGGGCCTTAGAATGATGTAGTTATCCCCTACATGTTGGCTTATATGTGAATCATGCAATCTATGCAAATCAATTACCATAGTGACCTAGCTTGTAACATGGCAAATTGAGCTCTTAAGATACTTGTTTAGTAATTTATGCCTATATATGTGTTATAACTATGACTATTATGTAAATAGGGAATATTTTTTAATATAATGTTTGATATAGTGCTTTTAACAAGTTGCCTCAGTCTCTTTGGTCTTTTGCTGGGTATTTCCTAGGTTAAGAATGAATGAGGGTTGATCTTGTATTTATATCAATCCCTTTGGATAAGTAACTCACATTAAAATACTTAAGCTAATAATTAGGATACATTTAATTTTAAAAATGGATGACTTTAGGGTATTGGACACTTGGATTGGGTTAGGACACTAACATCAACATTAGTGTTTGTCCTAGACATTAATGTCTAGGGAGTGGAAAAGTGGGTACAGGCTCAAAACTTGTCAGAGTGGAAGATAAGTACATTTTAAGCATTATGGGTAATATATAAGGCCTAGATAATTAATATAAGACTAGTTTGACTAAGATATATAGGAAATGGGAAGATGATAGATAAGGTGTGAGACTTGTAGAAGTAAGAAAGGTCTAAGATTGCCAAGTGTACAAGACTGAGGTGTTATATAATCCTTAAATATAATATATATTTTCCTTCAATTTAATCTAATAATTAAGTTACTAATTTAAATTAAATTAATGCTTACCTAGGTGTGTATATCACAACTTATCTTTGTGTGTGACCAACTTGAGTGTTTTTCTAGTGACTAGCCTACAACCAAGGTCATGTTACATTATATAATCATTGCATATAATTTGTGATTAAAAGTACTTGAAATAAATTGAAAATGAAAGAGAAAGATTTAGGATTACACATGTGTGTTGATGTAACCAACTTGCCTATTTCTAAGTTGATTTAAAAAATATGTATCATTATAAGGCTCTAAAACTGAGATTAGGACAAAAATAGATAAATATTAAGAGTGCATATATCCAAGGAGATAGAGAGATATTTGAAGGCACATGACTCCAACCTTAGAGAAAAGGTGAGTTGTCACCTGGTAGTTGAGATTAACTCAATCATGCAACCCAATGATATTTATAATTTTGTGAGTGTGAGTGAACCAAGTCACCCACATTGTCCAACTAGTGAAGATGGATGATACTATCATGTCCAACATAATTAGAAAGATTGAGTGATTTGATCACCTCAACCATGATAAAGTGAACCATCTACTGTAGTAGATTGGCTCAATATAGTTCATAAAAATACAATTGGTGGTTGATGATATTCCCTAATATTGTTTTAAATCCTAAACTAATTTGGATTTTGTAATATTAGGTGCACATTTAGTATCATATTCACCTTATATATGTCTCATGATAAAACTGTGTATAAAAATGGCACCAATGTATAAAATTCTTCAACAACTTTGAATCTAAATCATATAACTATATGATTTAGTTAATTAAAATAATTGTGTAAATGTGGAGAACATGAATCTGAAGCATTCCCCCACTATATATAGATAAATATAAAAACTAATATAAGTACCAATGTGGAGAACATATTTCTAAATCATGCCCCCACTATCATTTGGAGATGCTAAATACTAAATAAGTGTGGAGAAAATGGTTTAAAATCATGCCTCCATTAAATCTAAAAATTGTGAATGTGTGGAATCCATGCCCATGTGACATGCCCCCACTAAATCTAAACACTAATATAAGTACCACATACTAAATAAGTGTGGAGAACATGATTCTAAATTATGTCCCCACTAAATCATAAAATTATTCCAAGTGTAAAGAACATGACTCTATGACATGCCTCGACTAATATACCATCCATTTTGAGGTGATAGAAAGACAAGAATTTATATTTACCTCACCTTAAAAGGATAAGATAATTTTATAATCTATATCATGTAGCATATAGAAGGAACATGTCTATGTAGATATAGAACTAAAGTGCATAGAACCAATGTGATCACATGTAGGACTAATATGCAATATAAGGATCATCGAAATGTCTGAATAGTAATAATACAATCTCAAGAAGAAAATAATCACACACATAATAGTACTAAAAAATGAGTCAAATGGCAATGGTCTAAGGAGATCACAAATAAAGGGCTTGTTCAAATGTCACACAATAGAAGGAACATGACTTAGTCAAATTTCCATACAATAAAAAATGGCATATCTAAATTTCAATGAAATCATACATAGGAACATGGGCCATAAGCAAAGGAATATATTCACATGATCAAACATGGAATACAATAGCAAGGGTAAGACACTCAAGGAAGTGCATAAAGGAAAGCATAAACAAACAACATAAACATGTCATAGTATCCCATGGATCAAATGTGTTAGGAAAAAATGTCAAATGTATAGCATATTTAGTACCCTAAGTAATATATGATCATGGATAAAGGAATGTATAAGTAGATATGTAAGCTCAAACATGATAGTGTAGAGTGGCCATTGAATCATATAACATGGGTGTATCAAGATCAAAGAAGGAACATGTCCCTAATGTTTGCTTGACATGAGTAGAGGGAAGACCCAACATCTAAAATAAGAATAGTTAATGTATCTATGTATGCCTATATCACACTCAAGTAGAAGTGTGACACATATGTGTACGTAGGAGTAACTGAGTATGCCATCCATCAATATGGAACTAACACATAGATGCCAATAAACTAATAAAATGTGTAGGTGCTAAAAATGTTTTTGTATTTTTGAATGTTTTTTTTTGTTTGGTAATTTTAGAATATTTGAAGAGGAAAAATAAATCTATGATGCCATATAATTGATGGTCATATATATTTTCCCATCATGAACTTAGTGAAATAATCTTGTGATATTGTCAAATATCACTTATAGGTTTAGTATCTATCACAATAGTATCAATGATGCTCTACATATGTGAGAATAAGATTTTATGGTCATGAAGTAGTAGTAAGAGTAATAGAAGTAGGGGCTAGTGGAACCCATCATTGAGTGATATATGGTTTATTTGGATTAATAATATAATAGACATGTTTAGGTGCTATGGATATTTTAACATGATGTGTAGTAGATGGGAATTCCATGAAATATGTTTTATGTCTCTGGTGTAATGATCTCTCAAATATTGGCTACCTAATAAAGGGGATTGCTTATTTTTTACCCTTTCTAGTAAATGAGCCTTAGTATGCTTGATAAATAATTATGTAGGTATAAGTTTATCTTATTCAAGAGGATGATCATATAGAATTACAAAAATATAACTTCTCGATTGGAATGAATGTATTTAACACATCCATACACTATAGATGGTATTGTTCAAAGTGTATGGATCCAAGGTCTTCCAAATAATATATCAAAGATGTATGTGTAAGGTATGACTGAAAATGTAGTAACCACATGTGTAGGATTGGCTTGTAAAGGTATGTCAATCCCACCAAGAACCTTATGGGAGGTCCCACTGAATTCCTTAATTGATCTAGTAGAAGGATGTAAATCATTGTGAGTATAACCCAAGTGTGTAAGTAATGTCATGTTGTAAACATTTTTTCTTACACCATTATCAATCATAACACTATATATAGGGTGTTTATCAAGGTATCATTCAATTAATAAATAATTAATATTAGATTCATCATCCTTAATCTCACTGTCCTCAAAATTAATAGAGGATCTTTGAAGCATAAGAGGTATATGTCATGTGTAATTACTAATAATCCCATCTAGTGGGTGCCCATAATGTGGTGGGAGAGGATGTGAGCTATATTCCATTTTTACTTATAGTTCCTTCTTATAATGGTCTTGCAAAGGAATATTAAATATTTTATGTTTATGGTGATCACTAGGTTTAAGCCTAATTCCTTTAGAGGATCCTCAAATGTAAGCTTTTAATCATCAATAAGATCTTGGATATTGTGCTTAAAATTAAAACGTCTACCTATATAATTCCCTAATCTTTGATGATAATCATAATAAGCATTCACATCATATCCTTTAGGTAGAGGTTGACTCATATAAACCTCTATATGATGAGGGATATATATAAGCTTAAACTCTAATAATCATGAGAGTAATGAAGTTAGGGACTCAAGTAAACATATAAATTACCTCCTTGGTACATTAGATAAGACAAGTAGATTAGGATGTTGTGGAACTATGATAATCATGGTGGTTTTTTTCTTTTTAGGCTCAGGAGGTTCTACCTTATAAACTGGTTTGATTGTAAATTTGATACTAGATGTAGATGCAACTAGTGTGCTTGTTACAAACTTGAGTTTATTCAATGACATAAGCTTCATTTCATAGTCCTATATAACATGGCATAAGTCATTGAAAGATTTGAACTTTTTAAAAATAATGTATTCATGTAATAGAGTAAAAAAACTTGGCTTGAATATGTCTTGCAACTCTTTATATACCATAAGATTGGTCATTTTAGCTAGCATTGTCCTATATCTCAAGACATAATCATTAACAGGCTCATTGGTTCCTTGTTTGATTTTGGCAGTTTGAGCATAAGAATTTTTTTTTGAAATATTAATGAAAAATTGTGCTAAAAATTGGTCTTCAAGAGGTTTGAATGCATTCATAGATTGAAGAGGTAAATCATAGAACCATCATAAAACATAGTCATTAAGGCTTCTTGGAAATCATTTGGTCAAAGGTTTATCATTGGAGGTATATTCAAGGCATGATGCATAAAAAGATCAAATATTTTTATTAATTATCACCTTTTCCATCATAAAATGGAAGCTTAGGTGAAACTAAACTAGTTGGCAATGGGTACAAAGATATCTCAAGTGCAAGAGGGTTATGCAACATATCTTGTGAATCTATAGCATGAGGGGATTTTGAAGCATTTTTTTCAATGTCTATAACATTTTCCTCTAAGGTCTTTATAATGTGTTTCAATGGTAGTCCTAGTGAGATTATCAATTTGATTAGTCACCAAAGGGGATGAAAAAATGTTTTGAGTAGTAATAGGCATTGAAACTGATGTTTGTGTTGAAATAATTGGCAATTCCATGATAGATGTATCAATAGTGTTGGAAGCAAAATGACTGAGAGGGGGGGTTAAATCATTCTTCAAAATTTATTATATAATATTACTTAAGAAAACATATATCAATTATAAAACCATGTACATCTTAACAACCATAGGCATCCATCCACAATATCATAAAACATATGAACACAAAGTATATGTGGGAAACCCTCAAAGGAAATAAAACCCACTAAAACAAAACTTTGACAAATTTTCCTATAATACCATGAATCAAATTTATTTGAGCACCAACCTAAGAAGGATCACCAAACCCTAAATTTATCAAGCACTAACTTGACTTTAACAAGCACCAACTTGCTAGGAGGCTACAACCCCTTTGTTGATCAAGCACCCACTTAATCAACACTATGAGATTATCCACCTTACTCATTGTTGCCTCTCAAAAATTATGATGGTCCTCTTTTGATCTATCACACTCAAATATACCTCTCATAGAATCAAAGACTATCTTTTACCTTCTTCGCTCAAATAACCCTTCTATTTCTTTGAAACAATCATGGACCACTCATGAAACCTTGTAGATGTCTATAACTAGTTTGTATCATTTATTTGATATGTTTCTCCACCTATGTAAGCTCATACAATCCTTTTCTTCTTCACTTCACACCTACACACTCTGCTTACATTATTAGGCCTAAAAATGCCTAGTATATCTACAAGACATTTCTTGTTCATGTCCCTCTTAGTCAGCTTAGCACCCTTATCCTCTTATATCAGACATTAAATGAATCTTATAACACTTCATATACATGGATCAAATGTTATTTACATCTCTTTAGGTCTAAATTACCTTAATTAGGCTTTATCCCTCTTTTAGGTCTTATGGAGACCTAATCCCATTAGGCCTACTTAGCACATGTTATACTTTTGTCTTATTGGAGAAAATTTAAACAATTTACATGGTAGAAACAAATCACATGTTATCCCAATAGATTCTTTATAAGCTCATCTAGGCTCTATATATATTTTTAGGTCAAAACATTACTTCAAGCACAACAAAATAACTAGTCATATTAGGCTTGTGCATACACAAAAATTCTATCTCAAATAATTGAAGCACAAACACAAATTTTCCAAACAACCATGTAAAAAAATATATGAAGAGGAGCCTTATGTCCTAAGGGTCACTACCAGGTGAATTATACTTCATAACTCAAGGTAAAGTACTCAAACCCTTATCTACAAGTAGCCCACTCAGAACTACATTTGGTCTCAAAAAATAGTCATAAACAAATGAGATTCAATCTCTAAAATAATAATTCCTATCACTTATGAAACCTTCAATAGATTATTTTACATCTTTAGATGACTCCTAAGTATAAATATTACAAGTTCTATGATGCAGGGGCATCCTTATGGACCAAAAAATGGATTCAATTTTGGATTGAATTTGTCTTTTAGATGTCTCATAGGTGTATTATCTCCTACTTTAGTCTTAGTAGTGATCTAGGTTAGCATAAGTTGCATAAAATTTGAATTATGGTGTTTCCCTCCAAAACTACCACTATTTGAAAACTTGAAATGCTAAGCCTTGTTGAAGGATTTATATGCATTATATGAAGGTGGAAAAGTTTAGGAACATGTTCAAGAGGTGTCTAAGAGGTATAATACCATGTAAATACCCTTAATATGTTCTATAGTATATAGGTAATGGTCATATAGTGTTCATATTGATAAAACATGAGAAAAAGCAATGTAAGGTCAATAGCTTCAACATGGGAAACTATCCAAGAATTAGTTATGCTTCTTAGAAAAGTTTGTAAAGTCAGTTGTGATGTGATCATAATGTATTCCATTTGAGTATGATATAATGGTTATGAAAACAAAGAAATTTGATGATTAATGAACTATGTTATGTGAAATTTTGTGCACCTTGATGTTGTATGGTTGCAACAAAATGTTTGCTTGTTAGGATACTCAATGTGGTGAATAATTTGATTACATTATTATTTTTTTTTTTTTTATCATATTTAATCCCTGATTTGAGATAGGTAACAAGTATTGAGTTTCCAAGAAGTTCCTTTGAGAATACAAACAGGTTGTCAAGCAATGTGTGAAAATATGTAAGTTGCTCGATTGAGAAAGTGATCTTTTTTCATTGATCACTATGTGGAATAAGGAGATGAAATGTTTTTAATTATTGGAGAAAATTTTTGTGACCTAAAATAGGTCTAAAAGGTGATGATTTTCAATTACTCAATGTTCTTTATCATTGTTAGCATATAGGCCTAAAAAACCTGAGTTGATGTATTGTATTCTTACATTAAATCTTGTCTTCGACTCCAAAGTGGTTAATAAAGGATATAGATAGTCTTGAGTTATGTTAAGAACCCTAATATAAGTCATAGAGAATATTGAAAATTTGGAAACAATAAAACCCTAAGTGAAACCCTATTGAAACCCTTATTTTCTACTAAAGAATATAGTTAAGCATGATTGAGATTCTAGTTGGAGAATGATATCTAGGTTATTAGATCAATTTTATTGAAGAAAAAACTTGTATTTTGATTATATATAACTTTTCAAGTCATTAATTTGGTTTTAAACTATTTCCATTTCAAGATATTGAATTTTATCTACCCTCAGCCTATACAGTCTTCACAAACCCTACCAACTAAGGTTTTCCTCATTCTGGGAAAAGTAACCATTGAAAATTCTTTAAAAAAAGTATTATTTCATGTGTTTGAGTTATCTAACTGATTAATTCACTTTTAGACCTATACGTACCATGTTATACAATTTTCTAGCTAGAGGGTTTGAGAAAGGGCTAAAAGAGGCCTAGTTTAGAAGGTTTTAAGAAGGAAAGTGGACTTAGAGTGAATTAGGTATTTAAATTTGAAACACAATTTTGTTTCATCAAGGTAAAGGAGAATATCATTTTTTAAATTCATAATTATTATTACTTTTTCTATATTAACCTATTTGTAGTCAAACAAGGTTACAAGGAGAGCTAGTTAGAAAAGGCAGAGTTGCATGAGTATAAGGTTTGTTTTTGAGAAAGTTTTAAATACGGGTATATAACATTGTTATAGAATATTATAAGAAAATTATATACCTTTTCATCTTATATCATCCTTTTAAACTTGTACTTGTATGGTGAATTAACTCTTGAGGCTGAGACTAGAAAAGTAATCCATTATTCAAGAACTAGTGTGAGTTACTTGTGAAATATCTACATCATTTGGTATTAGATCCTAAGTACAATAAAAGGATGATATTAAAATTAAAAAATGTTATAAAGAAAAAGGAAACTTACATTATACTATATAATGCAATAGAAACAACTTGTGGACTACTTAACCTTTTCTGCCATTCTTTCTGACCTCTCTAGCAATGCACGATAGGCTTTTATCAAATATGCAGGCTAGAATGGAAGCTATAGAGATAGCTCAAAGAAGAAGGGTCATAGATGAATATGATAGTGATATAGAAGAGGAATATCATAGAGAATAAGAGAAGGAAGAAAGAGAAGATAGAGTGGAGGAAATATTAATCAAATCCATGATGAAGATGGGTTTAAACTAAAGCTAGATGTGCTAATGTATGAAGGTAATCTTATTTTGGATGAGTTGGTGGATTGGATATCAGCTATGGACAAGTATTTTGAGTATGAGGAGGTGTATGACACAAATAAAGTAAAATTTTTAGTCACAATATTGAGAGGACATGATCATTTGTTGTGGGATAGAATCCAAGAAGAGAGAAGGAGAAGAGATAAAGCCAAAATTTAGTCATGAGATAGGATGGTGGTGAAGATGAAGGCAAAGTTCATGCCCAAATATTACCATACAAATTTATTTAGGATATTATAGAACCTTAGATAAAAGAAGCATTCAGTGAAGGAATACACAAAAAAATTCATAGATTGGCAATCAGAATAGGACATTTGGAAGAGGATGATGAGAAGGTAGAAAGGTACTTAAATGGTCTCAAGTTCTCCATACAAGATGAGATCTAGTATATTGACTTCAAAAATAGTTGAAGAATCATACGAAGTAGCCTTGAAAGCTAAAGAGAAGTTAGAAATAAGGCATACACATCAATTAAGAGGGAGAGCAAACAAGTGAGAGGAAGAGGATAATATGAGAACAAGAATGGGAAGGTGAAAGTAGTGGACAAATGCATGAAGCATAGCCAAGAGATGGTTATAGAGGTAGGAAGACATACTATGGAGGTGGAGATGTTATAGGAAGAGAGACTAGTGGTTTCATAGAAAAATGTTTCAAATGAAACAAGTATGCAAGTCATAGGTATTAGGAGTGTCCAGAGGAGAAACCAAAAAGGAGTTACAAGATTGAGAGAAAAAATCAAGTGGTCCAACCTAAAAAGGAATAAAGTGTTGGATCAAATTCACATATAGTGGAACCTATAGAAGGAGAGTCACTCTTGATGAGGATGACATTGTTTGAAGCCACCTAATGAGAAATAACCTACACAATAGAGAACACTCTTTATGACAACATGTAAGTCCCATGGTAAATGTTGTAAAATGATTATAGATTTAGGAAGCATGGATAACTTAGTTTCAAATGAGATGGTAAGAAAACTTGGTCTCAAAAGATTACCTTGTCCTATACCTTACAAAGTTTCTTAGCTTCATAAAGGGTATAGTTTTCTTGTCAATGAACAGTGCCTAGTAGACTTTCTGATTAGAACCTATAGGGATCAGGTCATGTGTGATATCATTCCCATGGATATTTGTCATATATTACTAAGAAGGCCTTAGTTTTTTGATAGGTTAAATAGTCATGATAAAGTGAATAATAGCTTTCTTTGGAGCACAAGGGAGTCAAGTATACATTATTTCCTTTGAAGAATGATGATAAAGTTGTTGGTGTCTATTCTAAGGTATTGGCTACAAGTTATAAGGAGTTGGTGTAGCAGGAATATGAAGGTGTGAAGATGGATGAACAACCGAAGGAGATTGAGGTAGCCCAAGATGAAGAATGTGAATCTATGCTAAGTAAACTTTCTTAAAGTAAGTTTTTGAATGAGTTATTTTTAAGTTTTTCTCAACATTTGTTAAATATTTCTAGTTTTGAACTCATATAAGGCATGATAGGAAGTTTCAATGCATGAACTAAAGTTTTGAAATGGAAAGAGATGGAAAAGAGATAAGTAGTGTACAACAAGTCCAAGAAGGATAGCTAAGTGAAGGTAATAGTATGAAAGTGTTAAGTAAAGATAATGAGAATATGGAAGAGGAAAAGTAGCCCTTGTGTATGTAGGAGGTAATAAAAAATTATGAAGATGATAGATAGCAACACACTAAACACTTATGCAAGTAAATGGCATACAAGGACCAAATAGTTGATATATATGAGGTAAAGTGTACAAAACAAGGAGAATGGGTGAAATATGAAGAAGAAACATGGGTATAAGTAGTGTCATATATAATTAAGGTTGTAATGGATTATTTTTAAGGAGTGGAGGCATGGTTTACACATCCAAAGCAAGCATCAGAAGACATCAACTATGATTTTCTTAACAAGTTTGTTGCATGTGTAGGTATACTTATGAAGAATAAGAACAAAAGGAGGCCTAATTTAGGATCCAAAAAACATGTTCAGCTATATGATATTCAATTAGCATTAGGAAACTTTAATTAGGATGTACAAAGAAACTAAAGAGGAACATACACTAAGTTGATTCCTATGGCAAAATTTCTTTAGTTTGGTAGTATGATGTAAGGACATCATTATGGAACATAAAATGGATTTAATTTTGTATTTAATTTGTCTTTTAAATTCCTCATATATGTATTAGGTCCTAATTTATTCTTAGGAGTGATCTAGGTTAGCACAAGTTTCGTAACTTTTGAATTATGGAGTTTCCCTCCAAAACTGCCACTATTTGAAAATTTGAAATTCTAAGCCTTGTTGAAGGATTTATATGCATTGTATGAAGGTGAAAAATGTTAATAACATGTTAAATAAGTGTTTAATCAGTATAATATCATGTAAAAACCGTTAATATGTTCTTTAGTATATAGGCCATAGTCATATAGTGTTCATATTAATAAAATATGAGAAAAAGTAATGTAAGGTCAATTGCTTCAACATAGGAAACAATACAAGAATTATTTATAATTATTATAAAAGGTGGTAAAATTATTTTTTATGTGGTCATAATGTATTCCATTTTATCATGAGATAGAATGGTCATGAAAACAAATAAATTTGATGAATAATGAACTGTGTTATGTGAAATTTTGTGCAACTTGATGTTGTATGACTGCAATAGAATGTTTGCTTGTTAGGATACTCAAAGTGGTGAGTAATTTGATTAAATTATTGTTTATGTTTTTTTGTGATCATACTTAATTCTTTATTTGAGATAGGTAACAAGTATTGAGTTTTCAAGAAGTTCCTTTGAGAAGACAGACATGTGTGTCAAGTAAAGTGTGAAAATATGCAGGTTGCTCAATTGAGAACATGATATTTTCTCATTGATTACTACATGTAATGAGGATATGAAATTTTTTACATTGTTGTATAAAATTTATGTGACCTAAAATAGTTCTAAAAGGTGGTGAGTTTCAATTGATCAATTTTCTTTATCATTATTAACATACATGCCTGAAAACCCTAAGTTAATGTATTGTATTCTTACATTGGATCTTTTCTTATACTCCAAAGTGGTTAATAAAGGATATATATAGTATTGAGGCATGTAAATAACCCTAATATAATTAATATATACTATTGAAAATTTTGAAACAACAAAACCCTGAGTGAAACCCTATTGAAACCCCTATTTTTTGCTTAAGAATACAGTCAAGCATGATTGAGATTTCCTATTGGATAATGATATGAGGTTTATTATATCATGGTTATTTAAGTAAAACCTTTTATTTTGACTATATATAACTTTTCAATTAATTATTTTTGTTTTAAACTATTTCTAGTTCAAGATATTGAATTTTATCTGCCCTCAGCTTGTATAGTCTTCACAAACCTTAGCAACTAGGGTTTTGCTCCTTTTGGGAAAAGTAGCAGTTTAAAATTCTTAAAAATTTGTAATATTTCATTTTTTTTAGTTATATAATTTATTAAATCACTTCTATACTTGTATGGACCATGTTGTATAACTAGAGGTTTTGAGAAAGGGCTAAAAGAGGCCTAATTTGGAAGGTTCTAAGAAGGAAAGTGGACTTAGAAAGCGAATTAGGTCTTGAAATTTGACCCACAAGTTTATTTCATCAAGAAAAAGGATAATATCATTTTTTAAAGTCATAATTATTATTAATTTTTTGTACTAACCTATTTGCAGTCAGATAGGGCTACAAGGAGAGCTAGTTAGATAAGGTAGAGTTGTATGAGTATAAGGTATGTATTTGAGAAAGTTTTCAAAAGTGGTATAGATAATTGTTAGAGAATCTTCTAATCAAATTATATAACTTGTCATGTTATACCATTCTTGTAAACTTTTACTTTCATGGTGAATGAACTCTTGAGCCTAAAACTCAAAAAGTAAACCATTGTTCAAGAACTAGTGTGAGTTACTTGTGAAAGCTTTGCATCAATATAATTCCAAATATTGGTCTTGTAGAATAATCTCTTATATTTAGTATACACAGTCAAATATGAACTAGTCTACTTACTTTAGATTTACCACTTCATTCAATTTCACTAATTTCTAAACTTATGAAAAGTATGAATAAAACATTCATGACATAAAAAATAACATCATATTCTTTGGATGTTTCATATAAGTGTAGAGAGCCTCCAACTCATCACTCCCACTTGCTTGATCAGAACTACCATTCTACCTTGAGGATCATTCATGGTGATTATGAATTTTAGCACCTATGTGGGAGCTTTTAGGGACTCTTGTTGTATGTGGATGATCCTATGATATCATTAGGTAACTCTATGATATATAGGTACTATGGTCAAGTGACAATTTTGGTCTTGTAGACCAATCTTACACCTTCACTATCTCATCTTCACAAGACAGGTCAATTTATGAGCAATGTTTTCAACATATCCATTTAATTTAAAATATTATATTCAATATAGACATGTGTTATAGGTCTTGAGAAACAACCCCATGTATTTTTATTCATCCCTAATTCATGACATCATGTCCCTAATCTCATTCCCACTTTTGCTCAATTTTTCTCACTATCTGGCTCACCAAGTCTTTTAATTATAGGTCAAATTACATGATTGGTTTAGAATATTTGAAGTTTGTAACCTACTCATAAACCACCATGGTAATAATATATAAGTCTTATTATTTAACCTCCATCCATTTATCAGCTTTAACTCAGTCAACTCTGCTAGCTACAATAAATTTTTTTGAAACATGGATTTTATTGTAGGGCCCACTCACTCTCATGAGCAAAAAATGCAACTTGGAGATACTTGGGAGATTATAATACATGATATGATCATTAAACTAGGTCATCTAATTAATTTTGATCCATTTATATCAATATCTTCCATATTGGGTCAATGTTAAGGTTTTAGAGAAGGTTTAGACTACCTTAGAGTCTTAATGATCATTCATAAATATTAATCCCTTAAACTAAAAACCAATGCTTGGAAATTTTATCTAGGAACCTTCCCCATCTACCATGAATGTCTTGTGTTCTCATATAGAGGTTACACATGCTAACAAACACATGAAATTCCTTCTCGGGTTGAGAACCCTTCATTTTGTGCACATAAAAAACCTTAAAACCACATTCCATGCTTTTCCTATAAACCATGACTTTAAAATTGGTAAAAATACTTTAACTAACATGAAAAAACTTTATCAATTCTCATTTTTCCATTCATGACTTATAAATTAAACCTCATACCCTATTTGATCACCATCTCTCTCTTTGCTCTTTAGAATTTTGATTTGTAGGTCACATGAGGCCTTGAAATTAACCTTATATCCATTGTTCATGCATTCTTAAACTAACTCACATTCTCAAGAAAATTATCACATGATCTAACATTGATTTTCATCTTTCATAGGTATTGACAAAATCTCATGACCCCTCATTAGGTCAGACAGAGTCTAGAACTAGTCTAGATGCATATTAGTCTTGTAGGTTATACCCTTGTAAACTCGCATTGAAGATATAGAATGACTCATATGTATGATTAAATAATCTCAAACATCCACCCATGCCTATGTGTATCCATCTCACCATCCTACCAACCTCATACATACTCACAGAGTCTCTTCATGTAATGAATAATGACATCACTAGGCTTCACAAGCTCTTAAGGATTGACAACTAGCCTTGACACATTATTTTATGCTTCAAAACCTTGATCATATGTGTTTCATGCTCCTTATATAGTATCATGCATCTGTACACAACTCTTCATTCTCAATATGGACATGTTTATGATAAGACTATGCTTCTTAAGACTAGGCTTTTTAAGACACCTTGTGTTTTGACCTTGACTTGAATCTTATCATTAGCTCTAGAAGAATCATAAATTTTCCTTCAAATTATCTATAATTAATCAAGTTTTCTTGTCATATTACACTCATCATGCATCTTTACTAGATGCACCTTGACATCAATGATAACCCTTATCAACAAATAGTAGTTTCAATAAACAAAGGTTTAAACACATAACTCATGCCCCCACTAGATGTAGTATGTTGTATTTTGTTCAAAGGGAAGGATGTTTCCACTATAGTTTTGGAACTTTTTTCTTTGAGTAAATTTTTTAGGATCTCATCAAAATCTTCAAGGTTTTGTCAGATACACGCATGAAATAATGTAATTACTTGAACTTGATCATGGTATATTTTATCATTTTCATTTATTCCATGTTTTTAATTATCAAAATATTCTTCTATGATAACCCTATTAGTATTTTTTCCATTTTCAACATGGGCATCATCATGATCCAAAGTATGAGACACCTCATTGGTTTAAGACATCTTAGATGGTGGGAGGGAAAGATCAATGTGTTCAATAGGTTAAATAGGCACACCTCCCAATCTAGGTATATGCCTAGGTTTCATGAAAAATATGATAAGTCAAAAATGAAAAAATATATAAATCTAAAACCCTAGCTAGTTTAAAACCCTAGGAATTAGAAAAAATTTCATTCAAATGAATCAGGTTCACTAAATGTTTAACCCTAAATTGCATAAGAGGATATCCTACCTTGGTAATATAATAAGTTTAATAATATATAAATGACAATGAATAAAAGTGATATTCAAATCTACAGTAGGATAATTAAATGTTAAACTTAGATATAAGCATACATTATATTTAATATGGTGAGTATGGGGTAAATATAGAAAGTACAACTAAGTTATGCATTGAAATAACAAAGAAGTAATATACTTAGATGGATATGATGGATATGTAAGCTATAAACTACCATAAGTAATCTATAATCTACCATAATATATTACAAGTAATATATTTTCCAAGACAATTCCACTCTGGATGGACAAGTAAGCTTCCATGTAAATTTACACTTGGAGTGGCCACATTTTGCACCAAATAATGACTAGTTTCCAAATTTTGAATTATTATTTTGGGTCTTCCTACACATTTCATAAGGTCATCTAAAGGAAATTATCAAATAGATTTCTTATAAATACTCATCAAATTTAATTCATTACCCCACTTGGTTCCTATCTTGGAATTATCTATTGAGCACTTTTACACATTTTAAAAAGTTGCCTTATTCTTCCAAAATTTATTATCATTGACAAGAAGAAACCATGATCTAAGTCTAAAGTATCCCAAAGAAAATCAAGAGTTATCATTGTCAAGTATCAAATCCATATTTATAATTACATGCATATAGTCAATGGGCACAATTATAAAATCACTCTAGGGTGAAATATACATGGGTTGATTTCTATTTTTGAAATATTGGATATGTAAGAAGTAGTCAATCATTAATGGGTTGGTTCAAGTTAGATCAACCCATTACACTCCCACTCATTTTTTTTAGGTTTAAATATTTCATGGTGGCCTTGGGGTTTTAAATAAAATTAATGAAAATAATGAGTTCCACATATCAAAAATAAAGTCATGATATCTCAACTTTATTAGTAGACTCGGGTACAAAAGGCACAACAGTCATATTTTTGTCATAGTTAGCATGAAAAAGTTTGTAGTCAAAAAACATGAATGGCCTGTGTTATTTTCTAGGGGATAATGGTACTATTCAATAATATTCTAACATATTGTTTCTGATCCTGAACTGTAACTGTATATATTTATCTAGCAATCATCAGTCACAATCAACTAGGTAGGATAAATCTATAGTTAATGGATATGAGTGATCTACCATGTTGTCTCATGAGAGAATAATTGAAAAAGAATTGTTTAAGATTATGTTCCTAAATTTGAGAATACACAGTTTAATCTCTTACTAATTTCCAAATCTATATATCTGAAAGAGTCAATATAAATCTTTATTTAAGCTAAGTATATTTATTCTATGTTTTCGAAAAATAGTTATTTTCCGTATTGATCAATTCCAAAAATAAAAATTGTTTATTATTATACATATGTATAATTATTATATCTTTCAAGTTTTACACCTATTAATAAAACATATTTATTGTTTTATAAAAATAGGGTAAAACATATTGGTGAACCCATATATTTTTTTTGATCTTTGCTTTCTTTTTTCATTTGTATTCTAGGGTTTCATATAAATTTATAAATTTTAGACACTAAATATATTTTCTCTTTGACCTGAGATCTTAAAATTAAATTCCTAATATCCTTGCATAAAAATATTTGATCTTTATATGCTTTCAATTGTTTTTCCTTTCTTACTTTTTAAAAATTGTGTTCCTGTTGTTTTAAAACTCATCAGAACTATCATTATTAGAAAAATGGTCTTTAGTTTTACTTTAGTTGTGGTGTGTGGGGTAATACCAAAATAATCAAACCATTAAACAAAATTATATATGGATTTTAATTTCCATGTAACTCATGGTATATAAAAAAACCTAGGTTTTATCTTTTATCCATATGAATCCTTCGATCACTTGTTCTTGTAGTGTACCAATAAGTAGTTATCTTAGGGAAGTTACTCTCAATGTACCTTAAATATAGGATAGTGCATCTACAGGATGGTGTAATCCTCTATATTTATTTATCTTTGGGCAGTGTTCATTATTTATGACTAGGATCAGTATATATGAGATCCTACAAAGAAAACACACCTTGACTAGTTACACCCCTCACTCTATTTGCACATTAAAATTTTCAATTTCAAATCATGGTATTAATTAACGTATTTTACTTACATATTTTGATTTTATCTATCACATTATATGTAACTTTTATAACTACTATTAGTATTCATTATATAGGTGTATTAATTTAATCTAAATATCATAAAAAGGGTTAAAATACACAATTAGAAATATCAAGACTTAATCAACTCACATTGTTGTAATAACATTCCTAAGATACAAACACCATTAAGTCAAAATTTTATAAAATAAAGTATGAATTGGGAACATAATAATTTTACATTTGAAATGATATGAGGCATACTACACACCCTGTTGATGGACTTATCATGACCAGTGAAACTGATCAAGTTAATAAAAATCAAGTGGATTTATTTAATGACCTCACATTAAATAAATATCTTAATGACAAACCATATAATATTGACACATTATTATACATTGTAATAGATTAAGAAAAAAAGGCAACTCAAGGTCTTACTCCCACTTCAAGTGTTCTAATTACTATTATTTATTTTATTCCTATATCAACACCTCTAATTACATATGTGACATCATATGTGGGTATATCACAAGGATTTAAACATATTAATACGCCTATTTATACAAGTTAATCATACACACCTCCTTTGATTATTATGCATGGTTCACCACCAAGCTCACCTAACAAATACACTCTTGAGAAAATTGTTATAGATTTACATGATAAAGTGTTACAATTAGAACCATGTGTTTCTAGAAAAAATCACTCAATGGATTCTCATAATTTTATTCATAATCCTTTGGCACCTAAGATAGACTCTTACCCCATACCAAAAATATTTGTATCTCCTAATTTATCACTCTATTAAGGTAATGGTGACCCTAAACAACATATATGTTTATTCCATGAAGCATGTGTAGACTATTCTTACAAATTCATACTGTTAAATAGTTTTTTTCAAATAAGCCTCAAATATTATTTTTTGCATTGGTTGTATGATCTTCCATTCTAGTCATTTAGAGAATTCAACCCTTTGGTATATCATATTTTATCACACGCCTCTATCAAAATTGCTAAAATTCTATATCTTGAACAAATTACCAAACCAAATGAGCCAATTAGTGAATATGTAATTCGGTACAAAACTATGATAGATAAGATAAAAAATTATATGAAAAACAATGAATTAAAAGATATATTCACATAGATCTTGATAGCACCACTCTACGAGTCCATCATGTTTTAAAAATTCAAATGTTTTGATGAGTTAAGTTATATAGTCAAAGAAAGAGAAGTTAAGCTCATAATTTTGAAAAACCTAGAATATAAAAAACGTGATCCATATAATTAAAATATCAATTTTCAAAGAAAACCAAACTAAAATGTTATATCTAATGAAAATAAAAATGAAGTAAAAGTAATATTCAATGTAGTATCATAACCACCAAACAAGATTCAATTAATAGTTCCACCAAAGACAAAATTTGAAAAGTTACTACAACCTCCTCATTTCTTGTAATATAAATAGTTTATTGCAATCTCATATCTCTCTTTCCACCATTATAATTTTATATGACCATGCTTCAACATAAGGGATTTGACAGTAATACATATTGATTATCATAAATGTATTAGGAAGTTAACAAGTGTTTTAGGCAAAGGCAGAAGATACAAAATCTTATTGATGACAGAAATTATTGAATACAAAATCTTATCCACCTTTGTGAAATAATTTTACCTTGATATTAAAATTAATTCAACTAGAACAAAAATAAGGTGAAACAAAAATTCAAAGGGGATACCAAGAATTGAAATATTTCTCCATGTTGAATCCATGTGCACTCATACTTATAAAACTAAGAAAGGGGTTGAAAGGATTACCTATAGTGTTGAATTTTTGTGATTCATAAAAACAACTAGTAGAAATAAATATATGGTCAAAATTTAGGATATAATTGTAAATATTTGACAGGTAAATAATTTTGAATAGTAAATATAAATAGGGTGAAAATCAATTCATTTGTTATTTTTACTATTCTAAGAAATTTTTGCTCTAAGAGACCTAGTGTGAGCCTAGAGAGTGATTGTGGTGAGGAGATTATAGTTACAACATGGAGGATGCATAGCAGGTGTAACAGGTGCATCATAGGTTAAAAAAAGCATCAATTTCTAATTTTTGATCAATTCTGATTAAAATTAAGCTAAATATAAAAAAATCAATGGTAAGAAAAATATATACATCAAAATTGAACCTAGGAAACTTTTAGGTAAAATAGGGGTAGAATAGGGAACTTGGTAGGAAAGGATAGGACCAATAAATGCCTAAGTCATTTATGATAAATGGTCAAAAAGTCACTACAAATAAAGAATAGAGTTAACCCTATTGAATCAATTCAAAAGGCAAGAGAGAAATAGGGGTTGACTACATAGCAATAGGTTCATATAGTATCACTTAAGATGGCTGACTTTGTATAAGTAGGCCAATATAGTTTGAAACAAGAAGATAGACAACATAGTACCCTCAAGCTGATGTAGTTTACACTATGTGGCCGATAAAATTTTATGAAAATAGGTTAATGTATACCAGAGGGTTGATATAGTATGATAGAACTAGAAAAGGGGTAATTTGATATCAAATAGGTTGATAGTGTCTAAAATAAAAAGGCTAGCTACATACTCGTGGGCTGATGTAGTATGGAAAGACTATGATAGGGATAATTTAGTATCAAATAGGTTGATTATGTAAAAAATAATAAAACTAGAAAACTAAATCATGCAAGATGATGTAGTTAATTTGTAATTTTTTTGGAATATTTAAGAATTATTTTAATTAATATGACATTGATATCTAATACATCCTCTATTGTTTGATATTTTAAAGAGACATCAGAGATTTTAGTACCTAGTTGATGCATCTTGGCCACCAGATTTATTAGAGCAGTTGGTTGATGTGGTTAAGGTTTGAGTGGTCACCTTGGGATTTGGAGGTATTATGGAGATGAGATGGATCCATCTGAGTTTTGATCTTGTTTTCATGTTCTTAAGAGCATGGGAATGTTTGACCAACACTTTCTGATGGGAGGTGGAGGGGGATACCATAGAGGTGGTGATCACTTTGGAGAATGTCCATATATTGCTTGGAATTCTAATAGGTAGGATGATAGTGATTTGTAACACACCAGAGTTAAAGGATGAGAGATGAGCCTTAGTTCAAGGAGTTACAATCTCAAATAGCATCTATCCTAGATTATGTGTGAGTTTGTTTGATGTTTATATCATGGCCATTCTAGATATATATAAGGCCATGATAGGGATTGTGATAACACAAGAGGGATTGTGATAACACAATTTAGATGGAAAGGTATCATTGTATGTGATATCCTTGAGCTAGTTGATTTTGGATCAGGGAGGGTTATATGATTTAAGTTTTGTCATCTAGGCCTAACTCATATATGATATATATGGGATGTTGTTTTGAGGATAGAATATAATGGGACCTATTATTATTTTAAGTGCATGGATATATGAGAGATTCCATATGTATTAGCCAGCTAAGTTACCCCATGTAGTTAATGATACATTACTTTAGGTCATTCAATAGAGGTAGGACCATGTAGTGAAATCCATGCCCCATATTCCAATAATGTAGACTATCATACGAGGATAGATAGTGTGGTAGCCATACACTCACATAGTTACCGTATGGTGGAGTTAGGATACCATTACTATAGGTTTAGTACATGTTCAAATCATGGGTCACTACACTTCATGGGTGGAGCCTAATCCTATGGTTCATGTACTCAGATAGTCGAGACTTCCTCATTTATTGGTACTTCTAGTAATTCCTACTTATTATGAATGGCATACTAGAGAGTTAAGAGGGAGATGAGGTGGAGGGGTACCTATGGAGATACTAGTGATCAGGCCTCAGTGAGTTAAATCATGGTATGGTCAAGAAAGATAGTAGGAGGCAATAAGTCCTAGAGGAAATGACACTGTGGATGTGGATGTAAGGGAGGAGGGAGCATAGTAAATAAAATAATATAGGTAGTAACCACTACCTCAAGATCACTAGATATGGAGACACCATCGATGCGAAGGGGAAGAGGCACTAGTTTTCATGTAAAGGAATCCTAAATCAGTTATAAGACATGTTCCATAGAGATTCCATTGAGAATAGGACCACATTAGGCCTGGGTGGTGACTCCTAGTTTTACATTGGCATAAATATAGCCAATGAAGGAGGTGTTGGATGGGTGAGTAGATGGTGAGACCATGGTTAGTGATACTAGCACTAGTGAGAAATGTTTTAATTTGATTTAAGTGTTTGATATAGAACACTAGTAGCATCATCAATTATGATAGATATATGATTGGATATATGTGTGATGTGTGATTTGATTATATATATATATATATATGAATGATGGAAATTTGGTTTTTAGTTTTATAAATCATGTGATAAATGAGATCAGTTAAAGAACCTTAGTTATGGCTACACATCATGACATTTTGGATGGGGTATTGTTGTTATATGACCCTACCGCTTTAGATGATCATATGGTTCCATCTACCCTATATTAGGTGAGCTAGTTTAGAATGGTCAGAGAGGCCACAAGACATTTACAAGCATAAGGTGATGGGTTATAGTCACTAATGTGGGTAGGAGTTGGAGAGGCTCAAGCCTAGTAGGTATTAGCATAGAAGTGATCTATGCACATGGTGACTATAATATAGCTCATATAGGTATAGGCCTAGGTGTCCAACTTACAAGGATAATTGTTTTGCTTGATATCCTAGACTACCTCTTTATAGTTCATCATTTAGAGGGGTTAATCATAGGCGTTCATGGGTAGCATGGCTAGACCACATGATAAACATGATGTAGCATAGCCTTAGGTTTGTAAATATTATATTTTGTACTTTTTATTATATAAAAAACATGATATATGTATGTATGTATGTATGTATATATTGATGTTGATAGTTCATTGATCTTATGAGTTGTACTTGGATTTAGATGTGGATACATGGATATATTTATTTTTTAGCACATGTATTTTGATTTTGTTGTATATGTTATGGGAAATATGTGATGTGTGTTTTCTTTTCCAGAATTATGTGAAACACATTCATGGTTAAAAATAAAAAGGAAAAATGATTTGGAAAGGTATAAGTAATCAAAACAAATGTAATACACATTATATCATGATGGAAAATGTGTAAAAATAAAAGATGAATAAATATAATAAACCAAAGTGGTAAAAGGGGAAATAAATGTTTTCAAACATGTAAAATATTTACACCAAATTAAAATTAAAAAATCATACTATATCATGTTGGAAAGTATGAAAATTTGTAATAAAATGGAAGACACATGAAAAAATAATGGTATAAAAACAAAAATAATTAATTCAATCAATCATGCTAGATCAATCTAGAAAGTATGAAAATAAAAACAAAATGTAAGTGGAAATGAAATTAATCACGTTAATTCAAGTTGGGAAGTATGAAAATTTTACAAAAATTAGTTGTAAACATACACGCAATCAGAAAATAAGAAGATAAAAGTGAATGACTTATGAAGTAAGTATAAAACATACTAAATCAAGATGGTAATTATGTCAATGATATTTAACTCATAATTGAACACTAATTATCTCAAATTTTAGGAATGTAATTTCATTGTGACTTGGCTATAGTTGAACTGGGTATTGGAATATTTTGTGAGGAGGGCCTAGTCCTATCCATGGTCTTACACTAAAACACACAAAAGGAACATGAATGAGGTGGAAACAACTATGGGAATGATTTAAAAGATGTTTATAATGTGGTACTTTATGAGGAGGTTCTGGTCCTATCCATGGTCTTACATTACAACTCATAAAGTAAACACCAATGAGATGAATGGTAATAAGGAAATGTTTTATGATGTTAATTTGTGAGAACCTGGTCATATCCATGGTCTTACATTGCAACTCACAAAGGGAACCCCTAAGGATAATGATCAGTTTACAAAATAATAGTTCTCAAGGGAAAATATTAGGATTATTTTAATGAAAGAGGGAATGTAAAAATAATGGCATAGGCATCATTGAGAAGACCTTACAAAACATGAAACATACTAGATACAAAGGAGAGACACTAAGAGTCTAGTGACCATAAAAATATAAAGGGTGCTTACTCATAATAAGCATAAAGCTATATAGGTAAATAGGTGAGATACTAATATCGACTCATGATGGTTATATGAACAATAAAATTAAAATGGACCTACCTTCCCCCAACATGTTCCCCATTCTTTGGGACCTTTTATAGAGTCATTGATCTACTACTAAGATTGGGTACTTATGTGAGAAAGTAGGTATCACTTAAGGAATTTTTTATTTTCCTATCCTAATCTACTATCCTACCATACCCCAATGGATCTTGACTTTATCATGAGGCAAACTATGGATTTTGAGATTTTATTAGAAATAGGACATGTGTTATGAATCACATATTTTAGTGTGATTAGAATTTTGAATTTGTATGTTGCCTTTTCAATCATTGCCTTTTATTTAAATGATTTAGAATTTAACATTTTTATGGATTTAATGATTCCTCCTCCATACATATTTTGAATAACCAACATGAGTGATAAAATTGATACACATGGATGAGTTTTATACTTTGGTTAAAGGAAGTTAAGTATCCAAATATATGATTGACTAAACACTTAGGCTTACCTGTAAACCAGTATGTAATCTCAAGTTTTAACTATATGTATGCTTAGTATGTGAAAGGAATATAAAGTAATAAAAGGAGATCCAAAGTAGATCCATAAATAGAAGTAAAATGAGGCATCTTGTTTACTAACTGATCATATGGTAGAAATAGATTACTAAAGGAATCAATATTTGTATAACCAAGTCATAATAATAATTATCTAATTTTTGAGTGAGATAAGATAAAAAATAATTTAAAAAATTCCATGAAAGAAGTGAACCCATAAACATAAGTGTGCAATCATGAAAATAATGATGAGAATCCATAATAAATGTTAAAATAAATGAAACCATATAAAACACATAAAGCATAGTATAATGATCCATGTAAAATGGATATGTGAAAATAAATTTAAGACATAGTCAAGTGTATAATATATATAAAAATGGATCATAAATCAAATCCAAGATCATAATGAAGAATAATGTGAAATAAAATCATTCCATATTCATAAATACTAATAAATTTTCCCACAAATATTATCGATGGCATTTGAAACATATCTATGAAGTTAGATCCTAATAGCAGTCAAAGTCTCATCAATCCTCATGGAAAGTATTGAAAATACTTCATTTTGAATCTCCTAAATTGAAAATGTAGGTGTAGCTCAAGGATCATGATCATGAATGATCTCATGCATAGGATACTCAAGGAGAGGAATAGGTGTTTGAATGGGAATAGTATTTGTGGGGTGAGAAGGAGGTACTATATACACATATTATTTTTAACTTTTATCAAATACTAATGATTTACATCTTATAAAAACCCATCAAGACTTGATATCTTTGAGTACATGCCTTAATAGATGCATTATGAAAGGGGTGGGTAGACCTTTGGTGTTTCTCAAGATTGTTGTTCCTTTTTCCCATATTATTACAAATCTAACTATTTCCTAAAACCTATCGCTAAGTTGTTTCTCCTTGATTATATAGTATTTTAGTCTTTATCCTCTTTCTATCCTTAATTTCCTTGTTTGGCACCCTTTTGACATGTTCATCATACCATGTTGACCTGGTTGACCTAATACAGTTTAGGGACCCTTTCTCTCTTTTGGTTAATTAGCCTCCTAGCCAACCTAACAGAGACCTAGTGAGTTGGCCCAAAAATGTGTTAGGTCAATTGGGTCAACCTAGCACAAATAACATATCTAAATAATTTTAGGGTAATATCCACCTATAAATACAAAGACATTTTTTATCATTATTAGAATATTCAATCAAGATTTATTATTCACTTGTGCTTCTTTATAATCTACTCTTCCACTATTCTACTTGAGGAGACTTTACTTAGATTTCTTATTTTGGAGAATCTAGTATTATAGATAGGTCTTGGATAATTTGGACTGAAAAATTGATCCTTATAAACCACAAAAACCTCTTGAAAATCCCGTTTAGCCAAGGGAGAGATTGAGTCTCTATGGGTTCACATTCAGGTAAGTATATTCAAACTTTGTTCTCCTCTCTTTTAGTAGATAGAAGTAGAATAAGTGTTAGCTCAAATAATATTACTTTTCATATTCTATGTATTAGAGTGTTACTCATACTTACTTTATTTGAAGTTCCATATACATATTTTGATTTATTTGCTTTACTAACCTGCACTTTATGCCATAAACTTTGGTGTTCACTAGACTAGATTTACTTTTCTTGTTATTAGATTACTGAAATATCAAATCATAGGACTCTTTTAGGGTTGTTATGCTATTATGTTAGACTGTAGCCTTTGGAAACCTACCTCACATGGTGTGTTGTGATAAGTGATCCCCTAATTGGGTCTAGCAGATCCTCACATTGGCCATGCTCCCACTTAATGATTACATGCCCCTAATCAGAAGTGTAGATGTGTTTTATCCCATTTGATCTAGGATTGATTTATGGACATGATGCATTTTTGATTGCATACTTTTTGGTGAACTTGATGTGAATCAAAACCATATAAGATTTATTTCACTTATTTCATTTCTATTCATCATTATTTTTATCATATCTTTACTATGTTGGATCAACCCTATCGACCTATTTATTTATCTCTATGTGCAAGTTTATAGGAATAGGTAATTGGATCGACCAGCTTAACCCAATATAGGTTTTAAAACTTATAGAATTCTATTTAAACAACTAGATCAACCAAATTAGCCTAGTACAAGTTTTTTAGGTTTATCAAACTTCTAGTTTCGCCTATTAGGCTGGCCAAGTCAACCTAGTGCATTTTTATCACTTTTTCATCAAGTTCCTATATAGCTTGATCAACCAAATCAACCCAATTTGTAGGTTTTTGATAGGTTTCTCCAAAATTCTTAATCAACAATCTTCTCCTTTTCATCTCTAAACTATTCAAGTTAGTTTCTATTCCTTTGTATCTTTCTATTTTTGTATTTTCATTTCATACTTTTTAGTCTTCAAAACTACCTCCACATAGTCAATTAGGTCGACCAAGTGGGCCTAGTTCTATGTTTTTTGAAATAACTAGGTCAACTTGAATGACCTAGTTCACTTTTAGACTTTGCTTCCATAGTATCGGTTTGACCCTGTCGACCCTATTCTACAGAATTATCCATATAATTTCTCAACTATACCTTATTTCAAAGTTGGAATAAATCATATATGTTAATTACATCTTTCTTTTCAATTGTTTGCATGCTTAGAATAACTCACATAGTTTAATTAGTGGATTTTGAATTAATCTCTTAGTTTCACTATTTATATTCTTTTGCACACACTACCAAATCACATAAACATAAACAACAATTTAAACATTTGACTACTCAGGCCAACCTACTTGGATTTCATCACCAACAAGGAAGCTAACTTGATGCTCTGGTCAAGTATAAAGTGTGGTTAATGGTATATTTTGGCTAAGCACTCATTACCTTTATTATTATGGTGTGTGAATTGAGGGGGTAGGCCCCAATACCAAGCCTATATAATTTCCACTATAGTCCCTTTTATCCTAAACTTACTTGAAACTATCTTAGATTTTTATCTATTACCTTACTTATAACCAATCTCTCTTTACATTTAAAATCATTCTTAATAATCTAATCAAACATTATAGGTTGACTAAGTAGCTAGTTTTACTTTCAAAGTTTTTTTTCTTGCTCTTTGATCAATTATGTGTGGAAAATCTTGCATTAGCCAATGTTAGTGAAAGATTTTTCTTTATGTGCATCAATTGAATTGGCCATCATCAGTTTAGTTGAGTATGTGTTTCCTTTCTACACTTACTTTCCTAGATTAGTTGTAAATTATCTTGTTTCATTTCTAAACTTGGTATCATTCTTTTTCTCTTCCTTTTTCACTATACTAGGTCAACCTGGTTAACCCTGTACATTTTTTGGCTTTTGTGCACTGCACTAAACTGACCTAGTTAACCTAGTACAGTCTACAAGCCCTATTTCTTGCACTAGGTTGATCTGGTCGACCTAGTTCTATTTCTTATTTTTCCTATTTTTCAATCTAATTTCACATTTCTCTAGTTTGGCATCTTGTTCATCTCTCTTCAATTAGAATGAGGTCTCCTATCAAAATCTTTTTGGACAACCTTAATCCATTTAGATACTATATGGGATGTTCATTCCTTCCTCTCTTTTCCTCCCAAAGAGAACCATCACTCTTGGGGCACTTCTTCCCCTCCTTCATATATGAACTATAACATGGTGAAAATAACACCTCAAGATAAAGTTGATGGGTCCAATCCCTTCCATATTTATCAAGACACTTCTAAAAATATCCAAACCAATGTAGGAGTGATTGATACAAATCTCTTTAACAATCTCACTAATAACTCACCTTCTAATAATCCTCCCCCTAACACTAATTTGGGGAGTGATTTAACTAATAATAACTCACCTCCTAATATAACCTAACTCTTAGCTCAAGTCATTTAGCAAATAAACATCATGAAAAACTCTAATATCAACCAAATGATGCAACTTCAAAAATATTTAATCAATGTGACTAATCAACTACCAACTATTCATCCTCAAGTTAATCCTAATTATATTCCTCCAACTCTTAGGGATGCCATAGTTAATGTTATTACTCAACCCATTATCAATAACAAAATGCTTCAAACCATTAAAGATGATCTTTTATCTCCCTTCATTATATCCATTGATATTGGTAACATAAGTCTATTATCAAATATGATGGGACTGAAGACCCCGCTTCATTCCTTAAATCCTTTGACAACATTTACAAAGAGTGGATCCAAACTAATACATTTTCCACAACTAAGCTATTAGTCAAAACTTTCACTGGTGATGTATTAGAATGGTATAATCAACTTCCTTAACATTCTATTTAGAAACTTGAAGATTTGGTCAATCTATTGGTTAAAGAGTTTCAACATAATGATCTTCCTAAAAATTATCTTATTCACTTCATAAATGTTAAACAATCTCCTAATGAATCGAATCATGACTTTATTAAAAGATAGAAATCTTTAGCTCATATAGCTAATCATAATATGACTGATGATAATTTATTTAAACTCTTAATTACCTCTTTGATTCCCATTATTCAATGCAAGGTTTGAACCTTTGATCCTCAAACTCTTAATGAAACTCTTGACCAAGCTAAGCATTAAGACTTTCTTATGAAGTAATTTGAACCCAATCGTAAACTTCTTAAAAGATATTTTCAAACATCATACTATCACTAGTAATACTTCCCAAACCAAACCTATAATTATAAATATGATGTTCCTTTACCATCTCATACACCTCTTTTGATTCAATAAATGAAATAATTTGTATTGCCCTCAAAACCTTTCATTTATCCCAATGCTCCTTCTAAGTGGTATGATCCCAATCTATTCTATTTGTTCCATGTCGACATTAGGCATTCTTATGAATCTTGTAGAGGGATCACTAAGTTTTTCATTTCTTATATGCTTGGTGACTCATTCAAACATTAGGATATGATCCAACTTCATCATCAAGATTATGTTTTTGCATCTCAAAAATGACGAAACTTTAAAGCCACTACTTCTAATAATCCAAAATCTTCTTCAAACAATAATCAATCAAATATCAAGGATGTTTTTTCCATCAATGTTGATTATGACCTATATTATAATAACTCTCAATATGTCAACACTTCTAAATTTAATTATCATCATAAACCAGCTCACAAAGATCCTATTACCAAGCCTAAGAAACCATCTTTAGAATAACAATTGCTTAAACATACCACTATCACTCATGATGATTCAGAAGCACCTAAGGAACAACTTCTTCCTTTGAATCCTCCCACCACATCTATACCTCCTAAATCTAATTTGCCTTCTAAACCTCATGCTAATTATTCTAAATCACATTGGAATTTTATTGAAGAACTTAACTCTATGCCTTGTAATATTCATCTTATGGATTTAGTTTTCACTTCACCTTGTCATCGTAAATTTCTTATGCAAAAACTTTAAGAAAGTGAAGATCCGTCTTCCATAGATGAAGAACCACCTTCTATTGATTCTCAACCAACTAATGTTAATACCATTGAGACTATGTGTCCTTCTTCCAAGCCTTCCATTGAATTTATTGAAGAAGATATGATCAATGATGAAATTATTTTTTACGCTAATGATTCACCTCTCTTTATCAAATTAGCCATTAATACCACACTTATCCAAAAATTTCTAGTTGATGAAGGTTATAGTATTAATTTCACATCCTTATGGATCATTCAACAACTTACTTATAAAAAATATCATCTTAAACAAACCCATCTTACTTGTTGTGGCTTTGAAAATACTAACTAAAGCCACTTGGTTGCATTTGGCTTTTGTTGACCATTGGACCTAAGACTATTAGAATCAAGCTTATGGTCCTTGATCTTCCTTTATCCTATAACATTATTTTTGGTCATCCATGGACTCATCTAATAGAGGTACATTGCCTCTTCTATTAGTCAGTGTATTTTATTATTACATAAAAAAAAATGTTACAAACATGAAACTGATACCAATCCATGGAGCATGCAATTTCCCAATCCTAAGCCTCAATATCAAATTCCTATAGTTTTTAAAATCAATAGTTCTCATTTACGTGAGTTCATCAACATGAATCCTAATCTTCAAGTTACTCTTATGTATTTTTATGATGATGAGCCTAATGTGCTACATCACACTTATAATACTAAGAAGCTACCCTCATATATTGTAGATTGGCTTCCTCCTCTCTTACCCCAAGATTGTATTGTTCCTATCATGGATGAGATTACCAATTTTCACCTTTAATGCAATGATCATGAGCCATACTTACCTAAATATGCCTTCACTTCCAATGATTTTGAAGTGGATAAATTATTCCAAGATCCTCTCACCATGTCCCCTCATATATTTAGAAACATTGGGATTTAACCTTTTGAAACTTCCCATGATTCTCAAGAATGTACAATTTCTCCAACAAATGATGACAAATATATCATGGACCAAGATCACTCTATAGACTTGGATTTCCAAGCACTATCAAGATATTTTATCCCAAATCCATGCCTTCAATCAGGATGTACAACCATATCTACACATCATGACTTAGATCCTAAGGGTCATGTACCTCCCGCCAATTCCCTACTTATCAATACTCCTTGGGTGGTAGAACAACATACACCTTTTAAACCTACAGACACTCCTACATCTGCTCTACCTCCTATGGATCCTATCATTTATTTATATTCCTCTCCCATCATTGAATATATCAACACTCTTATCTCTTTGAATCAATCCTCTTCATCTACTTCTAAAATTACACTAAATGCCAGAAATTGATGTCTATTAGATTCATTCTAAATATAATTGCCATGGCAATCAAATTATAGACCTTAAATTAGATTTTGAATATTATAGTCCTCTTCCTACCTTGCCTAGTGATGAAGTTATTCTTGAATTACTTCATGCTCGAGAACCTTAACTTCCTCAACAACATCATAAACTTGGAAATTTTAAGAATAAAACTCCTTTCTTTAATAAATTTTTTATTAGCATTGATCCTAAAACAAATCTGATTTCAGCCTTGCCTAACAAACCTTACCATTTTCAAGATGACAATGTCATACTTATCAAATAAATAGCTCATATCAAATATAGTACCCCATCTTCTCCTTGACCAATCATAATTTTGTGAGAAATTTCACCATCTGAGCATGACAACTTTAGCTTATTATTTGATAAATATCAAGAGGCATTCACTTGGTCCTACCAAGACAAAGAAGGCAAATATACCCCAAAATGGTAGGTCCCATATTTATTTAAAGACATTCTTGGTCTAAGAACTTGCCACCTTTAAACTAATGAAGGTCATGTTTTCAAAGAGCCCACCAACACCCAATTCCTTAAAAAGTAATTTTCCTAACCATTTCCTTTCCATCATGTTTTCTATCTATATATTTCTAATAATTTTTGTAGTTTACTTAAGAATGGATCTCTCCCTTTGCAGTAGTGCCCTCTTTTCACAAACCTTTAGTCCTCTTTTTTGGTCCTTTGGTTTCTTGATGTACCATAGTCTTCCTTATATTCTTGAAATATTTTCTTGATTTTTACACCCCTTGAGTCTTTATTTTTTGATTTTCTTTGTAAGACCATGGATAGGACCTAGCATCCCTCACAAAACCACCATCTTTTAATCATTTCCTTCTCTTTTTTACTACTTGCCAATGCTAGTTTGGCATCCTTTGGGTTTTTCTTTTTGAGTTGCTTTGTGAGAAGGCTTCCTCACTTTTCTTTTCTCTTGATTAGTACCATCCTCATGGGTCTCTCTTTTATGAGTTTCTTTATAATATTATGGATATGACTTGACCCTCCTCATAAAATTACCATTCTTTTCATCTTCTTGATCCTTGTTCTCAAATTTTAGCTTTTATTTCTTTTTCTAGATGGAATTTCCAAACAATCTAGGTTAGCATGTTTTCCTCCATTTACCTCACTTTTATGATAAGGAATCACACTTTTACTATCATTATATCCCTCCTCTTTACCCTTTGTCACATTTTTTTGAAATTTGAAGTAATTCAAATTATTTCATGTGTCATTCCTCTTGATTTCACCTTGATTTATGAGACTCCTAGACCCCCATGATCTTCTAATTTCGCTCTCTTAGAAACCTTATCCCAAGTTTTCAAATTAAATTCATCTTTATCACCAATGTTTGGTTTTCCAAATCCGTATGGAAGAGGAATAGAAAAATCCATCAAAATAAATTTAAAAGCCAAATCATTTTAAACAAAAGGTAATGATATTTAAAAGGCAACATACAAATCTCAAAATTCAAATTCACACCAAAATACATGATTATAATCACATATCATATCTCTAATTGAAACTCAAACTCCACAGTCAGCTTCACATAGAGCCAAAGTCCTTTGGGGTGAGTAATATAGTAGATTGGAATAGGGGATTTAAAAAACCTCTATGGTGCTACCTACTTTCTCATGCAAGTGCCCAATCTTAGAACTAGACTGATGGCTCTGTAAGGGGTCCTGAAGAGTGGGGAACACATCGTGGAGAGGTAGGTCCATTTTACTTTTCATGCATATAGCCTTCATGGGATGATCTATAAACTCCATTTGTTTACCTAAGAAATGTTTCATTAAGAGAAGTTATTCAAAGTTCTTAAGGTCGAAAGTCCTCTTGTTTTGAAAAACCTAATTTGAGTGTATTGACTTCGATAAAGAGTTCTCTCTACCTTGTTTTTTCCTTCATTCTCCCCTCCACCCATTTCATTTTCCCCCTTGATAGATAAATTGTGATTCCAAATCTATTTTCCCTCTTCTTCTAGTTCCTTCTTCTTCATCTCTTAAAAACATGCTAGCATTCCTTTATTTTTATGTTATCTATCCTTAGAGTAAAACAACATGTTTGAGTAAATTTGGATAATTTTATTTACATCACTTTATATTTACTAAACTTTACTTTCCTTCTATCATTTCTTATGATTTTTCTATTTTTTTGTTACGAACACTTGATTTTGTACCCTTTTTTCATTGTTGAGTGAGATGTGGATTGTTATTGCTCACTCATCAATGTTATTTTCCATTTTATGCACCTTTTTTCCATTGATGATTGAGATGTGGATTATTATTTCTTAGTCATTAATGTTATTTTACCATTTTGTCTTTGTAGTTAGTTTTATTACCATTTATTTTGTTTTTTGTTTTACCATCATGTTTGACATGTATCCTTGGTTTGATTTGGTGAGTTTGCCTTTCTTAATTTAGGATAAAATTTTTGATTTTTCAGTCTTTAGTAGCCTTGTATTTTTGATTACCTAATTTATTCTTGTTATTTTACTTGGTCATTTGGTCTAACATATCACCTCTCACCCTAGCTTGCCAAATTTCCCAATTACATCCCATTCTCATAGCACCATCTACCTTAGCTTTTCTTACATTTATTTGTTTTTTCTCTTTAGTTTTAAATTCTTTAGTTTTTTGAAAGAATTCTTTACACCCTACACAATCAAAACTAACAACACAATAGACAACCATCCCATGATAAAGGTAAGTCAAGATATGCATTGCATTTACTTTTTATTTATTTACTTTTTAGATTAGTTTCCCTTTTCATCATTTACTTTTAGTTATTTTATGCTTTTAAAATACTGTAACTTTTTTTAAGCATCAACATTATGTGTGTCCTTATGTTCTTTCTCAAATCACCATCCCCTATTACACCTTAGTGACACGTGATGCAATTCAAATGGGGAATATGTGTACACATAATATTTTTAACTTTTATCAAATACTGACACTTTACATCTTGCAAGAACCCATAAAAACTTAATCTCTCTAAGTGCATGCCCTAAGGGGTGCACTAGGAAAGGGGTGGGTATACCTTTGGTGCTTCATAGGATTATTGTCCCTTTTTTCCATATTATTGCCAATCTATATAGTTCTTAAAACCTTTCTCAAAGTTGTTTCTCCTCCCTTGCATAGTCTTTTAGTATTTTTCCTCTTTTTATCCTTCATTTCCTTGTTTGGCACCCTTTTGACATGTTCAACATACTAGGTCGATTTGGTTGACCTAGTACAATTTAGGGACCCTTTCTCTCTTTTAGTTTATTATCCTCCCGACCAACCTAACATAGACCTAGTGAGTTATCTCAAAAGCATGCTAGGTTGACTAGGTTGACCTAGCATAGCTAACATATCCAAATGATTTTAGGGTAAGTTCCACCTATAAATAAAAGGTCATTTTAGTCATTATTAGAATATGAAATCAAGATTTATTATTCACTCACACTTCTTCATAATCTACTCTTCCACCATTCTACTTGAGGAGACTTAGATTAGATTTCTTATTTTTGATAATCTAATATTGTGGATAGGTCTTAGATTATTTGGCCTAACAAACTGATCCTTATTAACCATAATAACCTCTTGTGAAGCCCCTTTGTCTAAGGGAGAGATTGATTCTTGATGGGTTCACATTCACGTAAGTATATTCTAACTTTATTCTCCTCTCTTTTAGTAGATATAAGTAGCATAAGTGTTGGCTTGAATAATATTACTCTTAATATTATATGTATTAGGGTGTTACTCATATTAATTTATTTGAATTTCACTATACATATTTTTCTTGCTTTGCTTTACTAACCCCCAATTTGTGCCACAAGCTTTGGTGTGCACTGGATTAGATTTACTTTTATTGTTATTAGATTAGTGAAATATGAAAGCATAGGATTCTTTTAGGGTTGTTATGTGGTTTTATTAGGATGTAGGCTTTGGAAACCTACCTCACATGATGTGTTGTGACAAGTGATCCCTTGATTAGGTTTAGAAAATCCTCACATCAATCATGCTCCCACTTAACAATTATATGCCCCTAATTAGAAGTGTAGGTGTGCTATATCCCATCCAATCTAGGATTTATTTATGGACATGATGCATTTTTGATAGCATATAGGTGACACTAATGGAGAAGTATGATCCTTCTTGTGTGGGAAACCTATCAAAGGATGAATAATTGATGTGGGTATCGACTACAGATGATCACAAAGGTACTATTGGATATTATAATAAAGTTCAGTGTGATGGGTAATACACTAGTTCCAAAGATAATAAACCTACCCATATTTAGGAATATACTTAGGTAATAGCTTAGGAGGAGGTATATCCTTATCTTTGGGTTGAGTAATTATAGGATGTAATATGCTAATATATTGCCTAGGTTTCTAAAAATGAGTGGAAGAGTGGTTATCTTTCCCATGGAAGTAATAGATACATTTGTTAGTAGGCTTTAGGGGCCTACTAATTGAAGAAGTAGAAGGAGAAGCTGAGGGTAATTGATATATACAACAATATTTGGTCCAATGACTGATAAATTTATGGGTATCATAATAAGGTTGGTCAGCCCATAGGGTAGGTATGGGATCAAGTTATTATAAAGGAATAAATATATCACCAAGGAAAGGTGGGGCTAGTACAAAAAATAGAATAGGCTCATATGAAGGTAAAATAGGATTAAAAACTAGACTAGGCTTAGTTGAAGGTAAAGTTAGTCATGAAAAAGGATTAAGAATAGTAGTTACAATCTCTAAGGGAAGTAAACTATAAATATCATGGTATCTATACAAATGGAAAGGACCCATCATGGCATGATCCATGAGCATGTTCCTAAGGGGATCTTCTATAACTGGAGGTATACCATGTGAACACTCCGTATCTACCTTGTGACAAATAGGAATAAGACTAGTGTTAGGTACTATAAAGGAAGGATTGCTAAAATACAAATGAAAAGACTGAAATACATGAGTGTAATATTAAAGAATTTTGGCATTTATATCTTGGACAAGCCCAACTAAAAATGGATCATCTAAAAAATAACCATCATCATAGTCAAGTGTATAAAATTTGATAGTACATGTAAGTATGACTTTGTCATCAAAATATGTGTGATGGATAGAATGTCTAGTCTTGGTTAAGACAATAGGTATATCATTGATAGGTGATTGACAAGATCAAGGTTGTAAAGAGGGAGCAATTTGGGAAATTATATGAGGGTATAGATCAAAGGTTTTGATCTTAAGGCTAATCTCATCTGTATCATCATCATCACAGTCTAGAAGGTAAGGTGGAATGTTTTTGAATAATTAGGGTTGACCATTATAACCTCAAGTGAAATTGACTGGACAATTAAAGAGTTGAGACTCCCTAAATGGGATACTAGGCAGAGGTTAAAGGGTAGGAATTTTAAAGATACAACATTCTTGAAATTATTTAAAATTATAAGGGTTTGTGCCTCCTTTAATATTGTAAATAGCTCCATTATGGCGGGGTTTGATGCATTAACATGTGGATGAGGTGAGTGATCTCATACAATGATTTGAAGGTCTACCAATCAAAATGTTAAAAAATAGACGAAAGTTAAAGATCATAACTTTTATGTGAATTATTATAAGAAATATGGTAATGGGAAGCCACACATAACCTAGAGGCATTTGCCTTCTATCATATCCTTGACATGTGCTACGTGTAGTCTCTAGGTTGTATTCAAAATATCCAAGTGTCTTAATGAAATAAAGGGAGGTAACATAACTACCTAAATCTTCATTAATTAAGGAATGTTTAACTTGATATCACCAGTTTATATGATAATGAATAGAGGAGGATCATCCACACAAAGCATAATCTCATCAAGAATCATGTAAGTGATAGGAAACTTAAGGTAAAGAGAAGTGTCTAATGTTTCATTAACATGTATGGACATATCTTCACATTATTTAAGGATACTATTTTCACATCCTACCAGAGGAGGATGAGGAATGTTCATTTAAAACAAAAAAATATTAGATAGTTTTGATGATGGTGGGAAGTTTGCATAAGTTTGAGAAAGATTATTTGATATGGGAGATGAGAAAGTTCTACAATGGGATCCCATTTATCATAACCCATAGGATGATCTCTATATATATATAGGTGCATAATATTACAAGAGATCCTATGAAAGAGAGTTAGAAGTGCAATTAAACTTGTGTTGATAGGGTGTAGTTGGCTTAGGTTGATTACAAATGGGTTTATTGAATTTAGGTGGTGTAATGTTTGGTTAAGGTAGTCCTTCTAGTTGGGTTGAAGAAATACTAAATTGGAAATATGGGGAACATTGTCTTTATGTGTCGGTGTTGCGGGAAGAGTAGAGATAGTGGGATAGGTATAGTCAAGTTGAGTTTTTGAGAGTGATGATTGTAAGGTTATAATGTCCTATTTCCTCAATTCCATGAGTTGGGATGGGGAAGTATCATGAATGATATAGAAATGTTGAGAGGTGTGATGCATGGGTGTTGGATTGGAGTTAATAAAAGCAACTATTATTTGCATGTTAGTCATATTAACCATATTTTATTCATTAGTAGTGAGGTATATAATACTTTCAACATTTTTTGTAGAAGGAATAGGGTTGTCAGAGCTATTTTGGTGGTAAGGAAGAAGATCATTATATATATTAAGATGAACATTAGTTTGATTTAAAGCTTAGTTTTTATTTTTCATTTCATGGGATTTAAAATTTATGTCATATGCTTGTTGATTATTTAATATGAATGATTCATGATCAAAGTTTGGGCCAAGAATAAAATCCATAGATAGATTATGTAATTATCTACATCTCTAATGAGAGTAGTCATAACTTGCATGAAAGCAACAAAAATTTTTTGGATCACACTATGATTTAATTAGATGAGTGTGTTCAAGATCTCATGGTAGAGTTATTGGAAGATGATTTTCAATCTTAGCTAAGGATAATGGTTTGTGGACATTAGTGTTATTCATTTGATAAAAGCAAGAAGTAAGATTGTTGTTGGGAAGGGGAGCATACTCCATAGTGTTGTTTAGAGTGATCGCTTGAATGTTGTGAATAATGTCATAGGTATCAGTAATGTCATCATTAGTTGCATGATAGTTTTCATTTTTAATGAGCATAAAAGTTCTTATTATAAGTTTAGATGGTTTGAATTGTTATAGGAGGAAGTATTGTCACTTAGCTTGGTCAAGGGATTCTTAGAAAGTTTTTAGAGAGAGATTCCTAACCCTATTTTATAATTTGGGATAGAAAACATTAGTGAATAGGTGAAAGAGGTTGTCATCTGCCATATCATGCTCACATGATTTAGACAAGTTCTTCCATCATTTGATGAAGGCTTGTGGTTTTTTAGTTTCAATTTATTTATAATTTATAAAGTAAGCTAAGTTATTCTTCGAAAGATCACTAGTTTTAAATTCTTAGAATAATGAGTTCTTAAGTCTTTAAAGCTAATGATATAATGATTTTTTAATTTATTATACCAATCTAAAGCATCTCTTGAGAGTTGTTTATCTAATAGTTTAGTAGCAACAAAGGTATTAAGTTTGACCCAATCTTTATAAAGATTTCCAGATGTATTTAAGTGTAATGTGGGATCAGTGGACTTATTATAGGTGATGGTAAGTATGATAACCCTATGTTAATATTAGCAATTTGAGGTATAAGAGGTTCATTTTGAATATGTTTGATTGTTTTATTAATTATGGGTTGTTGAGGGATAAGGTTACCATGGGAATCCCTATGGGGGTCGAGGGCATTTAGATTTTGTGCTCCCTATGAAACCTATTGAGGCTGGTTTTGAAGGTTAATGAGATGGTTTTGCATCTACATCATTTGACTTGCATTATTGGTTTGAAAAGTAGGAATTTGATTGAGTGTTTGTAATAATAATTGGTTAATTTGGGTAGTATTTTGACTAGTGTGTGTAGCATGTGATGCATTAGTATTAGTATTAATGTATTGAGTTACACTATGAGTATTAGCATGTGTTATACTAGTGGCATGAGAAGCATTGGAAGAAAAATGCACTAGTGTCATGGTCAGCATTGGTAGAAAAAATTACACTAGTGGCATGATTAGCATTGGTAGCAAATGATTCCCTAGTGTCATGGTTAAGGGGAAGAGTCTTTTAAAGAATCCCACTAGAAGTTGAACCTACCATGTTAGTAGAGATACTTGGCATGGAGGTTGAAGAATTCATAGAATAAGATATCATGGTATGGGAAGGAGACATAATAGAAAGAAAAGGTTGAGAGGCAAAGAAAGTTTTTCCCCCAAAACCATGAGAGAAAGTAGGGGAGGGTAAAGGATTTTCTTCTACTTGATGACATATCATAAGATTACAAATGGTTTAAGGGTCTTTTCCTCTATGTTGATTAAATTTGTTTATGAATAGAATCATTTTAGTTGTGTACTATAAATCATGCTCATTTTTTCCTAATGAGAACAAAGGATTATGAACTAAGGATGAATGGGTAGGAGTCCCATAATTGGTAGCATGAGTGGCAACATGGATATTGTTTTTGGCCAAGGTGGGTGACATAAGTTGTGTCTTGGGAAACCTATTAAGATTGGTAAAACTCATCATGTTTATTTGATTTAACACTATATTATCCTCAAATAGGAAATTCATGATGAAGAAAAGAGGCTAAAAATTTGATGGATAGAAGGATTAGGTGGTAGGATACATAATCAAACTAATCAAAAATGTTGTGTAAAAAAGAAAATAGAATAGGTAAAAGAGAACACATTTGGACATGTCAACTATGCACTACAAGATAGGTAATAGAATAGGATGAAAATAGGACATAATCAAATAGGTCAACTATGTATTTTAAGATAGGAAACATAATAGGATAAAAATAGTACATAGTTAGACAAATTGACTATGTATTGAAAGATAGGAAATAGAATATGCCTACAAGATACACACTCAAATAGGTTGACTGTGTACTCCAAATAAAAACACTGAACAAGCTAAAAAAGGTACATGGTTATATAGGGTGACTGTACACTAAAGGTAAGTAAGACTAACAGTCTATAAGAGACTATGTGGATAGAGATGACAGTGTTCTAAAAACAAGGAAAACTTTTGCAAGATAATATCTAAGTAAATAAAGTGAATCACACAAGTAATTAGTTTAATTTGATTGATCTAATTGGAACACACAACACAAACCTTGCACTAATGTTATCTAGTGCAAAATTTTGCAATGTAAAATACAATGATCAAATAGCAAATGTCAAATCAAAATGTAAATGATAACTAATTATTCAGTCCTAAATGTTGTTAAGTTATAAAAAGTTTTGAAATTAATGTGATGGGAAGATGGTTATAATAAGGAACTAGAAAGCAATCTATGGATAATTTTAGGTAGTTTAGGTAAAAATGGATTTGTATTGGAAATGACACTATCTTGGTATTGGGGCATACCCCCTCACTTCACAATCTTGTAGTGACAAGGGTATTGGGTGCTTTGAAAATATATACCATCGAACGCATGTTTATGATTGGCCGTTGGTGATGAAATCCAAGTAGGTAGACCTTGGGAAGAAAATTTTTTAATTGTTTTTTAGTGTAAAGTGATTTGGAAGCGTGTGAAAAAGAGAAAACTAGGGTGACTAAATTGCTAAATTAAAAAACCAACTAATTAGTCTATGTTTGTTACTCTAAGTATGCAAGAAATTGAAATGAAAATTCAACTAATTACTAGTAAAATAAGTTAATTACTTTGACTGTGAAGAGTATAGAGTCAGTTTAGATGACACTATATGCAAATAATGAATAGATTTGACAAGGTTTCTACTTTTTAATGGAATCAAGATCTGAAAGAACATAGTCAAATAGGTCAACTATGTCTTCTAGAGAGAATATAGGGTACAAAATCGTGCCAATATAGTCGACCTCATTCACTATAGAGTTGAAATTTTGTAGACTAAAAACTTATAAAATAAAATTGTAAATGAAAAACTAAAATCATAAATAAGGTAAGAATGAAGCTTGGTGGTTTTGAAGATGCTTAGTTTGTAAATTTTATGTTTTGTTGTTTAAGTGATGATTTAAATATTTTTTGAATAGATTCAACTCGCTCAAATATGTATGTAAAACCTATGTGATGAAAAATAATTTTTGAATAGAGTCTATTGGCTTCACTATGTTTGCAAACCTGTATGCTAAAAAAGAAGAACTAGGAATAGATTTGAATGGCTTGACTATGTCTATAATCTTGTAATTGAAGAAGAAGACTATGTCAATATAATTGATTCAATCACCTTTACTTGTATAAGACTTGCATAAATAGAATAGAGTCATTTTGGAGTGAATATGTGTTAAACCTACACACAGACTATTAGAATTGTATCCACAGGTTTGATACAGTACTAAAAAAATCAAAATATATAGTATGATTATAAAATGAATGGGCAAAAGAAAACCTCCAAGGGTTTGATTCACATCATGTTCACTATAATTTATACAAAGAAAAATATCTCACCTATTAATCAATCCTCACTCAGAAAAGATAAATCCTAATTACACTTTTGTTTGTTGATACATTAAGACATTTGGGGTCATGACCAAGATGGATATGTTACACCTAACTAAGGGTAATATCACTAGAGAGGGCTCCAAATCCTCTAGTAAAGTAACACTATGTAATAACCATAGATAGATCCTATGTTTTCATATTCACTACATATATGTAAAGTAAAATAAAATCTTATCTAGTGCTCACCAAATCTTGTGGCATAAAGTGGGGATAATAAACATAAAAAGTAAACATTCATAAAAGATTTATACTCAAGTAAATGTATAGGAAATCCTAATGCATGAGAGAGAATTAAAAATACTAATCTATCTACTTTAATAAAAGAAGAACAAATTTAGGAATAATTACCTTTGAAGATGAACCTATCAAGCCTCAATCTCTCCCTTAGCCAAGGTGCTTTGTAATAGTTTTTTATGGTATGTAAGGATAGTAAAGATAAGTCAGACCTAAGCTACACAATTTATATATGTATCAAAAATACCTCTCCATAAGGTAAGATCCATATCTACAAATAAAGTATTGAAACCCTAAAAAATTCTCCTCAAGTATAATGGTGGATAAGTAGATACATAATATAATATTCTTCTTCTTATCTATCTCTAAATGATAAAAATGGATGTGTATATATAGTAGAATCTAACCCTAAACCTTTATAAAAGTTTACCTGACAAGGTTGACCCAATTCAACTATGTATCATTAATTTATAAAAATAATTTAGGTCCCTATCTAGGTCATCTAAGGCCGATCTAGACACATAACATGTAAATATCAATTACAATACAAAGTTAGCCCAGGATAACATTATTTGGTAAATGTCAAAAAAGGTTTTTGGCCTAGGTAGGGGATAACTAAGGTAGTGAATTACCTAGAGGAGTGTGTAAAAATAGGAGGAAAATATTAGGGAAGTGTATAGGATATGGTTGTATAGATATAAAGTGGTGGTATAGGGGACAATGATCATATGAAGCACCAATGGTCTTCCCACCCCTTTTCCAATTCACCCTTGAAGGCATGAACTTAGAGAGATTGATACTTGATGGGTTCCTATAAGAGAGAAAGCATTAATAATTGATAAAGTTTTAAAATATTATGTGTATACACATGACATTCTTAATATATGCTCATTCCTCAATGAGTGAGAAATAATTTATGTACAAAATTCCCATTGATTGGTTGGACAAGATTATCAAATGGGATGGAAATACCCTTAACTAAATCTTAAGATTTTTAATTTTATAACAGCTATCCAAAATCTATAGTAGCTAAAAAATATAGGGGGACTAGATTGCATCCTTGTATAATAGATAATATTAAAACAAATTGATCTAATAACATATCATTGACTAAGAGATAAGTCTATACATTTGTAAAAATAATTTGGAGTAACTAGAGAAAATTAGAATCAAACCATAGAGTTTTTAACATAACCAAAATAAATCACCATTCTATACAATCATAGGCTTTCTTAAAGTTAACTTTGATCAACAACATTTGATAATTATACTTTTGAGACCATCTTATGCCTTCCCAAACTACTATATGTTATATAGAATATATCTAATTTTAACAAATATTGTTTGATCAAGGATAAAAATCAAAGGAATAAGGTGGAAGATGTACAAAGTAATGGATTTAGAAATGATACCATATGAGACATTGAGAAACATAGTTAGGGGCTAATTTTAGGTTTGTTCAAAATCAATCAATTTAAGTGTGAATTTTATGTGCACTTTGTTAATTATTTAGCTAAGGGTTTTGGTGCCATATGCTTCATAGTAAACACAGAAAAAATCATCTCAAATTATATACCAAATCACTTTGTCAAAATCATAGTGAAGACCCTCATACCAAGGAGATTTTTCATTATCCATATGCATGTGAACTTTTTGTAAGTCCTCAATGGTGAGAATCCTATCTCAAGTTACTCATTGAGAATGAGATACATTACAAGGGACCATAAAAATACACCATTGGAGAGTTTTTTCATGTTGGAGAGAAAACTTTTGAACTTTAAAAACATACTAATAATGGTAGATAAATGATTGGACCATGGTAAAATTTTTATGTAAGTCATTGGCCAACTTCATTAAAGACTTTGTTTATTTTGAAAAGTGTTTGGATTTGACCATTTGGAAAAAAATCCTTTCAAAAATTATCTCAAAATTTAGCCAATGGAACATGATCTTTATTTTTTTCACCCCTATCATCATAAGCATTTTCAAATTTAATGTAGAACATTGATGATGTAACTTATAGTTGTAGATATTCTTAAAAAGGAGCTTGCTCTAGCATGGCTCAATTCATAAATTATGGTAGAATAGTTATTAAAATGTATGCATTCCAATTAGTGACCATATATGAAAAGGAACCAAGTTATGTGATTAATGGCATCAAACCACCAATTTATCCAACTAAATTTTCATTCCAGTTGTAGAACAAGGGTCTAGACCCATCAGATGTGAGATAAAGTGGGGCCATGATAAAATAAGGTGGTATTAAGGAAAATTTCACATTTTGAACTTTTATCTTAGTGAAATATCATTCAATGTAAAATTAAATCAAAAATTATTAGAAATGATACTTTCTAACAAAACTTCTAAATCTAATAAAACACAATTTACAAATGATAAATATGGATGAGTACATATCATGGCCATGTCAAGTCTCTAAAGAAATATTTAATATTCATGGTGTATATTTTGACCATGTGTACCAAGAATAATAATTAAAATGGAATGTATAATTAGGGTTAGAGACCCAAATAAACTTTGCATATAATACCAAACCTCTTGCTCACTACTCGTTCAATGCATCAAGAGTTGACTATACTTGTTAAATTCCAACTCAATAATACTATAATAACCACAAATCATCCAATTCACATCTAAAAAATTTATTTCAATCCATTTCCAAATTTAAAAACTTTAAACCACATAATTAATGGCATAAATATTAATGATACCAAAATAACTATTTTTAATATTTAATAAAACCCATAAAATTGGGTTCAATGTCACATCTATGATCCATGGAATATGAATAAAATTTTGGAGAAATAAAGGTAATTACTCCACACCTAGGATCATGATTTCCAATAAATTAAATACAATAATACCAAATAACATTACTAAAAAATGTGAGAAAAAATCCCTCCAAAATTTACTACAAGCTGCCAAAAATCATGCACTATGTACTTATGAGAGGACTCTATGAGACCTTGTATATTCCAAGAATAATAATTCATTGAGAGTGGAAATAAACATACATATAATTAGAACCTAATCCTTACAAGGTACCATAATTATTATCTAATAAATTATTATTGATTGGTTTGCAAAAAATCACCAAGTTAAAATAATCATTGATTTTCTAGCACCTATTCTCCAACCTTCAACTATTAGACTATACTATGATAACATATCTTAAATGCCTTATCTAGAGATAAAACATAGAGAATCAGTTATATAATTTGACTAAACTCTTGATTACTATCTTGAGAATATAATATAACATTGAAAACCAAAAAATTTATTGAAAATGAAGGCTTTTTTCCTCTTTAGAATTTTGAGAGTGGTTTTTGAATGGCTGCTAAGAGAGTTGAGATATCACAAAAAACTTAGATGCTTATTTTAAGATATTTACTAAAATAGAGTTTGAAATAAAAAGTTAGAAGTAGAAGTCCTCACATTATGATTTGTCATGAAACCTTTGTTGTAACACTTTTTTCAACCTACAATAGTGGTTCGACCTTCTTTGTCATTGGATTGGGCATTATTAGTTTAAGTTTTTGGAACCAATTTATTTAAAGAAACAAATAGATAAAAATATTTAATCTTATGTTCAAAGGATTGGAATGAAAACAAAGATTGGGAATGTTAATGTATAAACACATATGGTCATGTTATGAGTTACTTATTTGAATGTTTATTACCTCCTTAAGGTCACAGGATAAGTAATCTTCCTTGCAACCCTGTTGTTGAGAAAGAGGCAAGTAAAACTTAGATAATTCATATAAAATGATGTGACCAATGGTAGTTTCCAACCAATATAATATATTATAGTGAGGCAAAGGCAATCTTGAGAACTCTACCCAAACATGTACCTTACAAATTGACCATTCATAGATAACAAAATATTAGGTCTATGGGGATAAAATAAATAAATAATAAAGGCTTATTAGGGATCAAATAAATGAAAAAAATAACTTTAGTCATGTTTTGGATAATGTCCAACTAAATACCATAAGGGGTCCAGGTAGTTTTCACCCAACTCTTTAACACACTTTCACAAGTAATTTTCATGACAAACACCCTATTAAATTAAATTACTCTATCCATTTACATTCAAATTCAAAAATAGGCAAAACAATATCAAGTGATAAAGCATTACCTTATGGGAGACTTTTAGGTGAACTTATTAAATTATTTCTTAGAGTAACCATGTCCAATAACTTCATTATCCAGAGTGATAGTTTCAACAACTAAATTGGTGATGTGGGATGTCATTATAAAATAAAAGGGTCTTCTAAAGGCAAATCTACCTAAAAGACAATAATAAATTCAAATGCTAAATAAAATTCCCATAATTTCAAAAAAAAAAATGAGCATTAGGGTTTTAATTATATAATTTAATATTATTGGACATTAATACCCTAGTGAGCACTTTTAAAATGAAGGAAAATCATTAAAGATATAATTATATAATTTTAATCATCATGCACATTATAAAATAATAAAAATATGTTCAACAATAATTGTTTTTATACGTAATAATAAGGGGAAAGGGGCCCTTACCCCAAGGTGAAAAAGGATTTGGATAGTATATAATACTAAGAAGGACAAAATAAGCCTCCAAGAAAAAATATAGAGACAAGTAAAAATCCATAAAATTAAGTAGCCAACAAGCTAGATACAAGAGAGAAGACCAAATAATAGAAGTACAGAAGCTACACAACCCAAATCAGTCCATCAAAGTTAGATGCAAGCACCACCATGTGACCAATCTAGGGAAGTAGTCATATACCAACACCATAAACTTTGGACACAGTCACTACAATGTGATTCATGCTTCAAGATTATAATACATACTCTAAAAGTTATACCATTAAATCCCTCAATGACAACTTGACAAAAAGGGAAATTGTTAAGGGGTCAAGTATTTTCTTATTAATTATATGAATTATTACTAGGGAAGGATCCCTTCATAATTACTAACTTCATTGGGAGGAAAACAAAGAGATTTAGATTTATCCAATAAATTCATTGGAGAATTTGTCTTAGATGGTTGTGGGAAAAATAAATGTAAAAAAGAAGGAATGACATGGAGGATGTCTTGAATGATATAATTGAGTTTACAATAATAATATCCTCTCATTTAAATAGTTTTTATAATCAATATATAATCATCTCCCGCATATTAATTCTTGAAATTTGAATCAGTATCGATTCTCAAACCTTTGAGAAGAGCTACAACTTTAGCTGAACTATTAGAATACCATGGGATTTTTAAAGAAAAATATGAAAGCATTGATCCTAAATAATCTCTAAAGATTCCTATTGTCACTCAAATTTTCACCCTTGGAGAGGTATTTCAAGCCTTATCCAAATTTATTGAAACATCAGATTACTTCTAGGCCTGTGGGTTGCCTATAACAGAGGTAAACCTCTAGATTAAAAGGCTAGCTCCCTAGATTTATCTTTGATTGTTTATCACCTACACTACTTTTATGCTTGGATGAAAAGAGATAGAATGAACATGAAAATAACCTATTATAATGAGGTTATACACCAATTATATCTCCACTAGACTATCATTAACTTGCACTATGAAATATGACCCACAAAATTAGATTTAACATCCAAGGTTTCTCTAACATAAGTATTTCAAACATAAAGGTGATATGCAATGCACTTCTCAAGGTGAATAAATAAGAGATATGATTTTAGACACTAATGTTATTCCTTACACTTAGAGACATACAAATACACTATCTACACTTCATGTGACTTGTTAGAGAGTAAACTACTTGCACAAAACATGAAAGAGTAAAGTGAACACAAGGATAGATGATTATCACTTGCCCTTCCACTATGCATTACTTCACACACTTAAACAATAAGTTATGAAATTTAAACCAGATTAAAATATTTATTCAAAGGAAAAAAAATATTCAAACCATCAGGGCTTCACCATACTAGATGTGGATTATCCACCTTAGTCAAAAGTGGCTTCTTATATAGAGAATGGTGAAGAGAGAGAGAGAGGGAGGCATAATAGAGGAGTGAAAAGTGTCTATAATATTTAAAACAATAAAATTAGTTATGATACAATATAAAAAACCTCTAATTCTATGTTTATAACTCTAAAATATTCTTTGATCCTCCATGTCGTGTAGGGGTTACAATTTGGCTTGGACACCTTGACTAGTTCCTTAAAAATTGCCCTTATTTGCATGAAAGGAGTGATAAATGGAATTAAAAATCATGAATTATAATTTAAATGATATCATAAAACTCATTTAAAATATAACATGCCTTAATAAACTCATCTAACCTACCTTTCCATCATTCAAGTGCATAGGTGTCTTGAAACTCTTCATTTCCCATGCCTAGATTGGGCCAAGTGTCCCAAAACTCAAGTGCATATTATTCAACTAATAAAATTCATATTAATGGTCTTAAAATATGTTATTAGGTCTGAAAAAACACCATTTTGGTTCTTTTAATAACTCCCAAAAATTCATTTTTCTCATTAAACCTTCATTAGGCCTAATTTCCTTATAACACTAAAACCCTATAAACCTCCTTATGTAGGGATTTGTATGGATGATATTAAAAATTAAGGAAATATTATTTTACCTATTATGGCCTTTAATTTACATAACAAATTTCATTTTTATACTTTGAGTGGAAACCCATTTTTCTGCCTTTCTCTCTCGTGAATTAGGCTTGATTGCTTAGGACCCTAGGGTTGTCTTCAGCTTAGTATGCCAATATCTTTGGTTATTCTCCAAATTCTTATTGATTATTATGATTAGGTTCTTATTAGTAGACTTATCCAACCCATTACCTTTAGGGTAATATTTATATGATGTACTTAGATATATACCACTACTACTTGCCTAATCAGTTGTCTTAGCACCCACAAAATCAAGTACATTATCTAAAATGATGGTAGAAGGAGTTATAAAATTTGTAGTAATTATTTCATATAACTCCAAAATATAACTCTCATTATCTTCCTCCAATGCAAATACCTCAACCCATCTTTTAAAGTAATTAATTATTATAAGGATCCACTTGTGGCTAGTACTTGATGGAGAATTAATCATGCTGATCAATTCAAGTTGTTTCTAAGGGTTGATCTACTTGAATAGGCCTCAATTGGAGAGATTCAATCTTTTTTTTTCCTACAAATAAATCACATTGAGCACATATTATTACCTAAGTATATCAATCTTTGAAGACGTTAGGCCAATAGTATACTACCCTCATGATCTTTGCAATTATGGTCCTTAGATAAAAATGACCTCTTTTTATTCCATAATGAAACTTTTCAAGCAACACCCCAAACTGATCATTGCCAATGTGTCTTAATAATACACCATTTTTATATCTTCTAAAAATTACACCATTTATAAGACAATAAGGAATATTTTTCAATCTAAAACGCCTTCTTTTGGATCCACTCAAGCCATTAGGACACTCACCATTTTAGAGGACTCTGAGGATGTCTTGTGTCCAAATTTGTAGAGGTATGAGATCAATTGGTTGAGGGTAGTTTTTATTGACCAAAATTTATCTTTTGGTTCATGGAGATCTAAATCCAAGAAGTCACAAATACCCTTACCTCTTACCAACTTGGCCACCTTTATGTCAACATCATACTCCATTACATTTGTAATTCACCCTACCCTCTTTCAATAGGAACTCCTTGCTTCTAGGATGAGAGACAATAATGTGAATCTTATAATTTGAAACCATGTGTATAAAATTATTTATTCCTCTTACAATAGCAAGAAAATATTTCTCCATAAATGTATACTTGACTTCATAATCCTCCAAACTTTGACTAAGGAATTCAATAGGTTGTTCAACATGCTCATCATTATTTTTCATAAGCATAGTTGAGATAGTGTCAAGGTTAATAAATATATGTAGCATGAAATATTTAGCAAAATAAAGATTTACAAGAGTGGAAGCTTGTGCAATTTCTTGCTTGATGGCTTGAAAACTTCTCTTACCTTCCTTAGTCCAAGTAAAAACATGATTCTTCTTGACCATGGATGTGATAGGCTTCACCAAAGATGCATAACCAGGTATGAAGCTTCTCACAATGTTTATCTTACCTAAGAAAAATTTGGGTCATTTTTTGTGTAAGGTAAATTATAATCCTAAGATAGCCTTTATCCTTTTAGAGTAAATAGCGAGGCTATCCTCATAAATAATGTGTCTTAGAAGCTTACCTTCATGGAAAACAAATATGCATTTTTTTGGCTTAAAAGACACACCATATTGTCTACACTTCTCAAATACTTGCCTTATATGTTATATTTGATCATTCTCATCCTTTGAGAACATGATTATATCATCTAGATACACTAGAAACATCTTATTGATTAGACATTTAAATGTCATGTCGATTACCCTTTGAAAGATGGTACCATCATTTTTCAAGACAAAGGGCATCTTCCTATAAGTAAAGGTCCCCCATTTTCTAGTAAATGTTGTCCTGAGCTGATCATCTTCATTCACAAAAAATTGATTATAACCAGATTATCCATCTAGGAGTGAGAATCATTGGAAACCTAAAACAACATGAAAAATATGTTCCATAGGAGGTAATGGGTAGTGGTATTTGAGTGGCACTCTATTGGTATCTCTAAAATCCAAACAAAGTCTTATTTCTCTATTTTTATTAATAATAGGTACAAGGTTATCTACCTAAGTTGAGTGTTTGATAGGAAAGATTATCTTAGATTCAAGGAGCTTGGTGAGTTCCATTCTTGTGAGTTGTTCAACTTTAGGGTTAATAGGCCTTTGTTTTTATCTAACTAGTTTGACTTTAGGGTCTAATTCAATGGTATGATGGGTTAGACTAAGATCAAACCCTTTTATATATTTATATTCCCAATCAAATATGTCATGAAACTCTTTACACAAGTCAATGAATGCTTATTTTTTAGATGGGGAGCATACCTTGCCTAGTTTGAGGAGCATGTCCTTTATAAACATGCTCACCTTATCTTTATTCCTTTGGTTATATTCATTAAATATACTCTTTATAGTGACCAATATTTTAGGTATATATATTTTGTACAAACTGATTCTCATATTGATCATGAAGTTTCTTTTAATTTCTTGAAGAGAACTCAGCTACATTTTGCAAGAATTGTACAATATGCTTGTCACTATCAAACACCTACCAAGAGACTTAATTATTAGGAATGGAAGGCCTCAAAATGACCTTGATATGTGATTTTTTTCCTTCCTATTTTATGATAGTGGGTGTGTCAAATTACTCCCCTATAGTATCTAACTTGTCAGCATGCTTGTTTTACTCCCTTGGGATTGGTTATATATTGAATGCATTAAAGTCTTCAAGTAAATATCACACCCTATGATTATAATACTTAATAAAAGGGTTATTAGAATCAATCACATTCCTTATTTGATGCACAATTAATTCACTATCTTCATATAATTTCAAATTCTTGATTCCTTTCCTCTTTGCCCATTGAAGGCCATGAATCAAACCTTCATACTCAACCATATTATAGGTACAACTAAAATGGAATATATATGAAGAGTAATACTAATGTATAGATGGAGAAACCAACATAACACTAGCTCCTACACCAATCTTTCTCCTTGAACAATCAAATAACATCTTCCATATTACATCACTATCATTCTCCTCCTTTGTGATTGAAGGTATAGGTGTTCTTTCCTCATGTAAGCAATACACTCCCAAATCAGTCTCTTCCATGAAATAATAGGGGTCATGTTAATAGGTATCACTACCATATTCATCAAAAAATAAGTAAAATATACCTTCAAGTTTGGATGATGATCAATCATCTATGATATGTTCCTCTTCTTCATGGATAGTACAATTCAAATTAGAGCTAGCTTCCACATATGGTTCAACATGAAATTTGACCAATGGTTGTGTCATTATAGTCATATTTTCTCCATAAATTATTTTAAAGGCCAATAAATACCAATAAACATAAATATATCTTCCTATCTTGGTGGTGAAGTCTCTTGATAGGTAAATAGCAAAGTGAGCACACAGGTCAATGACCATTATGTCTTGTAAGATTGGAAAGCTTGGATAGTCATGCAAGAATAACTTCAAAATTTTAATGAGCCATAATAACTTGGATAGTGTCCCATAAAGATAAAACACTCATTTAATATATGGATCATATTTCAATCCCAAATTTTCTACCACAATTTTGGGCATAAAGGAAGTGCTTACCCCACTATCCATAATGAAATTATGGAGTAGTTTATCTCCCACAATGAGGGTAAGATATAAATGTGTGGATTTTTATATTTGTTGGAGGGTTAAACAATATGGATAGATATATTTTTTAGGGCTACACCACCATGTTTTTATGGTTGAGGATTGATATGGATTTGTGAAAGTTGATCTTGAAGTAGTTATTTTTTACTAGGCATATGGAGTACTTCCCAAAGAGATACGGATGTTATAGTGTTCTTTAAAAAGGCAATGATGTTGAAATAAGAGAAATTATATTTTTATTGAATCCTTGTAGTAAATGAATTTTCTTAAGCTTAAAGAAATTAAGATTGAGTCACCCTTCCCAAATTATAATTTTGAAGAGGTGCAGGACTTGTAGAGGCTACTACATTTGTATTCACACTTTGTTTCCTTGAAGTAGTGTTATTTGAATTTATATTCACATATTGATCATATCCCAAGGATATTATATTTGAAATTTTTTTGGATACAAATTAATTACTCTAATTTAGGACAAGTGTATCTTCCACTTGGAATTTTGTAAGGCTCACTCCTTAGCTGCCACACTCTTCATTGAATTTTGATTGCATGAAACTCTCATCTTCTATTGTCAATTGAGGAGTAGGCCCTCCTTGAGCTACCAAAGTTTATCCTTCACCCTCATCAGCACTCATGGGATATACTTAAGGATACCATTCTTCTCCTTGAACTAAATTACTATGGACTAAAATGATGGCTCTTATGTTGGGAGTAGAATTTGGATTATAGGCATTGGGTGGCCTATTGAAATTAGGTTGATCTTGTCCCCTCCCTTGACCATTATACTTAGGCGTTAATCTATTTGCTTGTAGAGGGTAGGATTAGTGGTTTTTATGAAATATAAGTTATTTATTTACTTGCCTAATATGAGCTTTTAAGGACTTAAACTTTGCATCCAAATCAATGACATCATCTAATCTCTTTGGGGTAGTATTAGACTTGTTGTTTGAACTTGGAATTGGGGAAAGACTTGAAGGGGTAGTAAATATATTAGGAAAGATAGGAATAGATAACTTTATATGAATCTTATCATATTGGAACAAACCATTCTCACCTATAATGGATATGTCATAGGCTTTAAACAAAGTGTACCCACCCATGGATTGCAACATGACAACTATATCAGTCCCAAAAGCTCTAAGATAAGTTGGGAAAATAAAACTTGTAAGGGGTCTCATGGGAGGTGGTAGCCTATTCCATGTTCTTTAAAACCTTTCATTGAAATCATGCATAGTCTCCTTATGCCCTCTTTAAATGACATCCATCTAATGTGTGAGTGATGTATGATCATTTCTATCTTCAAACCTTTGAGTCAATAACTCCCCAAACTCATCCCAAGTAGTGATACATCATCTTGATAATGTTCTATACCAATCAAGGGATTTTCAAAAAGAGACATGGAAAATAATATGACTACAATTTTAACTTAAATAACATTATATAAATTTCAAATTTTGGATATGTCTCTAATATGCTCACTTGGTGTGATAGGACTTTCCCCATTGAAGGTGGGAACACTCTTAGTAGCATTGGGAGGGATATCATCATAGGCATTGAGGTTTATGGGATTTTTAGTATTGAAGGTTGGGAAATAATTTTTACTAGCCATATTATCTTCAAACTCTTCTTCACTTTATTTCTATTATTCACTTGAAAAATATTCTTGCTCTTCAAATGTCAAGATAGGTTCAAGGTACTGAACTTCAAGAGGAAGTTCAGGTTGAAGGAGTAAACTTGTAGACTGATTAATTATGCTAATAGTTGACCTAGTAAGGACCATGAAGCATGAAAAAAATAAATAATAAAACTTGGTTTACAAATATGTATTACCTTAAATGGAGTCACCAAATGCTGATTAGAACACACTTATGCAGTTATGATGTTGTCAAGACTAGCCTTCACCTTGACAAGACATGCTTGAGACAATTATCCCATTGGGAATACCAAAACTATTGTCACTCAATTTTTTACCCTAGTATAGGTAGTTAAAGCCTTCTATAAATTTAGTGAAACTTAGATTACCTCTAGGCCTATGGGTTACCTATAGTAGAGGTAAATCTCTATATTAAAGGGCTAACTCCCTAGATTTGTCTTTGATAGCTTATCACCTATACTACTTGCTTGCTTGGATGAAAAGAGATAGAAGGAAAATTAAAATATCCTATTATAATTAGTTGATGTACCAATTTTATCTCTATATACTACCATTAAGTTGTACTATGAAATATGACACACAAAACTAGCTTCAACATCCAAGGTTTTTCTCAAATAAGTATTTCAAAAATGAAGGTGATATGCAATGTAATTCTCAAGGTGAATGAATAAGAGATCTAATTTTAGACACTAATTCTATTCCTTATAGTTATAGACAAATAAATACACTAACTATACTTCATGTGACCTGTCAGAGAGTAAACTACTTACACAAAACATGAAAGAGTAAAGTGAACACAAGGATAGATGATTATCACTTATCATTCCACTATGCATTACTTCACACACTTAGAAAAGAAGATATGAAATAAAAACTATCTTAAAATATTTATTCAAAGGAAAATATTAGTATTCAAACCAGCAAGGCTTTTCCATACTATATGTGAATTGTCTAACTTAGCCAAAAGTGGTTACTTATATAAAGAACGATGAAGAGAGAGGCATAGTAGATAAGGAGTGACAAGTGTCCAAGAGAGTTAAAATAAGAAAATTATTTATGAGATATTCAAACATACCTCCAATGATATGTGTCTAACTCCTGAATATTCTCTGATCCTCTATATGGTGTAAGGGTTACATTTTGGCTTGGACACCTTGGTTAACTCCTTAAAAACTACCCTTCTTTGCATGAAAGGAGTGAAAAATGGACTTAAAAATAATTAATTTTACTTTAAATTATATCATTCCACTCATTTATCATCTGTAATGTCTTAAGAAACTCCTCTAGTTTGCCATTCCATCATTCAAGTGCCTAGGTGTCTTGAAAATCTTCATTTCCCATGCCTAGATTGGTCCAAGTGGCCCAAAACTCAAGTGCATATTATTAAACTCATAAAAACAATATTAATGGTCTTATAATATGTTATAATTTCTAAAAAACACCATTTTGGTTCTTTGAACAACTCCCAATAACTCATTTTGCTCATTAAGCCTTCACTAGGCCTAGTTTCCTTATAGCCCTAAAAACCTGTAAACCTCATTGTGTATAAAATTTTAAGGATTATCTTGATAAACCAAGGGAAATTTATAGGACCCATTAGGTATTTATATATTCATACAAAATTTCATCTTTAGACTCTGAGTGGAAACCCATTTTTTTTGCCTTTGTCTCTCTTGAATTAGACCTCAATTAGGCCTCCTTGCTTAGGACCCTATTTTATTTCTCTAGACTTCTTAAATATGTTTGAAATCATAAAAAATCATTTTATTCACTTTAAATATATCATTATCAAACTCCATGCCAATTTTTGGGTCTTGAGACCCTGTGGAAGTATGCAAACCAATAAATGGCCTTACCACCTAGTCTCATTTTGAGCCTATTTAAGATTACCTTGGAAAATGGGCTTGGTTTGATCACTTTCATAATATATTATTAAATTTTTTTTACTTTTATGTATATTTAAATTTATAAATTACCTTATCCCATGATTTTTAAGTTCTCCCCTTCTCATAACACTTGTAAAACAATAAAAACATGAAAAAATAGGGTATTTATGGAAATGTACAAGTGACATTAGCATCAAAGTACATGTTGGTATCCTCATTGTATTCATAAAAATAAAAGATATTTTAGGGGGAAAATAGGTCATTTTATGTGCATTTGAGGTTTTTTTTCCATGATTGGTCACTATCAGGGTTTGAGAGAGGTTTAACACCTATTTGAGGTCTTAACGATTATTCATAAAGAACATATCCTTAAATGACCTCCTTAAACTTGGTAAACCTTATTTATATACCCCTTAAACTATCCCAAATACTTTAGCTTAATATGAAAAGTGTGATAAATGGTATGAGCATCTGAAGTTGCTCTTTGAGTGGCTTACTCAATGTTTCTTAAGCGTGAGATAGGTCCAAATTAGGTTTTGCATATTAAAAGTCTTTACCAATAGTATGAGAGGATAATAAATATATAAAACATCTCTATAAATGATTATACATGATATATAATTTCTCATTACCCTTATATATGTAACCGGTACACTAATTAGGATGTTTGGGGTTTAGGACCTATCTCCTTCTTACTAGCCGTGAAGGGTCATGGAGTGAAAACTAAGTGTGTGTGCACCTTGGAAGTGTATTGAAAATTTTTACATGACCTTTTACCACCTCCTTGACCCTCATTTTGGTTTGACATATTTTTTTCATGCCCTTGGAGTTCAAAAATCTCTCTTAGTCTGATGGTTGTCCCTTACCCAAGGACTGGGCCAGGTTTGAGATAAAAAAGTGTATATTTCTACTATTTTTATGACGTCAAGGAGATCATGGATGTCTCATTAAACTCAAAAACACAAATTTTTTACTAATTTTAAAAGTGTGGTCACAACTATAGGACCCTCAAAATAATAATTTCTCAAGACTAGTTGTAGCCTAATAGTGACTATGTGTATCCTTTCTTCATTAGGTCTAGAATAGGTTTATAACCTTTTCTTATTATCAGACCTAAATAGTCACATTGAAATGTTTAAAACACAATATATAATTCCAAACAAAACCATTTTTTATCTCTTCATAGTATTTCTTCTTCAATCTAAGAAAAAATATTCACCTTAAGGCAGATGTGTAACTTACTTCTTTTGACTGACTGTATGTGTGTTAAGAATTTAGTTTGATAAACCTTAATTTATTTCATTTAGTATTAAAACACTTTATGAAATCTTATTCCATTTTAGGTAGGATTCAGATCTCACATATTATCTTTGGTCTCAGTTAGGCTTAAGACCAGTCTATCCTAATAGTAGCCTATAGATGCTCTTTAGGGTGTTGATTGTGTCTTATGTCTAGAACATAATCATTCATATCACTTACCATTTAAATAATTTGTGAATTGATTTAAATCTAAAATAAGTTCTCATCACTTTTAAAGACCTCTGCTTCTCCTTAGGTTGAAATTAGACCAGCTATCATTAGTAGTTTTTAGGTGATGTTTAGAGCATATGACTATATTAGGTGTGCTTAGAACTCACCATTCACATTCTAGCTTTATAAATGTACCTTAAACTTGATTGAGGATAAAATTTAGGTTTATAACACCTTTCAAACATTTTTAACTCTTTATCTCTTAGGATTAGAACCATATTATCCTCATACAGCCACCTGTAGGTGCCTATTCGGTATCCTGACTATTTTAGGTGTTCAAGGACCTCATTCATACCTCAATGGATCTCTCAATATTATTAAACTTGGTTTAGGACAAAAAATAGATTTATATAAACCTCTCAACATCTATGATCTTTACTTCAGATCTGAATATGACTTGACCCTCTAAATCACTTATAGGTGTTCTTAAAGACCATGATTACCTTTTCTTATGAGTTAAGATCCTACTCTTACCTTAGTGATCTTCCAATGATCCATGAACATTATTGAGGTCTCCAAATTGGTTCATTAATCTTTTAAAACCCTGTGTCTATTTGTTATTTGTTTGAACTAGTAATATGTTGTCATATGGCCTATATATGCTTCTAGGGTCTTTTGAGCATTAAGTCTATCACTTTGAAACTAGTCTTCTCACTATCCTTTGATTATTGAATATGTCCATAAAATTATTTATCTCTATTATATATATAGGGTCTACAAACTCTTAAAAATGTTTTCAAGCCACTTCTCTCTTACCATAAGTACACAATCCATATAACTTATTTTAGGTGGATACTTGATTGTCTTATCTATGTGCTTTGTGTTTTAGGTCTCTCCAACACACTTAGATATTCCTCATATTGATCTATAAGTAGTCTCTTTTTGTATCATAGTCAAATCTCCTATTTTGAGCCTCCTTTCTATTGGTCTAAGGTTGATCTTAGTCCCAAAAGAGGACCTATAAGCTTAGGGACTATAGGTTGTCATTAAAGTATTTAGGACTACACAAAGAAACACTCATGAGTTCCTCAACTTATCAATGATATAAACCACTTCATACCTCCTAAACACTTCTCAATTGTATACAAAGGCTTATGAACATGCTTCAAGTCACCCTCAACTCACTTAACTGATCTTGTATAAACTACACATAATCAACCAATATATAATCCTATGAGTTGAAATTAGAGACTCTAGTTAATTTGAATCATCTTGATGATGTTAGTAGGCAATTTAAATCATATGAATGCATGAGGAAGTGTATCAAATCTCTTTTCATGACTCTGAGCATCCTCAAACTACTCTATAGTTTGTATAATTTGAAATAACTATGACTTTTCATTTGAAAATGTGCATTTGGGCTCCAATCCTCATTTCCTCATGTTTTCAATAGTAAAATGTGATCTCAATAACCTCACACTATGGTATGTCATTGGTAATTGATCCTAGATTAGCAATCAAACTCTAGTAGATTTTGTTCAAACACTAACAATGTCTCAAAGAGCATACACTTGAAGAATAAGGATAAAAGACACATCTCAAAAAGGGAACATTAATTCCTTTAAAATAAGTGAGATCCCATGAATTAAAAAACACTATAATCTTTTGAGAATGACTACCATAGAAAAGAAATAAGAACTTGTAGCAAAATCCACTAGAACAGCTTATACACCAAGACATTCTTATTTTAAGTGAAGGTAGTTCAAGGAGATTATTTATATGATGAAACAACCGTTAAAATGATATATAATAACTATAAAAACAACCCTCAAAATCATTCATTTCCATCAATTTTTGAACTAGAAAAATAGGTGCAAGAATAAACCCCTCTCAGATGAATATGCCATAGTGACTTACTTTCATTGTTAGAGATTGTTCATAGAAAATAAGCCATAAATATAAAAAATAGTTCCACTAATTTTAATATTACTTTTACCCCTAACAATTTCCAAAATTTTAGATCTTAACTCTCTCTTCCCTAGTCATACCATTTAATGCAAATGTACCTTCTTGTGTTTGTGAAGGTAGCGATGGAGGATAAAAGTACTATGGAGTTTTAGTTCAACCTGAAACTTATTCTAGAGATGTAAAATGGTCTAATGGAACCCAAGGGACACTTCCAAACCATTTACAACTAAAAACTGATCTTATAAGGACATACAAGTGTTTGAAAAGTGTCCTTTTACCAAGATTAGGCATTGAATTAAAGGTTATATCAGATTATAACTATTATTGAACCATCTTTAACTTATTTCTAACACTAAGGTCATTTTTAATCTTCTTTAAATTTGCTTTCCTTGAGGTGTCACGTCTAACTCTTTTTTATGGGCTAAAATGTGGCCAAAATGTGATTTTATGTAAGTGAGAGTCAAATAAAGGTTAGAGCATGATATTATGGTATTAAATGACATTAAAATAACCTTTATTAATGACTCTAGACTATATTATATCTTTGAAAAATCTTGACTATACAAGACCTTGTAATTGATGATAAGACTAGACAAGTGAACCTAAGACCAAAACTTGAACAATGATAAACAAGGACACATATGACCATATGGGACTATCTATGACCACTTGGGGCCATGAAAATACCATGACATAAATTATACACGTCTATGAAGTTTCAATCTATAAGGGTGACCAAATTTTGACATGAGGTCAAAATTTGGTCAACAATTCCTTCTCCACCAAAAAGGCCTAGATTACCTTTAGACGCCCCATCAAAGTTTAGCTTGACATAAATTTCCTTGAAAGGCTTCCAAAATTATAATAAAGGTTTTATAATTTGGGAAGAAAGGATGAACTTGATTTTTGCAACTTCCATTTTAAGATAATGTGGTGATCCTCGATAGTGATTTTATTTTTAGGAGGTGACACTTTAGCCTTAATGACCTCTTGAAGGAGAACCTTGATTTTAAGTGTGAGGAAATATTCAAATAGGAAAGGTTCATAAAGACTCTATTGTTTATTTCTTTCCATAATCTCTAGATGATTAAATATGGGGCCATTTCTTAAATACTTTTAATTGATTCCATCCTCCTATCCAATTAATCAAAAGTTCTTGAATATAGCCAATAAATAGCCAAAGTCTATTCATTTTATTAAATAACCAAGACTGAAATATCTATGAAATGAATAAATGAAGGAGGATGTGGTTCAAGGTTTCAACATTATTTTTATAGAAGGTGCACCAAAAGGGGCCCTAAAAACCAATCCTTTGGAGTCTGTCCTAAAAAAGATATCCCATCCTCATGATAAACTAGAGATTTATGATAGCTTTAGGAAGACCCTAAGGGATACAAAATTTTCCCACATGCCATAAATGTGTATTAATATAAAATGTCAACTTATTGAATCCTTGTTTCATTGAAACTTTACTGGAAGGATCTCTAGAGCATTTTAACCCATCAATCTACACTAAGCTATGGATAGAGTGAGAGTTCCAGGGGAAGTTGAAATAAATTGTAAGATCAAAGGAATGGTTTTCCATAGAAAGACTTGTATTTTTTCATCTTCTTTGAGGGCCTCACACACTTTGGGTTTCAACCCAATAATTAAAAACTAGTCACCCCCATAGGTTTGACAAATACTCTTCTAAAATAATAAATATGGATGCTAATGAACCAACATTGATGTCTTTAATTATTGTTAAAAAAATACGGAGATACGCATAAGGAGAAAAACCTAAGCATGTGTAAGCATAAAATTTTGGTCTTTACCAGATTTGGGAGAGTCTCGTAGTTTTACCATTGGTAGGAAAAATATTGGGCATTTGTTTATGATAGATGACTGTGAGATTATGTTGGAGATGTTTTCATTAAGGGGCACACACCATATATTTGTCTCTCACATGGTAGATTCTCTTTCATAATAACTCCATTGGTCCATTCACTCATTGGTTTGGATAATCATTTTCATGCATTTCCATTGGTACCCTCTAATATTGTTTCTCCCTATCTTGAGTCATTATCCACTCAAATGAAATTTCCTCTAATTAATAAAAATAATTAGGGTCAATGTGAAAATACCATACCGATAGTTTTTACTGAGGTGAAGTTAATTTTAGAGATAGCAACTATGAAGTTGGTGAATTTTGTTAGCATACATCCTATTATATGGTCTTTAGTGCAAAAAAATAGCCTCAACTAATAAATTGCTATGTGGATAGTGGTCAATAGTTGGAAAACTTTATACCTCCTCCACCATCCCTACTTATTATTTCAACCTTTATGTTAAGAATTGAAAGGTTTCAACTTTGTTAAGTAGGATTCATCTTTGTTTTTATCTAGGGATAATAATGAAGAATGGAAAGAAGTGATGCATAGAGGAACACTTCTAGATCTCTTTTGGCCTATAATAAATGATTTCTTGTGTTGTTTGGATAAAATTAATCTCTAATTTAATAGAGGTAAGGTTTAATATCCACCATGTATAACATTATTCCCAAGGTTTAAATAGGTTCCTTATTTTCTTAATTTAAGGTTCGATGTACTTATTTTAAGTTGAAAGATCTATTTGAAATTGTTTATTTCTTCCCATTTTTAACTATGGAATTTGATGTGCTTTATCTAATACTTCAATTTGAAATTGGGAAACCTATAAAGTCTCCTTTAGGTCGATTTGATTGTGGATAAGTCTCTACTACTAAGAAATGTCTTATAGAAACCTTTTAAGTGACAAAATAAAAAATATAGACATATGTAATCATAAAGTTATGGTAAAATTATTGTAAGTTTATCAAAAATAAAACTTTTAGAAGCCATTGAAAAATAATTTCATGGCATACCCGCGAAAAAAATGTTTGATAAAATGCCATTCTAAGCATACTTACCATTTTATTTCTAAACATTGGATTAATGGCAAATTTATTGTAGGAGTATATATGTAGAGTTTTGGGTGCTAAATTAACACTAAGTGAATCTCATCTTCCTATATCACATCAAATAGTTACATCATCAATCTCTCCTATTCTCATAAATTTATGATACTCGATTATAGTGTTCATTAGAAAATAAAACATTGTAAATAAAGGGTTAGCTTAAAATGTATTTAACCCTAATTTGGATATGGATCCTATTTTATGGTTAGGTTAAGGATATATAAATTACATGGCACAGTGGTAAATATCATATCTACAATAGGCCAATTAATGTACTAAACTCATATGTACCATATGCTAAATTTATAAAACTAAGATAGGTTATTAATGGAAAGTACAGTTACGCTAGATACACAAATAGCATAAAATAAAATACTTTGTTGTTTTTTATGCTAATAGAGTGTTAGATTTGATACATGTGGAAAGTAG